>ML208275.1:61516-316918 GCA_004369065.1 Pluteus cervinus
TATAAACGGCCGACTGCCACTGCCGCCCAGAATACGACTAACTCCAAACAGTGTGATGAAAACTCCCCATCATCGTACTGTAAAACACCGCGAGGACATCCGTTAACTCAAGGCAGATTTAGTCGTGCTGCAAGTAGGGGCCGACCCGCACCCACACAAAAAGATAACTCCGTAAAGTGGCCATGTCCGAAGTGCACCAACCTCTTCGACAGAACACACGATGTGAGGAGGCATGATGAAACGGTCCACAACAAGCAGATACATTTCTGCCCAGCCTGCGAGTGGAACCTGCCTCAGGATGTGTGCCAATGCTCGCTTGCTCGAAGAGACTGTCTGCTGCGGCACCTAAAAGGGCACTTCAAGGAGGAAAACAAGGAGAATATACCTGAGCTTGCTCTTCGAGAATTAACGACTGAAATCACATATCCGAATGGCCAAAAAGCGGGCCCTGTCAAAGTAACTCGGTTTTATTACCATCCTATTGTTGCCGAGGTTCCTTCGAGGAATAAAAGGCCATTCAAGAAAGGGGGCGGGGCGAAGCAACCGCAGATCAGGTCTTGATCCTTCTGGGGACACAAACGAGCCTACGACTCGACGCACTCAGATCGTCAAATACCCAATTATTCCACGTCTTCTCTTGCGCCTGGACTGTTCTTATTCTTTATTTCTAAATCATATTCCTGTATTCTCAGTTTTAACGCATAAATGTACAATAATAACACGGACCCGACAAGATACAATTTATTCTCGGAGGCATTTTCATCTGTTGGAATACTGAGAGCAGACCGCAGGATTCAGGTTGAAACTCGAACTTCAGCTTCAGCTTCAGGGGTGGTAAGACGCTTACGTTTGTTCCCACGCTAGTAAGATCACTCGACCCATCTGAATGAAGACTGAACTCCATCGTATTCGAGCAGTGCCCGGTGAGCTTGTTTCTTTTTCTACAACTACCTTGATCAGGAGTACTCTAGTACTCCCTTCAATTCACCCCAGACTCGTTCGTGCCCTCGCATTTTCAGTGAACATCACTGAGAACCCCCAGTGTCATTGCGTCAGATGACATACGCCCCATAACATCCGGGTCCCCCGACATGATGGACAGGAACTAGTAGCATTATGACTATCGCAGCAGCTGTGACCTTGACGTCAACAATTTTTGCTCCCGTCGTAACACGGACGACTCAGGCGCCCGGCACTATCATATCAGTCACTTGACAGAAAGTGTGGGGTGGAAACGTGGATGGAACTAACTACCAATATACCCTCTCCGGAAGAGACTGCAACGTCGTCGATTTAATGACAATAGAGATGGCCATAATGAACGCGGTCATACGAATGATGAGGGGTGAACCGGTGAAGAAGGAAGCACGCGCGAGCGTCCAGTGTTTCGAGTTGAACATTGGACCACTGGGAGACACGAGCTGAGACTCTACAGGTAGGGGAGCAGGTCATTGGGGGTACCTGTGAATATTCGAGTTTCGTTATAAAGGTATAACGTCTGTTTCGTTGCTCGAGTCCAAGTGACAGACCTCTGTGCTTCCGACGATGTACAATAATGTTTCCTGGCATTTGGACATACAGTAACAACTTGAATGTTAGAACCCCCCTTCCTGACTTCAAAGATTCCTACGTTCGGGGACAAGATCTATCCAGAGGTTACGACGAAAGACCACGACAGCAAAACTATTATCAATGAGTCCAAGATCATAGCGAACATCAAAACATCGACGAAAGGCGGGAACATCTAAGGAATTACACGATATAGATACAACAATATCCATCCACAAGAAAATAAAGATAACGACACGAATGAATTGAGTCATGAAATTTGAAAACATGAAGGGATACGTATGCGTGTAGTGAAGATGTGAGACTTATAACTTGAAGGTAATTTGGGTGTATGGAGCGAAATGCGTGGAGATCATGAAAGCATAGAGAGCATAAGCATGAGTAAAGCGAAGAGTGCGTGTACACCAGAATTAATGGATCGATAGAATAAGTTCGAAAACAAACGAAAAATGGCAGCAATAACAACAAAAAAGGAAGAAAAAGAAATTGCCACGAAAAACGGCGTCCAAGAAACAACCAGCAGGCAACATCACTTATTCGCCCAATCGACATTAACCTTCTTCGCCTCCTTCAACAAAAGCATATCTTGCGTTTCGAAATTAATCTTCCCCTTTTCCTTCTCAATCACCTTCCAAAAGGTTTCTATCAGTGAAGTTGGGTCGTCAAGTTCGCCTTCTGGTTCCCAGGTCGAGTCCTTAACGGCATAGCTATGAAGCAAAACGAGGATGAAGGGCACCGTCAAGGAAAGTGTGGATCAAATCAATGAGCTAACAGGACGTGGTATGCCAACGTGAGTAGACTTACTGTGCCCAACGAACCAGCCATTGATAGGTCGTCTTCTTTCCCGAATTCGACGGGTCCGGTCGACGTCCGATGAGGTTCGAGACAAAATAGGTCTCTCCCGTATTCTTATCGCAATCAGACCGTCCACAAACAGCAAGCTTTGAGGAACCAGTACTGCTTTTGTACGAACGCGCGACCCCTCTGTAAACATGATCAACATCGAGACGAAGCGAGAGGGGAACACCAACTCCACATACCCTTTTTGTTGGCATGGTGGACATCTAAAACTCGCCGTCTTCTTCAATCTGGGATCCGTCTCGTTACGAATACCAACACAACCATAATGAAACCATTCTGAGCATCTAATAACGCAATGGTGTGAGTTGTCAATCGCAAGCTTAAAAAAGAGGAGTTCTTACAAGTCACATCCAATAAACTGATCAGAAGTAAAATCGTTAACATATCGACGCCAAGGAGGGAAGAGGGATACAAACCTTCTGGCTAAACTCATCCTCCTCACTTGTCAACTGTTCCGGCCACTCAGTCGACTGGTCCGGCGTACTCTTCTCCCTCTTCCCCGTCCCCTTCTTTGGTCTTCCTCTCTTCTTTTCCCCGACCTCCTCCTTCCTACCACCCTTCTTCTTACTCGCAATCTTGCTCTTCATATACTTCTCATCCTCGTCCGAATCATGATCGCGAGACATCTTCACCCGTTTTTGAACATGTTCCAAAGGAGATTCTCCACCCAAGTCTAGTTTCCTCTTTTTCTTGACTTTAGTGGCAGCAGCACTGGGTTGAATTTGACCTGTTCCGCCGCTAGGCCCGGCTGCTTCACCGCTTCCAGCGGCCAATTTGTTGAGGCGCCTGCGGATAGGGTCATCGATAGATTTGGTTGACGCGTTTCCATCGACAGAAGCAGCAGCAGCCCCTGGAACTGGTGTACCTGCAACGGTACCAGAATTAGTCGACGTCGTCTTCTTCCCAATTGCTCGCCGACGACGCTTGAACTTGTATATCGGTATAACGTCGCTTTCATCCGTCATCGCACTCTCGTCTTCGTCTTCCTCCGCCTGTGGCTCTTCACCACCCTCCTCACCACCACCTCCTTCGCCTTGGTCTCTAGTAGAGGCACCTTTCTGCTTCATCTGCGCCTGCAAATCCTCCATCTTAATATCAAGGCTATCATCACCATCCCTTGCTCTCGCCTTTCCCTTCCCTTTATCAACCTTCTTCGACGTACTCACGACCGGCTGGTGATCGTCCTCGTCCTCACCCTCACCCTCTTCATCACTGCTGCTAATCACAATCGGCTCATCCTCTTCCCCAGTTCCCGTGTGTGCCACCTCCTTTGCTTTCCCCTTCGCCTTATCCCTCCTGCGTGCCTCGCTGTTTTCATTACCCGCAGACGAAGTAGGAGCGGTAGACGTGGGCATCGCTCGACGTTCAGGTGAACTCGGAGCTGAAGATAAAGGCGACGAAGACGGCGAGTCCTCCTCCATTCCCAATTCCGGACTCATTTCGTGCTGTGGTGATGGCGGCGGAGGCGGACTAACACTCGGAGGCGCAAACACTCTTCTCCCTTTTTCAGTTATCGACTCATTATCCCACATCGAAGTGAGGAGAGCAGTAGAACTTGGGGGCGGTGGCGGTGGAGGAGGCGACATATAGTATTCCGACGGCGCTGGTGGTCCTGAACGCACCGAAGCTTCCGAGGGCGTAGGGGAGACATGGGACCTGTTCGACATTAATGGGCTATTAGCTGCCAAAACTCGAGGTGCGAAGGACGGAACAAGGGGTGAATCTCCGCTCTTGGTAGGCGAAATCGAGCGATCAGGACGTGGTATGGGAAGTGGAATAGGTCGACGCGGACGAGATGATTGTTGTGCTTGTAGGGAAACGATAGGGCGAAGTTGAGTTGCAGAAGGAGGCTTCGTGGTGGAACTCGAAACTTGCGACAGTGGTTTTGCCACCACTACTGGCAGGGCAGGTTGTAATTGCGTTATTGGCTGTGGTGGTGGGGCACCCAACTCTACTGATTCTTCGCGAATCGAAGCGGCTTTGGTAGGGGTAACATCAGCCTCAGGTTCGTCTTCATGCCCAGCAGAATCAGGATCGAGGAACGTATTGAGCTTGAGAGGTTCATCCAAGGCTTCATCGTCATGTGCATCGTCGTGCTCCTCTTGCGGTGCCACAGGCTCATGTGCAAGCCCTTGAACCGGAATTTCTGGACTCATGGGATCCGCTACCACTTCCGCCCCTAATCCGTCCTCGTCCTCATCGTCATCTGGGGCAAACTCCAGTTCTTGGGCACCCTCTATTAACACCCTTTCGTCGTCATTGTATGGCTCCGGGTCCATGTCTTCATCTTGCTCGACTACCGCTTCAAATTCTGGCTGCCAATTTTGCTCCTGTACCTGGTCGTCTCCATATGGCTGTCCTAGCTCCGGCTGCTGGTCTTCTTCATACGCTTGTCCCAGCTCCTCGTGAACTTCCTTATATGCTGGTTGTCCTGGCTCCGGCTGCTGGACTTTCTCATACACGTACGCCCGTGGTTGTTGCACCTCGAATTGCACTTGACCAACAAAATAACCTGGTCCTTCATCTTGTTGATCATTATCATCCAACAACTCATCTTCCTCCTCACGATCAGAAGACTCGGGAATATCATCTGGCTCTTCGACCTTGTGTTCGATCTGTGGGTACGACATCCCTTGAGCTACCGCTGGGAGAGTGGAAACTGGGACAAGGTGAGGATTGAGGTTGTCGTCATCTCGATATTCCAATATATCATCCTCGTCCTCGTCATCAGCAACGGCTCCTCCCTCTTGTTCTGCGTCCGCTTGTGGTTCGTCTTGGTCCTCCTCCTCCTCCTCATCGTCTTCATCTTCTTCGTCGTCATCCACAGGAAGTTGTTCGTTGCCATCGTCTCCTTCGTCATGACCCACAGCAGGTTCTTCACCATCAACATCCATATCCACATCAGCCGTATCTTCCCCGGCTTTGACACCTTCGGGTGACCCAAGTTCAGCCGGAGCAGACGAAACTGTGGACTCTGGTGTCCGTGTGGGAACAGCCGCTTTGGGGGAAGGACGGACAGGCGACCATGTCGGCGCTGATTTTGGCTTAGAAGAAGTTGCGCTGGGCGGCGATGGAGACGCACTCTTGATCGACGAAGGCCGGTCGGGTTTCTTACTTTCATCGGCACCAGTCTCAAGGTGGGGTTGAACGACGGTGACAGAACTCCCACTTCCAATCCATTGTGCGACAGGTTGTGTGGGCGTGGGCGTCTGCTCATGGTGCAACAAGGTCTCTTGAGAACCCCCGGCTTCCTCTTGTGCATCATGGACTGGACCTTGTGCTACTGCATCACCTTCGTCCGCCTCTGGAATGGATTCCATATCAGGCCGCTCCTGCTGCTGTGGTTCTTCCCCCTCGTCCATTCCATACGGCTCCTCGGGTTTCTGAGCTTGTGTCCAATCCGCATACGAGGGAAAGCGTTGGACACTGGCTTCACCCAGGCCGTCGAGAGAATCCATTGTATCAGCCCGCGTCTCCTGCATTTGTGGTTGCTCATCGATTTCGAGCTCAGCCTCGACGTCACTACTTGGTACTGGCGCGTCGTCGTCGAGGTCCTGCTCTTTAACAGCCTGCAGAGGGCGAGTGTCACCCTGACGTGGTTCATGCGCTTGGTGTGAAGAAGTCCATTCCGTACGTCTATCTTCATCGGCGTCTGATCCGTCAACAGACGGTACTGATGAAGCGACGCCTTTACGTCGTGGAGGTGGTGGCCTGGGTAACGGAGGACTTGTCTCGCGATTACCAGCAGATATCGGAGTTGGAAGGGGTACCTTATGGAGTGTTGATGTACTAGAACGAGAGGATGTGGGTTCTTCCTTTGTGTGTAGAAGCGATGGCCTAGGTTTTGTGGTTGTTCGAATTGGGGTGGAACGGCGTCGGGTATGTACTATGTGGCAGAGAGGAATACGTATAAAGTTTCCGAGGGGAGAGCATATATGGACTTACGTGTCCTAAGATCGATGAAGGGCGAAGAATTGTTTGAGAGGCGAGGACGGTCAATCGGCGAAGGAGTTGGAGGGTTGTCATCACACGCCCGCATCTCAACATCTTGAACTGGCAGAAGAGTCATTACTTGATCAAAGAACAGTAGAAAAACGGTTAGAAACTGACCATTGTCATCTATATGCGCCTTCGTAACTTCCTTCTCCTTTCCCTTGCTGCTTTTCGGCTCAAAAGTCTCCAGAAACGAAAGAATCTTATCCTGGCCAGAGACCAAGTCTCTCAACCGACCGCCGACCTGCTCGTCGCGTTTCTCTTCAGATGTTCGAAGCTCAGAAATCGCAGTGGACAACAGGTCCACCGCGTTTTCGAGCTTCCCGAAACGCGTCTGAACGGTCTGGTGTGAAGAAAGCATCTCCGTTACGAGCTTAATTAAGTGGTCAAATGATGCAGAGGAGGGTCCTGAATCGGCTTGTGCAGTTGTATGCGCGTTGTCACTTGGGGTTTTTTCTGCGGTCGCCAATCCAGCATCCAGACGATTAAGTGCAGGCTCCAATTCCCCTTGACGCTGTAGTAGGATACGTTTGAGACTAACGGTCATCGCACGATCCTGCGATTTCAAGGTGCTAATGATAAGGTTGAGGGCTGGTGAAGAAGAAGGTGGGACCGGAAAAGAATTCAAAGGGGGTTGTGCTGTTCCCTCGGCCGAAGACGAGCTAGCATTGTGGCGCGCGTTCTTCGTTGGAGAGGCTGGCTTGTGAGCATTCGAGGGTACCCTTGGTTTGGTCGGTGAAGCAGGACGAGATGGATTGTTGGTGAGTGTTCCCAGTTGTGAAGGTCGAATACCTGGAGGCCCCGGTCTCTTTGACGCGCCGGGTGGCCTTGAAACCAGTGGAGACGCCGGAAAAGTGGGCTTCGAACCAGTAAGTGCGTCGGGATCGCGTTTTGGAACGACTTTTGGGTCTCTAGTAGTAGTAGCTGGCGTCGCGTTTGAAGTAAGCGGCTTTACAGGCGACGCCGGCCTGGCTGAAGAACCTACGACAGGCGTCACTCTTCCTGTCGCCGTCACTTTTGGCTGGGGTCTGTCCATGACGGCGACGACAGCGAGAACGGTACGGAGTGGATGTGGGTAAGGACGAGTCGAGCGCCTATGACGGTGAAGTAATTGGGAAAGGGGGACGGAAATCTTTTACCTAAACCGACATGCGACCCTTTGCCTTATCTCCGAATTCCCCGCTGAACTTCTTGTCCTCGTCGTTCAAGTTCGATTCGTCCAGCAGCTAGCCCTCGAATGGACTTACCCAGTATATATCTTCTCCATTGTTTCTGTTATTAACCGACAAATCTCACAGATCTGCTTCTTGATCCTCGACAGGATGTCCAGCGGAAACGGATATGCGTCATCGGTGCTGGACCTGCAGGCTTAGCTGCTCTCAAAACGGTTCAGGATTCACCCCAGTATAAAGCTGGGCGATGGACTGTCGACGCTTACGAGTCCAGAGATGATATTGGAGGTGTTTGGTGCGTTCAATGTGACTCTTACCTTTATTCAAATCAAAAATCAACTGACATGGCACAAGGCTTCCGGCACCTCCGACGACACCTCCAAACTCGTCCGAGGTACCACTTACACCGTTATACGACTCCCTGACCACGAACCTACCACACCCGTTAATGGCCTTTTCAACCTTCCCATTTCCTCCTTCGACACCTCTCTACCCGCATGCTGCCATAGTCCTTCAATATCTCAAGGACTACGCGAAACATTACAACCTCCTTTCAAGCATCCATCTGAGTTCAATCGTCGACTCTGTTAAACCGCGTCTATTCGAACAAGGAGAACGCGGATGGACTGTCCATCTCTCCAACAACGAGCAGCATGACTTCGATTTAGTGTTCGTTTGTAACGGCCATTACAGCCGTCCACGATATCCCACCACTCCAGGTGTAGAATCCTGGATCCGTACTGGTAAAGCGACGCATTCGGCTTGGTACAGGCGACCTCACTATCTTGGGAAGAAAGTCCTCATACTTGGCGGCGGTCCAAGTGGACAAGACATCGCAAAGGAAATGGCACGAATTACCCCCATGATTGTCCACTCATACACCAATGCGACCTCCGCGGAATCACCGACTCGAGACGGCAAAGGTATCTTTAGAACAAGAGGCCGTGCAGTCAAATTTGAAGAAATATCTGAACACGATACAGTCGCTGGGGGGACTGTCACCTTCGCAGATGGGTCCATCGAAACTGACATAGATCACTGCATCCTTGCGACAGGCTACGAGACCAGCTTTCCTTTTTTCGACGAAGACATACTCAAGCGGCAAATCCCCCCCGCCATCCCGCCATTACCCAAACCCAATGAACTATTCGATTCTACATATAACGTATTTCCACTGGCAAGGCATCTATTCCCTGTACCTCCTTCCTTATCTTCACAAGGAACTCCAATCAATTTAGCATTCCTCGGCCTACTAGTTCGGGTTGCACCATTCCCACTTGTCGAAGCACAAGCTCGTGCGGCCTTATATGGGTTTCAACACCCGGAGGTGGTAGACTCTATTTCGGAGGTGGTGGATATCGTTACTCGATATCAAGCATTAAGCAACTCAACAATATCCGCTACCAATTCTCAAGGGACTACCTTGGGCGACTCGAACGACCCACGCGAACGACTTCGTATCGCAAAAGCCTGGCACAGATTCGAACCTCAAGAACAATTCGACTACCGTGACTCGTTAGACGAATTCGCCTCTGGAGCTCACCAGTCTCAAACCCAAACTCAACCTCGAATTACTACCAATGACACTAGTACACCTGGCCCATACCCTGGTACACGACGGTGTGCAACTTGGGAACGTGAATTCTACATGAAGAAAGACATATTACGACCAGCTTGGGTTGATCTAGAGAAGAAGGGAGAAGCAGCAAAGTGGGTTGATGGTGTCGGACAGGGTGATGATGTGGAGAAGGTTATAGAGGAATGGGTTGGTGTGATGAAGCGGTTAGTTGAGTATGCTGAAAGGCCCGAGCACTCGGACTCGGTACCAGTGAGTGGTCGCTCCGAACTTAATCCAGCCTCAAGACTGTAAGCTCGACGTCATCGGTGTCGTCTTCCAGGCAGATACTTGTACAGTACCCGAGCCAGAGTGGATTAGATTTGGACCTGCAGTGGGTTCTCTGGCACGGAAAAACCATTCATAATCATTCCTTAGAGTCATTGCTTAGGTCTAGAGATTCAATTACTAAGAGCATTTCAATTAGAGACAATTCTTCCGGATCGGACGCGTGAATCACAGTGTTGTATTAGGGTGAGCGTAGTGAGGAGACCCTTAAAAACACTATAAACCTGGACAGACGCCTGGGCAATAGTTACGCTGAATATAATAACCGGGAATGATAATGCATTATGCACACACTCGCCGTGTCGTTCTCAATAAGTTCTTGCGAGTACTGTAGGTAGAATTCTTCTACGAACTTGGAAGTGGAATGTTTGTTGTCCCTGACGAATCTGAATTCAAAAAAGCCCCCGCCTGGGGACGATCGTATTGTGCCTATCTGCGGCAGTGAGAAATGGAGCACTATCGATGATTGTGCGGCCTTTGGGTCAATAGGGTCGGTTCCGGTAGCGGTATGTCCACCCAAACCCACCACAATCATGCCAGAGTCGAGCGTGTCTCTCAAGACCAGAATCATCACCTGCACAACGATGATGAGCATGCAACAAATCTTTGAGGTTTTCCCCAGTATCACCGAAATTCGATGTCGGTAGATTTAGTCTACTGATAGCAGGTAAGCCGTTCAATACAACAGGTATAGCTCACCTGGTTCCATCACTCCTGGTGATCTACTTTAATAACTTGAGCCTACTTGACCTGCTCACCAGTTTAAATCCCATTCACGCTCTGATGAGAGGCTGCGTATGGTCAGCCATCTGCCATAATTGTGGTAGTGGTTTGTAAGTTGGAGTTGGAGCTACTGAACAGTAACCCGGTGCATCGAAAGGAAGAGTGGAGATTATTCTGGAAGAGCCCACGGACCCATAAAGCCAAACAGACCACGCTACTTTTCCGCCGGGCCGCGAGTGCCACGAGCTCACCCCCACTTTTGCGAAGTCATCTCAACCCGCCTTTGCACGAGAAACCCAGTGATATCCCGAGATGTCTCTGTCAGAATGGAGTTGTGCGATAACGCGTCAACTTGCTATCCAGTGTCGACTCATATCACGGGCGATCATCCTGACTTGATTGAAGCAGCACAATTACGCGCACTGCCTCGTTGTTCAGCGGGGCCCAGGCACCAACCGCTTTTGCTTTTTCGCGCAAAGGCGTTATAAACCCGACGTTGTTCTTCTTGTCCCAAGTACGACTCCCGGTACGCTGGGCTCACCATTTTATTCCTACCTGGACATTTTTGACGCCACATCATCACGCGCATTATCACGACAGAACGATATCCACGACTCAAATACGCAGTCACCATGCACCCACGTCTACCGAAACTCCTTTCCTTATCCTTCATGCAAGATAAAGACTCACCAAGACCTTCACTTAACTGTCCGGTGAAGACACCAATCCCCACGGAACCTCAAGATTCTCCTGTCGCGCAACCCATCTTCGCGTTCAACGAGCCGAAAGGGGAGTGGATCCCTTGGTCGTCCGACGGGGATGGTGCCCATTCGACAGGGGACCCAGCGTCTAGTGGACCCACTCCGTTGTCCCATAGCATCCCCAGGTTCTTTTTGCTCACCTGGAACATTGATTTTATGAACCCACTTCCCAAAGAGCGCATTCAACAAGCACTTTCCCATCTCGAACGGCTCTTCTGGGAGAACGCGATCAATACACCTACTTCACCCGTCATCGTACTCCTGCAGGAGTTACACAAGGATTGTTTTCAACCATTACTCGCACATCCGTTTGTGAGGACCAATTTCCTTGTGACGGACCTTGATGCGAAGGGGTATTGGAGGATGGGGAGTTATTATGGGACGGTGACCCTTATTCCGAAGGTGTTGGTGGGTGGACGTGATGGGCATGTGAAGGTCAAGGAGGTATTTAGAACTCATTTCGGGAACAGTATATGTTGCCGAGATGGGTTGTATGTGGACTTGGAGTGGGATTTGGGAGGAGGGGATGGTCGTGGATCTTCGATACCGACACCGCCTTCGACCCCGAAGTCTTCGAAGTTTATGAGCAGGTTCAAATTCAAGTCGGCTTCGACGGGGAATCAAGAACCTGTTGATCGCAAGCAGCTGATAAGAATATGTAACGTTCACCTCGAATCCCTCGAATTCAAGGACGAAAACCCGAGGACACCGCAAATGAAGTCGGTGGCGCAGTACCTTCAGGCGAAGGGTGTAGACGTGGGGGTCATGGCTGGGGACATGAACGTACACTTGGACGAGGATCGGGGGATGCCAGAGGAGTGTGGGTTGGTCGATGGGTGGAAGGTTGTGAAGAAAGCGGCGAAGGCTAGTCGAAGAACACCTCACCCACCTAGTGATCAAGAAGACGAACCTGGAGAAGACCCAATCGACCTAACGTGGGGGTTCCAACCACCGCTTGTGGACAAGGAACCTGCTAGACTTGATAAAGTGCTTATGACCGGGAAGGTGACGATTGAGAGTTTGGAAAGGGTTGGGTATGACTTGAAGTATGAACCTGACCTTGAGATGCCTGCAGGTGGGAACGGTGAAGGTGAAGAGGAGCGAGGTAGTGGTAGGCCTACATTGTGGGTGAGCGATCATTGTGGTCTGTTGGCAGAATTACGATTGGCATTGTAACGTTGTAACGACCTGTTGAACAAGTTGTAATCTTATCTTATCTGCAGTATGTGCTTACCTTAGCCATCTGATGCGCCAACGCAACCGCGCAGCAAAAACAGACATCTTTCTTTTTCTTGTCTCTCAGATCGCAATTTTCTTCGTTTGCTTCCAAGTTCATGACTTCAAGCCTGAACGTGACGTCCCTCGGAGATGCCCTAGGACTTTCTCCTCCGCAGACCACTGATGATTCTGCGATGGAACCCATTGCATCGAGTGCCCGTACCGTGACTCCACCGCAGAAAAAGAGGAGACACATCCGAGGAGTAGCTCGAGATGATAAATCGAGGGAGTGCAAGTTCATGCAACTCCCATTGGAGTTGTTAAACATCATCTTCGAGATTCTTGTTCCCTACCCGCGATATTTAATTGCTCTGACACGTTGTAACAAATACCTCCAACAAGTTCTTTTGGACGATGCATCGGAGAAGTTATGGGTAGCTTCCCGTAATTCGTTTTTCCCAAATCCACCACAGTTGCCTAATGGCTTGGGGTTTACGGAGGCTCAGTACACCTTTTTGCTTTTCAGTGATGGGGTCTGTGAGGTGAGTTCAATTACTTCTGTCCTCTCTTTTATGGCTATGTGCCCATCTTTTTCACGGTGCTTGTGTAGGTGTGTCAAAACCAGACGATGGTCAAGTACGCGTCTTTTTCACTTCAGCTTCGGCTCTGCGCAAGGGTACTTATACCATCTTCTCTGGATCCTGATGAGCTGAACAACACCCCATGGTTAGACGGAATGTCGGACAAGGATAGTCCAGCCCGGAATTCTGACACAAATCAAGAAGAAACCCCAGCCTGACGAGTTATCGAAGGCTGTCCGTCGACTTGAACGAGGAAACCCGCTCTGTGAGTTCGCTCCTAAGCATCACACTAAGGCTTTTTCTCATTTCTTTTAGTTTCCCAAGGTAGAGAGAGCTGCTTCCTATGAAATTATGGTTACGTTGATGTAACTTGGTATCAGGCGTTTTGGTCTGTCGTAGTCGTGAATGGTCACAAAAGCAACGCAAGTTCCGTGAAGACCCCGAGGTGTGTACCCAACTTAATATCGTCGCAATGGGCTAAAATAACCCTTTCCAAGGTTTTCGCTTCCTGGCCTCTGATGACCGTATATAACGAGGTTAGTTTACCCCCGAAACAGTTTGTTTATCACTAACCTTTTGGAAGTTCTTCGACAAAGTATACGAATGGGCGCGCAACCAGGAACGCGTAGCCCACTCTTTCATCTCGGGAAATACCTCGATGTACGTTTTTGCCTTCTAACACGAGCGACTCTACTAATCATTAGAACAGAACTTCAGTGCTTGCTGAGAAATACGGTGCTACTAATGGGGATCTCAAGTCTATTCCATGTTACAAAGCCTTATTCCGTGAATGCGCGGACTTACGAGTCAAGTTGGAGCCGGAGGGTAAATCCCCCTTGATGCCCCAACCTCATCATACTAATACCATATCTATAGCACTCGAACGGATCGCAAACGAAACCAGGACAGGCCTTCAACGAATGAAAGAAAGAGGTCAAAACAGGTCATACGAAAAGAACTACGAAGTTCTTCGCACTAAGATGTGGGAACATTATTCTCTCTTACAAGGAGATCAAGCTATCAAACCGTTTCCATCCTGGAGGACATTTTTCCGGTTACCCGTAATCGCATCTTATGTCGAGCTTCTGACCCAGGAGAAGTTACCTCAAAGTCAACTCATCGAACAGATTGAAGCACAAGACTTTCTGGATACTATACGATCGCAGATAGACAAGTGGGTCACCTCCTCGAGAGAAAACCTTCTCGAAACACTAGGTCTTGTTGCCACATCGGACCCGGGCGATGTCTTGTCAATTCTTGAGTGGCCGACGTCGAGATTCCGGTGCAGTGCCTGCAAGAACATTCCATCATGGAGTGACGATGGTTCCTTTGACTTCCTCGGGGTTTGTGCTCACAACTGTCGGTCGCCTGATAAAGAGGGAAAGAGCTGGGAATGGAAAGCAAGTAATTTCGTGAAGGACGAGAAGGTACTTTTCGTTCGTTCTTCGTGGACATGAGGTATTGATTATGTTGCTCATCACTGTATCAGGCATCTCGCGCTATGGAAATGGTGTTGCAGGCATGTCAAACACGCGCCGGCGATCCTCGATGCACTTCGGTGCTTGAATCTATCGGGGCAAGGATCCTCTGTCAGTCTTGTGAACCTGCAGTTGTGATGCGATCTGAGTCTGTGGTGAGTGCCCTTCGGCAACATCGACCCTTCTTTGATTGGATTTCTCTTATAGCCAGGCCATGCGCACCGCCATGACGATATGAAAGTTAAATTGCTCCCAGAAGCTGAAGCGCTTCAAATCCGCAAACACCCACTCATCCCCGGCCTCTCAAAGCATTTATCGGCCCTTGGGAAGCTTCCTAAAGACCGTGATGTAAGGATGCGAAATATTTTCGTGTGCCTTCATTGCCAGGAATCAGATAAACCTCGTCTGTTTACGATGCACGGTTTGAGATCTCATGTGATGATTAAGTGAGTACGATTGACTGGTTTGGGTATATGTAGAAGCCACTGACCTTCGTTGGTAGACACGCTTTTCAGGATCTTCGAGATGAGGACTATTATACACAGGGGACAATTGATTTAGGAGATGCAAATTAACAACCGATATTAACCAACAATCTAACGAACATCTTATTTGCTTACTGTAATTGTTCTGAAGTAATTTCGATACATCTATAGATTTTATTTCATGTGTCCCGATCGTCAATAGCCTTGACACGTTCAGAAGAACCCTCAAGGGATACAAAGTTGAGATCTCGAGCTATTCGGAAATTGGGAGTTGGAATGTCGGTCGAGACGTGGATACAATCACGGAACTACTAATTGCTACAAAGACGAGTATAGAAGATACAACAGCAACGGTGACATCAAGGAGCATGTTCAGGGGATTAAAGTAGCGCCAGCCCCAAATGCCCATTCATTGATCCTGCACCGGAGAAAGTGAATGTCTAGCAGGAGTTGCGTGTTGCCATCAACATCTTGAGGAGACCGTCCACCGTACAGGTCGTCCATAACCAGGTGAGGGCTTCCTGCTGGAAAGGGAAGGCTGGGACCCACATTGCCTAAAGTTTTCGGAGGGTTGGGAACTGCTAAATCAGGAAACAACGACTACAGGGGGTTAGCCAATGCCAAATAGACATGAAAAACGCACGATGGATTCAACTGGCTGATCTGTTCTCCAGATTTCCATTTCCACCTTCACTTGGTCATTGTCGTCTTTGGCGTAATATTTCACGACGATGACAACCCGAGTGCGTCCTTGTGACCCCTGTTGCCAAAAATCCTTGTGAGTTCGCAATTGGTCCAACGACTCGCTTTCACCCATTCGATTACAAGGCTGGGTATCGTGTTGCAATCTTCACCTCGGATTTGATAGTCGGGTTCTTTGGCCGAGTTTTCATAAGGTGCAGCGAAGCCCCTAACAACTGCGACACCGATATAATCACGAAAGGTAGAGGTGAATTGGCTGAGGCTTACTCGCTGCCCTTCCTTTGACAATACTGAAGAGAGCCGCAGGGCAGATTCCCGCCAAGATCCACTTCATTTGCATGTTATCAAACCAGTCACCAATAATTTCATAGCGAAGATCGGGAATCCTGAGAGTGAACGTGTGCAAGAGGCTGTCGTAGGAGAACCTAAGGGAAGAAGTTCAAGCCACTTCGACCTTGACTGATGGAAGACACTTACCTTATTCTCCTCCTCTCTTGGTGCATAAGCCCGATATCCAAGTCCTCTGCAGTGGCCGGATCAACGTCGTCCAGTACTAGAACTTCCCCAGCCGTTCCTTTTTTGTTGAAGGCGCAGATGCGTTGAAAGAGTTTTTCCGTTTTGGAAGACATAGTATACGGTAGTGGTGGTGGCAATGACGACGGAGTTCAGGCTGGCAGAACTTGAGACTTACCCCTCTCCGAGCTCTGTATCCGTTTTAGGCTGTTGTCTCCACCTTACAGTGCTTGAATCTATTGGGTAAGGATCCTCTGTATAATCTCGGGAAGCTTCCTAAGGACCGTGATGCAAGGATGCGAAATATTGCCGTGTGCTTTCATTGTCCGGAACCAGACAAATTTAAACTTCGTCTGTTCACGATGTATGGGATGAGTTGAGATCGCATAAGTGGGTATGGTTGACTGTGGGTATTTGTGGAAACCATTACTGACCTTCGTTCATAGACACGATTCTAAGGATCTTCGAGATGAGGACTATGATACGCAGGAGACAACTGAGTTAGGGGATGCGAATGAACAACCCTGGGCCCGGAATGATATTAGCCATCATGTGTCCCAATCGATCTCGACCTATTCGGAAACTGGGAGTTGGAAGTCAGTCAAGGCGTGTGCTGTGTATTGTGAAATGCGAATAATACAAGGTTATGATCATGGAACCACATACTAATTGCTACAAGAACGGGCACGGAAGATACAACAGTGGCACTCAGGATACTAAGGAGGATGCTTAAGGGATTAAGAAAACGCCAGCTTCACTGGCCCATTTATTAATCTTGCAACGGAGGAAGTGGAGGTCCAGAGGAAGTTGCGTGCTGCCATTAACACCAGGGGGACACTGCCCACCGTACAGGTCGTCTAGTACAAGGTGAGGGCCTTCTGCTGGAAGGTCGAGGCCTACTAGGCCCAAAGTCTTTGGCGGGTTGGGCACTGTTGGATCGGGAAATAATGACTACAAGGGGTTAGCCAATGCAATATGGACATGAAAAACTCACAATAGATTCAACTGGCTGGCCTGTTCTCCAGATCTCCATGTCCACTTTCATTTGGTTGTTGACGTCCTCAGAGTAATATTTCACGAAGATCACGACCCGAACGCTTCCTCGCGACCCTTGTTGCCAAACATTCTTGTCAACTTGCAATTTGAGCATCGACTCGCTGTCGCCACATTCGATCACGAGGCTGGGCATTGTGTCGTGCCTTTGACAGAGGATCTGGTAATCGGGTTCTTTGGCCGAGTTTTCACAGGGTGCAGCGAAGCCCCTAACAACTGGGACACCAAGGCGATCACGAAAGGGAGAGGTGGATTGACCGAAACTTACTCGCTGTTCTTGCTTTGTCGATGTGAAGGAGATGCTCTGGGTAGATTTCCGCCATGGCCCACTTCATGAACATGCTGTCAAACCAGCCACCAGGAATTTCATGGCGAAAACCGGGCAACCTGACGGTGAACGTGCGCAAGAGGCTGTTGTAGGAAAACCTAAGGGGGCACTTCAAGTAGTATTTGACCGGTTGACCGATGGACGATGACTTACATACTTACCTTCCTCTCCTCTTCTTTTGGTGCATAAGTCCAACACCCAGTTCACCTGCAGTGGATGGGTCAACATCATCAAGTATTAGAACCTCCCCAGAAGTTCCATTTTTGTTGAAAGTGCAGATGCGTTGAAAGAGCTCTTCCTCTCTCTCTCGAGGCATACTGACAGTGACAGAGACAGGGGATTGTACTGTTACGGTTACATACCGCTGTCACACTCCCGACAGGTGAGTGCTGTACTACAATTTGATTGGCTTGTTTAAAAATAGCTGCCGCAAGTCGCATCATACTTGAAGTTGTCCTATGGCTTTCCGCCTCCATGGCTGTATTTACATCTCAGAGTATCCCGTCTTTCATTCCTTTGGCCGTGAGGAACTGAGTGAGACATATTCCTCTTTTCTTGAATTTATGGCCTGACAACTTATATAGGCGGTTGATCCTGGAACACTGATACCACCTCCAAATCGGTCTTGGAGTCGACATGCTGGAACATGCGCTGGCACCTAGACCTGATGTCTTCTCGGGATCAGACTACAAGCACGATTTCGAGTTCCGTGGCATCTGATCTCCATATCCCCTGCTGGCATCTCGATTAAAGTTGCGCTAGAATTCTTGTAAGCATCCTTTTGAGTAGGTCAAACGCTTACTAGTGATGATTATCGCCACTTATGAAGACCTTACTTTTGACGATCCGGAGCATATACCAGTGACCTCAAATCCCACTTCGCTTTTGGACCAGAGCTAGCTCCTTGTAGTCGCATTCAACGCCGAATGGCAACTATTCGAGGTACCTGGACTACCCAGGGAGTGACGGGGCTAATTATTGCTACTTTACGAGGTGAATCAAGGTTAAATCATCAGCGCCTTGTGTATGCTTAACTGGTTCTGTGCAAAGGCTAAGTTTGAATACAATCGGGACTTCCCCCCAGTTCCCCCAACGCATCGGCCTCAGCGGTTTTTTAATCCAATTGTAGGTCCCAAGCTTCTAAACAGCTCGGCGAGTTGCTCATGCGTTCAGGGCGCTGAAGTGGCATCGCGTCAGGGAATCATGTGGCAATCAATTATCAACAACTCAATTTAACCCGGCTCACCAGACCTCACGCTTAAAAGAAGCTTGGAATCACGGTCCAAGAAGGTTGATAGCGTGCCATTTTTGTCTTCTCGAAATACCTGCCTACCATGCACCTTGGACGAGGGAGCACAATGCTTGGGCACACCAACCGAACACCCTGCGAACGGGGCTACTTTTCCTCTTCGGTTGCTCCACCAGCAATTCAGGGTTTCTGCGCACCCGAAGTGCTAGTATGTTTCGCCAAAAAAAATTTGTGCATTTGCTACGTCATACGGCATTCCGAGCGAGGAGAATCAACTCATGGTCCGCCGTTTGTTCGGGAGCTGCAGAACATCTTGAAGAAGCACGTAAAAACACGCGTACCGAAGTTCATATTCATATCCATCCAAGAATATAAAAGCTCACCTGATTATCCTTGCTTGTTTGGTTTCTTTTCCCCCAATCCAAGCTCCTTGCAGTACACTCAAGGACTCACTACAGCCCTCATCATGGTCGGCATTCGTTCTCGACGCTCTCTTCGACGCCTGGCCGTTGCTGGCACAGCGTTATTGTACCCTTACGCTACGCTTGCAGGACCTGTCCAACACCCGGGATTGTCTCTTCCTGATAGCGCAGCTGCCAACAAGCAGGCTGTCGTGGACATCTTCACGAAGAGTTACGAGGCGTATCGGTATGTCCGCGACTATTGTTTGTCCTGTTAGTTTTCTTTTTGGTTGACCCATTCCACAGGTCGGCTGCTTTCGGTCATGACGATTTGGCACCTATCAGCAACAGTACGTTCGATTTTACTTATGAGTGTGTCTTCAAACTAAAATTTGTTTTCAGCCTCCGTTGACTCTCGGAATGGATGGGGTAAATTTCTTTATACCTTGCTAGGATGTAGCGGCTAAAAATCGAGTAGGAGCGTCTATCGTCGATGCCTTGTCAACTATGGTACGCGTTTTCCGAGGGTTTGAATTTGTATCAAGTTCTGACATCTCTCTAGCATGTCATGGGTTTGAACGTGAGGAGCCCTCGCAATTCCTGATCACAACCGTAACGCTGACACTGCTGGTGGTCCAGGACTACTTTACTGAAGGTGTAAACTTTGCTTCGAAGATCGATTTCAGCAACTCGCAAACTCCAAGTACCGTCAGGTACGTTCCCATCTTCTATCGCTCATTCTGTCGAGGGTGGTATCTGACAAAAACCCTGTTTTAGCGTTTTCGAAACCACTATTCGTTACCTCGGAGGCTTGCTGAGTGCATACGAACTAAGTGGTGAACAATACCCTGCCTTACTAACGAAGGCTCAACAACTGGCCGATAAGTTGGCTTGGGCTTGGGTTGGGGTCAGTCCTAACCGTCCTCCGGCTTTCGACGCAAGCATTTATCAAACCTCCTTTTTCTTAGACTAATGATGTGCCATACGGTTTCCTTGACTTTTCAAGCAACACTCCAAGTGTTAGCTCGGTGAGTTTTCATCGAGCCTCAATTCCGAGATGATCCCTCTGACATACCACGCGATAGTCTAACATTGCCGAAGCTGGAACTGTGAGTATGTCAGTCTCCCATCAGGACTGATCTGACGAGCATCGTGGCTTTTATTAGCTTGCCCTTGAATGGGGTACATTGTCCCAGCATACCGGGAACAGCACATACCAGAACCTCGCTGCAAAGTCCTTGAAGCACATCGCCAACTTGGTATGGAGTAGCCCTCTTTAATCAAAGGTAGAGAATCCTGACAGAGAACTGTGTATAGGGTTCGCCTCTCCCTGGACTTGCTGCACAAGGTATCGATCCTACCTCCGGTCAACCCGTTGGCTCCTACGTCGTACGTGGATCCTCGAAACCGGGCCGTGCCGCGCTTATGGACTTGAATTCTTTTAGACATGGGGTGGTGGATCCGACAGCTACTTTGAATACCTCATCAAATATGCACGCCTCTTCCCCAACGAGGATTCTATCTATAGAGATACCTGGCTGACTGCTGTCGATTCTTCTATCAAGACCCTTTTGAGAGTATGGAGCTCCATCATTTTTGGATGCTGCTGCGTTGCTTACCTACGGTTGTAGACATCCACTGTTGGCAACCATGTTTATCTTGCCGACTATGACGGCTCCAGGATCCGGCATGTTAGTTCACATCTTGCATGCTTCCATGGCGGAAACTGGATCTTTGGTGAGTCCGGTTGCGTTTGAGAAGTTATTCCGCTATTTATGTTGGTGAATCCAGGTGGCAAGCTCCTCAACAATGACACCATTGTCCAACACGCTCTCGACTTGGTAGACGCATGCTGGAACACGTATGCTGGTACCGTGTAAGTTATCGTCGTAGAAATCAGATCATGTGCTCATCTCGTTTAGCACTGGTATTGGCCCTGAAGCTTTCGCCTTCATCTCCTCGGACGGTAACTACACTGGTTCCAGTGGACCCTCGCGTGGACAGCAGACCGAATACCAGCAAAATGGTTTCTACACAACAACTGGCTACTACATCCTCCGACCAGAGGTTCTCGAATCCAACTTTTATGCTTGGCGAGCAACTGGTGATACCAAATACTTGGACCGGGCTGCAAGTGCCATCGACAGCTTCAATAAATACCTCAGAGTCGGTGTTGCATTCGCTGGTATTGGGGATGTGACGAAGACCTCTTCCGGATACTACGATGATATGGAGAGCTTCTGGTTCGCAGAAGTACTAAAGTATCTGTAAGTCTGATACGGACGAGGGCCTTATGGAGTTGCTAATGTTTCCTCCAGGTACCTCACTTTCGATGACCCAGCGAAGATTTCCCTCGACGAATGTAAGCCCGACTAGCATGGTCCGTTTTGCATCCACTAAGAAGTTTCCAGATATTTTCAACACCGAGGCACACCCATTCAAACTTCCCTCGACACCCTCCTTCAATTCTGCGGCAATTCGTGCTAACAAGAAGTCGTTCACGCCTGTCTCAGACGGTCCCCTACCAGCCGTCAGCGGACTCACAAGCTTACCACAATTCGTTTGAAAGATTATTCCTTCCCTCTCGGGCTTCAGGGCATTGTTTGATTTTTATTGTATAACTTTATCATTTTGCCAGTTCCGCGCGCATGCATAACATCTACGTGGAAATAATATCGGTTTAAAATGTGCCATTGGCAACCTTTAGGGCTGCCTGGTAGCCGATGGCGAAGTGAGACAAACGGGCGTCCACGACGAAACCCTGTTATGAGTGTCAATAGAATGCACCCCAAGAGTTAAACTCGTACTGGCCTTTGTATCATATTCTACGGAGTAGTGTGGATAAGTTATGAAGAATTGTGCAAGTGGTGACTCATACCTTCAAGTATCTCTTCTAGTTTTGCCAACTCGACGACACGCGTCACGATGAATTCCCCTGTATCCAACTTCTGTTCTGGCGTCTCCAATTTGTCGTCAAGTGTAACATTTAGGACAACAAGCTTCATGTTTGCGTTCGTCATCCCTATCACGTCGGGTAAGGGACACGAATGGGTGATAGAGAACTTGAAAATCTTGCCGTACCTGGATCGGAGACAACAACTGGTGATGATTGAATTACCCTGTCTGCGACGAAACCTGTTTCCTCTTTCAGTTCTCGAATTGCAGCATTTTCGGGAGTTTCCCCCGCGTCAATTAATCCTAGTGCGTTCTAGTTCAGACGAGAAATAGGTGGTGTAAATAATCTCCACCTGCAGGGAGTTCTACGCAAAGCGATGTCAATTCAGGAGTTAAGTGAGAAGCATCCGAGACAACCTATGATGAATTTGTCGATGGGTGGTCGATACTGCTCAATTATAACAGTCGACAGTGGGAAAGCATCCGTCTTCGAACGCAGTATAGCCAACACGGCGACGGCTAATGGGTTTTAGTAAATGCGGATATATCCTTTGACGCGTACCATCGATCGACCCTCTTCGAGTCGTGCGTTGAGCAGACTCCCAAAGTCGCTATATGGCAGTTGTGGATGTAACTTTTACGCGCAAGAAGAGGGACCGACCTCGACGCCTTCTGCATCAGCGTACTTGATCTTATTCAAGGTGATCCATCTGGTAAGTGTTGTAGGGTACACTGCGATCGGTGGCCGAGGAAGTAACCTACCTTGCTTCACTAGTAGGAAGCTCCGTGACGGATAAGACGCGTGGATTTTGAGCCATTGTTGGTGGTTTTGACAAGCAAGTCAAGGACGTTGTGAAAGCACGAGGCCGTAATCGATGACCAGGTAAAGTCGCCAAGGTCTTGAAATGAGCATATCGAGCAAGTGAAGTCATCTGACGTCAGTTCGGTTTCGAGCGCAACCAAACTCGTGCAGGGTCACTTCATCCTTCCTCCTTGCGAGTTCATGGACGGAACCTTCACCTTTCGCTTTCGAGTCAACGTCAATGTACACGATTAACGAGTTATGACGATAACGTCTATGCGACCAACCACGAGACCGTCCGTGTTGACATTCAAGCCGCCCAAGTTCGGGCTACCTGACCTTGCGGTACGACCTCCTGATGGAGGAGAGTTCCACAAAACTCAGAAGACTGACCATGATAAGCCACTACTGGCGCTTAGCGTGCATGAGGACGACCTTGTACTAGAAGTGAGCAATCACACGGTTGCATCCCCATTCACTGTAACGCTGTGTGTATCATTCTACAGGCGGACTTACCCATGTGCCACGAGCGGAAGGTAAAGCTACACATCCTCATTTTTGGCCATTTTCGACGTTGAATTAGGAAGCGCTTCTCTCCGGTGCATCATACCCGGGCTCATCCCCACATCTTGCACGCGACTCCCTGCGGCCCCCCTTCCGCACGCAATGCCTAACTCGGATCCCGGGGAAGGTACACACGAACTTCCAAAAGGTAGAACATACAGACTACAACCCGCGCCGTATGGCGGCTCCACTTAAGCGATTTGGCCTCGTCGTATATAAGGTCCATGAGCACGAAAAGACTCCCCACCAGTTATCAACTAACTGCCATCAGCGATGCGACCTTCTACTTCGCTCGTTACCTTGGGTCTCATCGTCTCGCCCCTCGCAGTAAATGCAGGTCCTGTTCAGAGCCCAAGGGTACGGTTGCCCTTTGACGCGGCACAACAAAGGGCTGCCGTCCAGCAGATATTTTTGACCAGTTACGAAGCCTATAAGTGAGTTAATCCCCACCGTGCCATGGTCTGTTATAATCTCATATTCGTTCAGGACGTACGCTTGGGGAAATGACGATCTAACACCCATCTCAAAAAGTTTCGCCAACACCCGCAATGGTTGGGGTGCATCAATTGTTGACTCTTTGAGCACAATGGTGAGTTGCCTTTCTGCGTCTTCCTCTCTTCGTAAGTTGATGTGGCGTAGTTCGTTATGGGTCTGGATGTAGGTCGATTGGTGTTCTGGGTAGGAAGCAGGTCTGAACTTCGGACTAGGATGAGCTCGAGGATGCGATTCACTTTGCAAGCCAAATCGATTTTTCCCGATCCAAAACCAACTCGACTGTTAGGTATGGTGCAATATCATCCGACTCTTTGCCACCTAAAACGATTTTTTGGTTAGTATCTTCGAGAGCACCATCCGATACGTTGCTTCGTTGCTTAGCACGTACGAATTAACCGGTTTCAAACACCCCCAGCTCTTGGCGAAAGCCAAGCAGCTAGGGGACAAGTTGTCTCATGGTTGGGTGAATGTAAGTCCCATTTTATCCCTTTTGCCAGGAACTCGTACTCATGATGCGCTATAGGGACAAGCAGTTCCATTCGGGTTCTTGGATTTCTCAACGGACACAGCCCAACACGACACGGTAAGCATCACTTCAAAGCTAGTCAACCCCCGTTGCTCATCCATCTCGATAGTCCAATATCGCAGAAGCCGGAACGGTAAAGTGCATTCAAGCTGCCGCCAGTTCCTCCATCTCATCTACAATAGCTTTCACTAGAATTCGCGACGCTGTCTAAGTACACTCGCAACGCCACCTACTCCAACTTGGCTGTTGGCTCCGCGAAGCATGTTGCACAGCTTGTAAGTACCTTGAATTCGATATTCCGATGGAGCTTGAGCTATAGCTTTCTAGGCAAAACCCCTTCCTGGTCTCGCGGCGCAAGGTATTGATCCGAAATCTGGAAAGTTTGTCGGTGGCTATGTGGTGAGTAAGATACTGCCTGAATCTACTGCGTGGTTCCCTGACGCAGTATCTTTAGACCTGGGGTGGAGGATCGGACAGCTACTTCGAGTACCTCATCAAGTATGCTCGTCTCAGCAACACTCAAGATCCCACCTTCGTCAATCAATGGCTCACTGCCGTTGACTCTTCTATCAAAACTCTTGCCAAGGTTTGTATCTCTCCGCGGCTCTATGTTTCAGTTGATTAACTTGGAGAGTAGAAGTCTACTGTGGGGAACCACCTGTACTTGGCAGACTATGATAGTTCGGGGACGATTCGTCACGTTGGCTCTCATCTTGCTTGTTTCCATGGTGGAAACTGGATCTTCGGTCAGAATATCAGATTCCGTTCAGGTTAACTTGGCTGACTCGAGACATTTCAGGTGGACGTCTCCTCAACAACGAGACAATCGTCAACTATGGTCTTCAACTCGCCGATGCCTGCTGGAATACTTACGCTGGCACTGCGTAAGTCCTGGTGTTATCTCGTCATTCGATTCTATGCTCACCATATGAATTAGAACTGGAATTGGTCCGGAAGCCTTCGGTTTCATGTCGAGCGACGGTAACTACACCGGTGATGGTCAGAGCGCAGAGCAGGCTACATTCTACAACCAGAAGGGCTTTTACATCCGAGATGGTTCTTACGACCTCCGACCAGAGGTTCTTGAGAGCAACTTCTACGCTTGGCGCGCTACCGGAGACAAGAAATACTACAACCGTGCCGTCACTGCCCTGCAAAGCTTCCTCAAATACCTCCCTGCTGGTGTTGCTTACGATGCAAGGGAGGACGTGAACGATGTCCACTCCGGAACATACGACCATATGGAGAGTTTCTGGTTCGCTGAGGTCTTGAAATATCTCTACCTTACCTTCGACGACCCTAACCGCTTCAGCTTGGATAAATGTGTGTTTTCCTTTCTTGCTTTCCAGGGCCCTATTCACCTAATGCTAATGATTTTAGATGTCTTCAACACCGAGGCACATCCTTTCATCGCTCCTCCTGCCCGCCGGACATATGGCCCAGGTGTCATCGAAACTCCTACGTCTGGCTTCGCCAGCGATACGATCTCAGGACCTCTCCCTGCTATCAGCCCAAGTTTGCAACACCCTAATGGTCTTAACGATATCCTCGGCATCCATTAGGGAATCGTCTTCGAGGTCCTTTTATTATTTTTTATGTATGTATGTACCTCCACGACATCACGAACCACGCTTTCATGATATACAATTATTTATGTATTTGCCGCCCCCTGAACCGGCCGGGTGGACCGCTCACTCGGTTTTTGATCCGTGGCCCAGCCTCCGCTAGCCGACGAAGCTTTGCTCGTGTGCTCATTCCTCAGCGCTCTTATCTCAAATCATTTGGAAATCACGGCTTTCAAGCCGCGTTCAACTGGTGCACAAACAAAAATAATACCCACACGACGTCCATCATATGCTGACCAGCGCTTCCGAAGTATTTTGGTCGTCACTCACCGGGATTATCATAATAGATCATCATCACATTCTTATGTTCGTTTGGGTGCTCGTTCTTCACCATGGTTTCTAAACTAACCCCTCTTCTGCGCAGTTCAGAAATTGATTCTATGTCGCTTATATGAAGTTGAGGTCCAGTGCTACATATCTTGTCGTGTGCTTCCATGCAAGACGAACCTAAAAGAAGTATCTCATGCCCCTGGTAATTTTACAACACGACAAAGCGCGAAAGACTTCCAAGTGCGGCTGTCATAGACCATTCCCATGCTCTATGTCAGCCTCCCGACTCGACTGTAAGACAGGGTAAATATTCGAGACGACACTCAAGAGGCTGGTTGTCCCGATCCACCCCGTTATGCTGCTGAGCCTCATCACTGGGGTACTCGCCCTTGTACCTGGAAACGCTTTGGCTGGGCTTGTACAGAAGCCGGGTTTGGCTTTACCTACGAGAGCTTTTACAGATAGGGAGGTGGTTAGGCAAATGCATAAGAGGAGTTATGATGCATATAGGTGAGCCGCCATTTTTCTATGCCATGTCCTAGCCTCTCATAACCAGCGAAACCCGCTTATAAGGAAGTATGCATTTGGACATGACGACTTGAGGCCTTTGTCAAAGAGTACGTACCACTTGGCCTCTGGCACTTTGGGATGGAGGTTGAATCGAGTTAGCTTTCGCGGATACGAGAAATGGATGGGGTGCATCGATCATCGACGCGCTTACTACCAATGTCCGTCTTCCTTTGCTCTGGGAATCGAAGAAGCTAAAACCTCGCCGTTGCAGATCATCATGAACTTCACTGTCTGTGCGTTCTCCTTCAATGGCGGGTGTGAGCTTATGCGCCCACACAGGATTACGTCGATGAGGCTATCAAATTCGCAAGTAATATCGACTTTTCCAGGTCAAAAACGGATAGCTCAGTCAGCGTCTTCGAAACGACCATTCGCTATGTTGGCGGTTTATTGAGCGCATACGAGCTGAGTGGCAATCAATACCCAGTATTAGTGAAGAAGGCGCAAGAGGTCGCGGATAAGTTATTATATGCGTTCTCTGACGTGAGTGGGTATCATTTTGCGTACACCTCGGGAAAATGACGCCGTGAAGCAACACCCCATTCCGCATGGATACGTGGATTTTTCTACGAATGAACCAGATCTCAGTCGCCTCATTGTAAGCATTCTGAATATGCTTTCCTCATGTGAGCTGAAAAATATTTAGACCAATATAGCTGAAGTAGGAACGGTAAGCGCAACATATATCGTTTGGCCTGACTGTTTCGAATTGTCACAGCTCACACTAGAGTGGTCCGTATTGTCGAAATATACGGCCAATCCGATATATAGGACCCTCAGCGAACAAGCGGTCATTCATATCGCCAATAATGTGAGCTGTGTGGTGCTAGACCTACGACCACTGTGATGTTAATCGGTTGAATTCCTAGGCAAAACCTCTTCCAGGCCTTCCAGCACAATTGATAAACCCGGCTAGCGGAGAGCCTATAAACGGCTATGTCGTGCGTATTTCCTCGTACTTGAACAGGGCATCGAAACTAAATATCAGGATAGACCTGGGGTGGCGGGTCAGACAGCTATCTCGAGTACTTGATAAAGTACCCTCGCCTCTCTCAGACGGATAACTCTGTGTTCGTAAACAATTGGGTCACAGCGGTGGATTCGTCCATTACGCATCTAGCGAAGGTATGGATATCGAGGGGGTTCAACTTAGCGTGTATGTATTGACCAGCTGGCAGAGGACAACCATTGGGAATCACCTCTACCTTGGCGATATTAATGATTCTGGGGAATTCCTTCATGTTGGTTCGCATCTGGCCTGTTTTTATGGGGGGAATTGGATTCTAGGTGCGTTTTAACCATTTTAACCCACGAACATCACTAAACCCATATCAGGGGGCCGCCTCTTGGACAATGATACGATCGTTCAGTACGGGCTCCAATTAACCGATGGATGCTGGAATACATATGAGAGCACTGCGTCAGTTGGTTCCCTCATGATCAGAATGTTACTAGCTTTACTCACCACCATGATAGCACGGGAATTGGACCAGAAGCGTTCGCCTTCAAATCCGAAGACGGGGACTACATTGGCTATGACTATGCTGGCAACCGTATGGAGCCAGATAGTTCACAAGAATCCTTCTATGACAAGAATGGTTACTACATCACTCAAAGTTCTTACCTCCTTCGCCCGGAGGTGTTGGAGAGTAACTTTTATGCCTGGCGAGCAACCGGAGATTCCAAGTACTATGAACGAGCCCTTGCGGCTGTAGGTAGTATGAAGAAGCACCTAGCGACCGATGAGGCGTACGCAGGTATTCAAGACGTGAATAATGCGACATCGGCCAAGAATGATCATATGGAGAGTTTTTGGTTCGCAGAGGTTTTGAAATATCTGTGTGTGCGCCTTGACTGCCGAGAGTTTGAGCAAAACTCACGCCCCCTTTAGGTATTTGACGTTTGACGACCCAAATCATATCAGTCTGGATGAATGTAAGGCCTACGCTCCTGTTACGTTTCCATTTGGTCAACTGATCTATGCCTTCATAGATGTCTTTAACACCGAGGCCCACCCACTGAAAGCACCCCTCGCAAAGGGAAAAGTTGCTTCACCGACTATCCTTCCACCAGGGCCCCAATTTGTGGCTCAGGGAGTCGACGAGGATACGCCGTTGCCAGAGATTAGCCCGATTTCCTTCGAAGTCGAGGAGTGGGTGTAGATTGGTTATTTGTATCTTATATTTTAGGGTCGTTTCATATGTAAAAGCATTTATCCCCTTCTTCAATACGGCATCTTTGAAAAAATTGGGTTAAGCGCGTCGTCACGCGTTGTAACGCGACGCGACTGTTGAATGTGACCACATCCACTCTAAACATGACCTCGACGAGCGAGATACCCCTGGTCAATGGCAGCAGTTCTCAAACACCCCAGGGTACCCAATCCACCATGCTACCACTACTCCTTCCAGAGGCTCTTGGCTTCGTCCCTCAACTCCTTCTCGACGATATAATCAACATTGCCAATGAAGCTGTAACAGTCGGTGTCAACGGAATGGAAACTTTCCTTCTCAAATGGGCAGAAGAGCGTACGAAGCGACTGGCAGACCAAAGCAAAGACAGTTCACAATCAGAAGAATGGGATAGCATTCAAGAGATCGAACAAGGACTTGTTGCATTCCAAACTTTGTTGAATTATCATACGGATATTGCACTCGATTTCTTCGAAGCTTGGTCTTTGAGAAATATATTTGCGATTCCGCCGAATTTGCCTATTGTTCTGCCACATCAGAAGGGATTGGATTTGACGGTGGATCCAGAGAAGGAGAAGAGGCTTATGAATGAACTCGATGAACTTAGGGAACAAATAATGGTGGTATGTTACTTGGTGGTTCGCCACCCTATTCATGCTGACACGTTTCATGGTAGCAACGATATCTCCAGCGACACGTCCAACGCGCTCTTTCGGTAGCACGCGCAAAGCGGCGGCGGGCCCAGGAAAACTATAACCATCTCAGCAATCTCCTCACACCATCTCACCTTACAACATTTAAACAATTGGCACCCCAATTTATGACAATGTACAAACAAATTGCAGAGCTACCTGCTGCTGTAAATCCTGAAGAAACGGCGGAAGAAGAGGCGAAGGCGTTGACACAGCTAAAGATGCAATTGACAGACCCCGGAAAGAGGATGTGGGAGACAAGTAAAGCGGGTTATGTGAACTGGGCCGTTGGTCAATTGAAATCAAGAATAAGTGATGCGAACAATGGTGGAGGATACGCAGAGGGATTAGGAAGCGTTTCAGAGTTGGAAAAGGTGGCCAGCAGTACGGCGAAGGTGGATGTGCTCAAAACAATGACAAAAACGTTCGGAGACGGGAAGTAGTTGGCGAGTACGCTGTTTAGAATGCTTCATATATCCTCAACCTGTTTTGCATACATCACTGCCCTAATGTACCATTAACAACCTGCTCGTATTTTTGTAGCAATATAACACCTATGAAACTAGTTGCCCTTGCCAGTTCTTCGGCTCCCAATAGCCGCAAGTGCGTTTTTACCAGTGAAAATCGTGGCCAAACTGAGTCCAGCTCCGTAAAACAGGACCTGACCAAGTTTCAGATCAACCCAATATGCAAACAAAAGTCCTTCGAAGGCGCCGAGAGTCGCAATGAATGGGAGGATGCTGGGAGAGAATATGTATGGAACACGAATGGAAACTTGCGACCACTGTAGGCGGGAATGATGAATACATATTGGTGGCAGCGAAAAAGCAACAAGAACTCACCAAGCCTAACAATACGACCCAAGGGGCCAACACTACGGCGGTGAAAACAGCCGAAATAGGCCTTGGTGGTAACTTCTGGTCTGGGCGGAAGGTATGATGGATTTCGGGTAATGGGTGGAAGGAGGCTTCGTCAGGATGAACTGGTGGCGCTTGCGAGGCGGGCAACAAGAGGTCTGGAAGTTTTACTGTAAGTGGGGAATGTGAAGGTGCTCCAATGATGAGCGACAGCTTCAACGGGGTGTCGGCTTTCGTTGGAGGTAGCGACAGTGGGGGCTTTGCCAAGTTCTATAGCATAGTGAGCAGTGAGTCGGCGATGTAGAAAGATGACCTGCGCACCAACTCAAACTTGGCCTTCCCGTTACTCGCCACGCGAACGGGTTGTAGACCCTCCTCTCCGGAAACCTCATCATAGAAACGAAGGAAAGTCTGGTGGGGTTGTACTCCCTGTCCTTCTTCCTTGTCAAAGACTTGGAATGTCAACTTGAGAGTATCAGATTTTCCAAGCTCAATTGGTTTGGCTGCGTGCGTAGTCGAGATCCTGGAGACATAGGCGTAAGTTCAGTACATGGAACCAAAAATGCTCACGAACGGTTCTGAGCGAACTTGTTCACCCTTGGCATCAGTGATTATAAAACGAGCGGATTGCAATGTCAGGATAGCCGCCCTCGCTGAGGCTGCAAGCAACAGCAACGAAAAGAGACAACGCATGGCCGTTGGTGGTGGGAGGTGAGAACGGAGCTAAGCGCGTTGGCCCAAAACGATTGACGTGTAGCTCTAATCTTGCGTGTGAACCCGTACGTGGTCCCAGAAACGCAATGCAACACCCAGATTCGAACTTGATGGTACCCGGCCAAAGTCAACAAGGGAGGAATGGCGAAACGGTCCAGTGAGCTGGAGGGTGGAAATGTGGCGGTCAGAAAATGTCAAAAAGATAGTCCCCACCGTGATTTGAACACGGGACCCTGCGATATTACGCGGCTGGTTGGCTCGCGCTGCAATCGCATGCTATAACCACTTAGCTATGGAGACTTGCTTACGGGCTTGCCCGTTCGTAACAAGACTCCTTCATGTGCCTGACCGCGACGCGTAATCCTCCAGACGCGTCACCTCTTCCTAATCGGTCGACGAGCACTCTCAACTTCAGCCATGCCCGACGTCGAAATGAAAGCCTCCAACGAGAAGGGGACGAAAGCAGAGGACACGAAGACCTCTGAGGAGGCCAAGCCTGCACCTCCTCCAAATCCTGTCGCTGAGATCAAGTCCAATCTTGGATTCATTGACCGCGGAGTCTCGACACTTGAACCTCGCTTCACTCACCGTGTTTTGCGTACATTGACGTCTTTGAGAAAGCGTATAGACGATACGACTTTGCATACCGTGATTGAAGAGGTATACCCCAAGGGTACGTTCAACGACTCATTGTGCGCACCAGGCCAACTTCGTGCAGATTCGTCGACCAAAGCCGCTCTCCTTTCATGGCTTCCTGCAAGTGCTTCTGCCCATTCTATGGAAGTGGACGCCACCACTAGCAATAGTCCTAAACCGCCAACGGTGGAACCTTGCCCGGAAGGCGAGGTGTACCTCCGACTCTTGATCCTTCACCAGCTCCTGACAAATGCTGCAAACTACACCAAGGCTGTAGATCTTTCACTCGAGACAATCGAGAAGATGAAAGTGTGGAATCGTAGGAGCATGGATCCTATTGCTGCAAAAGTATGGTATGCGGTGGAACGAGCGTACGAACTTAGTGGAAAATTAGCTGATGCCCGACCGTAAGCTCGTCTTCATATACCCCTGTAGAGATACTCAGACGAGTTTTAGGCTTTTTTTGGCTGCTCAGCGTACTGCTGCTTTACGACACGACGATGAAAGCCAAGCTTCATTGATCAACCGTCTCCTTCGAAGTTATGTATATTACAGCTTGTACGACCAAGCAGACAAGCTCGTCTCCAAAACCACTTTCCCTCCTTCTGCTGGGAATCCTCAGCTTGCCCGTTACCACTATTATCTCGGTCGTATCAAAGCTGTTCAGCTTAACTACTCAGAAGCACATACCAACCTCCAGCAAGCAATCCGTCGCGCGCCACCTCAAAAAGTAGCACCTGGCTTCTACCAGGCGGTGCACAAGTTCTTCATCGTCGTGGAACTCTTGATGGGTGACATCCCAGAACGGTCTTTATTCCGGCACCCTGTCTTGGAAAAGGCACTGAACGCATACTTTGCGATCGTCAAAGGTAAGAGCTTGGTTCTCCGTATTATACCTTCCGTTCATGCCTGAATGAGTAGCTGTTCGTACGGGATCCCTGTCTCAATTCCAAGCCACACTATCGAAGCACGCTGCCCAATTCGAAGCCGACAAGACCTACACTCTTATCGTCCGTCTTCGCCAAAACGTCATCAAAACGGGTATTCGTCGTCTGTCTCTCTCATACTCCCGGATATCCCTCCGCGAGATCTGCGTCAAACTCCACCTAGATTCTGAAGAAGATGCAGAATATATTGTAGGCAAAGCTATCCGTGATGGTGTCATTGAAGGGAAAATTGTTCACGAGAAAGGGTGGATGGAATGTGGTGGACAAAAGGGTGGGTATGGTCCTGAAGTTGGGGAAGTGTTTGCAAGGCGTATTGGCTATTGTCTGGATTTACACAACCAGAGTGTCAAGGTGACGTCTTTTGGTTTCCGATTTTGGTGGAAGTGTACAAGCTCATCTTTGATTTAGGCAATGCGCTACCCCGTGAATGCGCATAGGAAGGAGCTCGCCGCAGCTGAGGGTGCTCGGGAGCGTGAAAAAGAGCTTGCCAAAGAGATTCAAGAGGGTGACCTTGATGACGAAGACCTCGGAGGGGACTTCTAAATTGTCTGTACCCAACGGCGCGGGCAAGTAATCGTACACTTCCCATTTCTTTCGAATCAAGCCTAGCATATTAATTGCATAGAAGACATGCATGGGAATATTATACCGCTACTGTTACAAAGTACACGGACTCAAGAGCCGAACAACCCAAATGAAAGTATAAGTAGTGTCAATAACCAACAGGGAGCGTCTGGTGGCAAACTCTGGTTTCGTTATCCACTGTCCATCCGTCTAGAACGTGACTATCCAGATAGCCTATCGTACTTCTCTCAGCCTGTGAAGCCATCGGTCTGGGTGAAACCGATAGAGCCTTTTCTCTGAGGCTTAGTATGCTGGGAATAAGGGAATCTCGCGTCAATCGCGGGAGAGAACAAAGGAATTGGAAGAACTTACGTCCGACATGCCTGTCAAGGGTTGATATACTGTTATAGTGATGTTCGGAGATGAAAAGTGGATAAACTCACGATGAGACTTGGCACTATACAGGTAAAAACAAGGCCGACACATGAGCCGGTTCTGAGCAAGTATTCAACAAAAAGCAGGGTTGTCATATCAGATCGCTACGCACCTAAAATACAGCGTTCCCGCAACTGTGTTGGTGATAACAACATAGCCAAAAGCACATAGCCCTATAAAGCGCATCGCAGGTCAGTAAGACCCTTCGAAGAGTAGTCAACGCGGGACGAGCTTACCTTGCTTAACAAAAAAAGATGCCAGGGATCCTCCTTGATACACTCGGTAGGAATGCTGCAAAATAAACAGATGGATGTTGGTCCAATGAACTATGGGACAGGTGGGAGAGACGCACCACCAGGACGACAAGAAACGAGGCCAAATCCATTGATATTGTACATGCCTTGGATTAAGTGAGAAGATATTGAAATCAAGTATTAGACAGGACCGTACCAACAAAACCTAGTACAAGGACTTTGATGAGTTTTTGGAGGAGAAAACAGGAATGAAACTGCTTACTCCCAGACGTGTTCCAATTATATCAACAGCATAGTTTGGAAAACAACCTAATCCCCCATATGCTTCGAAAGTGGATTGATCGTGTATTGGGGTTGGAGTGCAGAAGACCCAAATTGTGACTGAAAGGAGTGTGATGTAAAGAACAAGAAGGACGGATAGGGCGCCCCGACTCTTCCCGCTGAATGCATAGGCTCTCAAGAGCATAACCCCTAGAAGCAGGTCATGAGCAAAGTTGAGAATGCTGGCGAAATGTGTTGTTACCTTCAGGGAGAAATTTCTATGCGTTGTCAGCTCATTAAATTTTTATGAATCTTGAAAGAGACGTACCATCGGAGTATTAAGAGCATGAATTCCTTGCCAGACGCGTACACATGTGACATACTGGTGGTCCAGCCCATAACCCCATAAAAGTCCAGGATAGAATAGGATGGGATAGAAACGGCACAAGAGATATGCGCCCTTGAGTGTAGACCATGGTGCTTTGTATACCTTGGGATAATTTCGTGCGCGTCAATGCCGGTTACCTTCTCTGCTATGACGAATAGAACATACAAACTCGTACTCTCTATCGCTCCTGGAGGCGTTGTTAATCCGGATGAGAAGGAGTTTATGCAAAGGATGCTTACACCAATAGCCAATCGTAAATTTGAAGCACATACGCTGCCAACAACCCCAAGCGGTACTCTTGTATGGCCAAGTCGAACATGAACGCAGGTGCCAATGGAGAATCGCCGAAATCCGCTGATCGGAGGGACATTTTATCTGTACCGCGAAACCAGCAGTATGCGGGAAAGAAAGGAAAAGATTTCTTTGAAGGTTTATTCCATGGTTGATTGACAAGTCACGCCCCACCAGGAAGCAAGCTTTCTCAGCTCAACAGCGCCGGAATATTATTGATTGGGTCGCCCCTGACAATCTCGAGCCAAGGCACAGTGATAGCGAAGACCAGGGTTGATCAGAAACGCGTCGTATCTCCATTCGGGGTTGAGTCGGTCGTGGTGTTGAGCTCCAACAACCGACAGATGTGGCTGCTGAAACGTAGACACCATCGATTGCTGTTGGTGATAAAACTCAGATCTTACAGCATATGAAGCGGATATCCGGGATTTGTCAAAATCTATACGAGCGAGGGCGGCGGCATGAAAACGACAACCTGTCGATTGGCATCATTTTCAAAATGTGACAAGCAATTAGAATCTCACTTCCAGAGGGAAATTGCATAGATCATAGATGAGTCGAGGACTATCCAAAATCGGCACACGCCGAGCGACCGGGATGACCACTGGATGGCCGCTCCGGCTGCACTGCTCTCGCGACGCGCGTTTGCAGCTGAATGGCGTGATGGATACTTCTGTCAAGTTCAGCAGGTTATGGCCGCTGGGTGTCGAAGACTGATTAAACTGCCCGCGTGGGAGTAGCTGACCCGAAAGCGAGCTGTACGATGATGAACATTACTCACATGTCTAATCCTTTACTCTGACCTGGAGTATCCCCGTCCTGGGCAAACTTCGTCCTTCACGGTCCAACTGCTACCCAATGCTGTCGGTAGTAGAATCGGACCATTGGGTTGTTTCAGGAGTACAAGGTCCCTTGGCCGTGCTGGACGAGTGTCATCCTGTGAAACGTCATTTCCGGTTTTGAATAGTTCATCATCCCGAGCGCTGATCTCAGCACAGGCTGCAGGTTTTGTCACGATCCTGGCAGCCGTGTTGAAACGCCCGCATTCGAGACAAATGCATGGAGTAGTTGAATAAAAGTCTGGTCTATGTACTTACGGTAGTTACCTGTCTGCCATGTGTTGCGCTCATTCGCACTGTATGGTAACCCGAGACCACCAACTTGAGTTGAGACTATCACGGTATCACGGTATGAACGTTGAGAGGCCGAGAGCTTTGGTGAGGGACGCGCTCCTGACGTAAGCTGTGACGGTTCAGCTCACCCTTCCGAGCTTGATTCCGAGCTTCAGCTTTGACTCCAATGTCATTTCTGGTTCGTCTTTTGCAAGGATTTCGCAGTCAAGTACGAGCACGATTGAAAACTCCATTGACACATCTGACAGAACTACTAGACCCGACTGGTAGGCCGTGACCTGGAAGGTACTGGAGCACTTCAAATTTTGTTTCCGGCTTTTGATTCCACATTCAGGAAATAAATTCTATGAAAGTCCAAATGCTTTAGGTGATGGAAAGTCGTCTTACTTTCTCTGGTCCACACTTCAACACTAACGACGATCGCAGGTTCGAGGCCCAGGAGGACTGTGCAATACCATGACCCGGAGGCGGTTTGGGACTATGTTGGGGGGAAAAGGCGTCTACCAGGTGAGGAGGCTGGATCCTCAGGAATAATCTCCCATGACAATATCTGTCACAGTTCAATGGTCCATGTGGCTCAGCTATACCCGCCCTCACGCACCCACGTTAGAAGTGAGAACCCTTTTTCCCCGGTAACTACTTGCTGACTTTCTCCAGGAGTTGCAACTTGACATCGAAAGGCAGCGACGTGTTCTTGCCAATGCTGCCATACTCGAGGCTCAAGAACAAGCTCAGAAGCTGGCGTCCCTGGAGCCTCCTACTCCTCCTTCAGTGCAAAATACGATAGAGGCCTCCCAATTGCGCCCACAACCAGAGGCAGAACAACCCAAAGAGTCTCCTTGGAAGGCAGTCCCCGAATCATGGCAGCCTGAATCCTGGTCTCCACAACCGCGCAAAAAAGCCTCATGAATAATCAACCTCTCCTTGTGAGTCCAACACACATACCGTACATGTGTATCTAGACACCATAATTCAAGCATACTGCACATTTGCCTTGCCTGGTCGAATTGTCGGGACAATTCGGCGCCGATTCACAGACAGAGTACTTCTGAGCACAACGCTTGCAGAAACTCGAGGTCACACGGGTCGTTATCCTACAACGCACCAACCCGGGCATATTGCTACCGTCAAGCTTCCGTGTCAAGATTTATCGTCGAAGTGTTCGCAAGCTAGCTCAGCCTCGTCCTCGTTGTCGCAGAAGTGGACACCATCGTGAAGGTGGCCGGAATGCTATGTCTATTCAAGCTGTCACTCCTCCAGCCCGTTTGCTGACACGTTGCTTCGGGATGCCAGAGATAAATGAAATGCAAAGCTTCCGTCTGTATTTATACCCATCATGAGCTCGAGCATTCTCCGTGAAAGAGAGATCAATGGCACTGAGGTAAAAGGCCGACTCACAACCCACATGCATAATCGTGTCCTCTTCGTCGACGCCGCGTTTGTTGACAGGAAGTTACGTTCGAATTTCCTGCTCCAGGTTCCCACCCAGCCACAACCGAGCGACAAGGACGGAAACTGACCGCGCAGGGTCCATAGATCAACACCTGTTTCTAAATGGGGATACACACAGCGCATCTTGGCGATGAACAACACGTTCCAAGGACCTCTTGAGTGGCATTGAGCCCAGCGCCTTCCTCCTTGTCTCTTGTTCGCTCACCCCTACACTATGCTCCACGCATTTCTGGAGTTTCTTAAGCTTCTAGGGACGGTTCGGCGTTGGTTTTGGGCTCAACTTCGTAAAACGAAACCTCAACAGCTCTCTTCTATCTTCTCGTCGATCATTCGCTACCTCCTTCGCCGACTCGGACTACGCAGAAACGTAAAGAGATGCGGCGCCCCTTCAAGGAAGGCGATTGAAGACAAACCTTCGACCACTAACCATCGCGTAACGGTCGTCAATAACCGCAAGACTACGGGAGTAGTGGAGATTTCTTTGGATGGTGGAGAGCCCGTTATGATTATGCCCAGTTACGCCCCGCAACCACGGAATACCATGATAAATATCGATATCGAAGCACAGAACTCGTCAACGGACACTTTCGAGCACCAATTTACTACGGAACCCGCAGAAGGCCTGATGCCTTATTCAACCGGTCTCGCTAGTGTCAGCGCATCTCTCCAACATTTGAATGTTGATAGTGTGCAAGGCAATGCGATGGGCTATGGTTCTCGTCCAGCCTCAGTTGCGCCTAGCGAGGTACAAAACCCCCGAATCAACACGCCTGGTCTCGCTATCGAGCCGAAGCTGGAGTATCGAGGCCCAGCTCTCAATAACGATAGGATAAAGCCATGTGCGCCCGAACTCTACCAACGCTATGATCGGAACATCATTGTGTAAGTCTATCTATCCCTCTTCTCAATATTTCCCTAACCTCCCTTCCAGCCCACGGAAATCTCAGAATATTACCATCACACCAGGAACCAGAACCTTTGCTACGTATGTTTCGGATACTTTCGAGAAGATGGGTATCTGACCGCTGCATTTATGTGCAGGTCCTCCGATCCGAAAGGTTGGACGTCTTATATCCACCCGGAAGGCGCTCTTTACTTCTTCCACGAGGACAAGGTACATCTTCTTGTACATGTTGTTGTCATTCCCAGGCTAACTTTTCCACAGCGGGTTTTTACCGATGCGTGGTTGTTCAACTCTAGGGTATTGGAACAAGTGCACCAGGACATGGATACAATCTTTGGTTTCATGGAAAAGAATCATATTGACCGACATTCCGGGGTTGATCTCGTCTTAGACATGATTCCTGACAAGAATTCGGCAAACATTGACTGCTTTTATTATCTTGCGGATCACCAAAACAGGACTATCTTCTTCCTCGACAACCTCGATGCGGAGGAGATCCCGGCCTGGCACACCATCACTGGTGTGACAACTCGATCCCACCTTCGTGAGTTGCTTTCGTTAGAGTTTGCATCCGTGAATCTCACCTTTTACTTTCAGGCCATGAAATCGAGTCTCAATACTGGTACTTATGCTGTCATTTGACCAAATCTTCGACCGTGCTGACACTTCGTCGGTCAGGTATCATAATATATTATTCCCTAGAGCCCTGTTCGTCCATCACGAAATTGTCGATGAGCTTCGGGACCTGATTCTGCATGCTATCGGAGGTGCCTTGTTTTCCGTTACTTATGCAAGAACCTGGATGTGCTCACTAAGCGGCAGATGTCATGACTTCCGCGACGTCAACTTCGCCATATGGACTCGGAGAGTTGCAGAATATGCTGAGCTTGGCCAACAGTTTAAGGAGTAAGTGTTCTACTCTCTACGACTCAACCGATGCTTACCTTGGAGCAGAGAACGTCGGAACCCAATATGGTGGGTCGGCCTGTCTCATTGGTAAGTCATTGATTGATCTCATACTCTCGAGGAGACCATTGACACTCGAATTAGGACGCCTTATGTACATCTTCGGTTTGTCCTTTTGTTTGCTCAGGGGGTATGAAGGTTGCTCACTTTCTTCTAGTACGCCAACGTTTCAATAACTTTCACGGAGAACAAGGGGCTCGTCTCGATCGTGACCAATCTGTTCACGGAACCGTTAGAGGACGCCGGACGTGGCTGGTCAAATGTTTCTCCCCCCTGCTGTTCTCCGCTCCGGATGTCCACCTGCGGGGCTTGGAAAAGATGTGGGTTGATGGTCTCATGCATCACTCGGCTTGGACACATTTCATCAAGAAATTAATTGACGAGTGGCAAGAGTTCATCCTTTTCGTGAGTATTGCCGTTGGAATCCACGTCGCTTTACTGGACTCAATCGACCATACAGGCCACTGTCCTCTTGAACGCCAATGTTGCCTTCCTCGCCATCCAAAGTGTTGACACCCACGCCGACCCAACCGTTCGGTCTCCTGCTCAGATTGCCAGTTACTTGTCAATTATTGCGAGTATCGGTAGTATCATCTTAGGGTTGTTGCTTGCCAGACAAAACCGTACGAAGTCTCGGGAAACTGTGGACGATGTGGTACGTGCCATACTGAAATTAACCTTGATTCGTTCTCATGTGTTTCAGCTAACGTATCTTCAAAACAAAAAGCACCCTATCCTTGGGCTAGAAACGTTGGCTATCATGTACAGCTTGCCATACGCGCTTCTTATGTGGGCGTAAGTCATACGCAGCTTCCACCACAGATAATTACTAATGTAAACATTAGTATGGTCGCCTTTCTTCTTGCCTTTGCCCTGCTTTGGTTTACGAATACCAGTCTCGCCACACGAGTCTCCGTTGGCGTCGCCGTTCTGGCTGTCTCATTCCTGATTGCCTGGTGCATCTGGATGGCATGGGAAAAGACCCAAAGACCTACAGAAGAGGATGGAGTCGCTGCCGAGCCCGACCAGATCGAAGAAAAGCTAAGACAGGACGCCGAGCTTCGGAGAAAGGGCTCTGATGCCTCCAGTCGACGGTCAAGAACAAAGGGATTCCGGATGCCAACCTTGAATAGCTTGAGTTTCGGTCCTCGGCGCAGTACCACAGGTGAAACTCTTGTTGCGGAATCCGTATGACATTTACGACAGTGATGTCCTATCATAGGCTGAAATACGCCACCACCCAAGTGTATCAAGTACTTGTTCTGTTCCATGCTTTGTTGTTAGCCATCAATGTTGTCGAGATTTATGCAAGATTTACGGGTCTGTTGTCATTTTATTGTAATCACTTGTATCTTTCGTAGAGCACGGATTGTACTTGCCTAAAATAACTAACTGTCTTCCATTCCGACATTTTCTGCGACCAGACGGGTCTCTGAAAAAAAGAATCTCGTCATTGTTTGCATTCGTGGCTTTTGACAAACACAGGCAGCCATCTGCGGTCTGACATAAATCCGAAGAGCGATTTTGGTGGTATCTTTTTCTGTGAAAAGGTGTACAATGCCCAGCTCACATGTAGCAAAGACCAGCTCAATAAAGCGGAAGAAGAGTGCACAGTCATCGCGTCAGAAGAAAAGAATCAAGCTCGAAAACCAGTCATTGAATAGTCTCCCTTGGACAACCTTCAAACGACCACTGGTGGCAGGGCTGGACGGAGATGACGGAATCCTCGAATTGGAAGAGGTGGACGGTGTTGAGGTGGTTTACGAAGAGACACCCGGCGGAAAGGTCGTGAAGTTCAATGTGAGGGCTTGAAGGTACTTCAAAGGCAGCTAATCCAGATGGTTTGTAGGTTTTGGAGACAGTGGCGTCGTCACAACGTGAAGACGACGTCGGAATTGAACCAGATGATGGGAAGGACGACTCTGTCGCTGATGCCGTGGAGGATTCTCCGTCGTTTGACTGTACGTTTCAAGATACGTTCATACGAAAGCATTCGACCATTAATATGAGTAGCGTCACTCCTTCCGGAGTGGATAAAATTCGCGCTTCATCCTCACTTGCAGAACTCGCTGCATGCCCAGAAATTTCTGTCCCCAACACCTATTCAAGCCGCCGCGCTTCAACCAGCTCTTTCTGGAAAAGACGTCGTCGGGGTTGCTCAAACGGTTTATCCTATCAATATCATCCTGTTTTGGTGATCTGACGTTGGCAATAGGGTTCCGGTAAAACTCTTGCCTACGGCCTACCGATTCTGAACCAGCTCCTTTCCCAACCCCATCTACGAACGAACGAAAAGCGTCGCCTACAAGCATTGATACTCGCCCCAACGAGAGAGCTTGCTCTCCAGGTGACATCACATTTGAATGCATGTCTCCCAGTACTCGAACCAAAAGAAACCGGCGGTGAGCAGAGTGCAAGACCGACCAAGCGACTGCCCCTCGTCAGTTGTGCTGCTATTGTCGGCGGCATGTCAAGCCAGAAGCAACGCCGCGTACTCGATCGGGGTGTTGACATCCTCGTAGCGACGCCAGGGCGTCTGTGGGATATTATGCAGGAGGTACGCTGACCCCTTCCCTGTATGCCCTGAATACCGATCCTCCGTTGAATAGGACGAAGAACTATCCGAGCAAATCAAGCATATCCATTTTCTCGTTCTGGATGAGGCGGACCGAATGATTGAAGCCGGTCACTTCGCCGAATTGGATAATATATTGCGTCTTACCATGAGACCGAATCGGTTAGTATGCTCCAATGATCGGTGTACTCCTGCCACTGACAGATCGCTAGAAATGACGAGATTCACGAAGGTGCTGAGGAATCCGATAACAGCGAAGAAAGCCGCGCTCCTATACAAGATGGAATGCAGACTTTTGTATTTTCTGCCACACTTAGTAAAGACTTGCAACGCAACCTGAAGCGCCCAAAATCGATGAAGCGGGGAAAGAAGAAGCACCACAAGCCCATTACAACCCTAGGTAGGTCGTTCCCGCGACGCTATAATTAACAGCTAGCCGCGACACCATCTAGATGATTTGTTATTACGGCTGGATTTCCGTGATCCGGAACCTGAAATCATCGACCTAAGTCCTGTCGGCGGAATCGTATCAACACTCCAAGAGAGCAAAGTAGAATGCCTCTCCGGTGACAAGGTATGCCATTAAGTTACTCGATAGGCTCTAACCCATCTCTGCCCCGAAAGGATGCCTACCTTTACTATTTTCTCTTGCGGTACCCTGGTCGGTCTCTAGTGTTCTTGGCCTCGATAGATGGTATACGCCGACTATCCCCGATACTGGAGCTACTTCATCTGAAAGCATTCCCACTTCATTCACAACTGGAACAACGGCAACGCCTCAAAAACCTCGACAGGTTCCCTTCTATTTCCTTTTTCAGCTTTCGTGATTGTCTCAATGTCGACTAGATTCAAGGCGACACCTAATGGCATATTGCTCGCTACAGACATCGCTGCTCGTGGACTTGATATCCCGGAGATTGACCACGTCATACACTATCAGATACCACGAAGTGCTGATGCATATATCCACCGCAACGGGCGGACAGCGCGGGCCATGAGGAAGGGTTTCAGCATGCTGCTCTGCGCCCCAGATGAAAAGAAAATCCTGCGGGCCCTCTTTCAAAGCCTCGAGCGGCGTAAGTGTTTATGACTCTTACTAGGGTCCCCATTAAATTCGACGACAGAGGACACCGAATTGTCCGATCTGCCCGTGGAGTTGAATATGCTTGACAAACTCAAGGCTCGGGTAATGCTAGCAAGACAAATTGACACGGCCCAACATAAGGTTACAAAGGCGAACCACGAACGTAACTGGATGAAGGAAACCGCTGAAGCCATGGAAATCGAACTGGATTCCGATTTTTACAAGTTAGTGGCGTCATCACCACCAGCTCCGACTGACCTGAGATCACCGCAGCGAATCGGACGAAGAAAAACCGTCAAATAATAGGCAAAGGTCGACAGCAGCAAAGAATTCTGCACTGAAGTTGGAACTCAAGAAACTTCTAGCACAACCCCTTATTGTGAAAGGCGTCTCACCCAAGTATATCACATCTGGCAGTCGGCCGATTGTGGATGACATTCTTGCAGGGAACTGTGAGTATATTCTTATCACTAAGCGACAGAATCTCCCAGAACTAAAGTAGCTCGTTCAAGTCCATGAAGCGATGGTTGGCCTCAAAAAGTCCGATGCAGGGTCGGACATAATCAAGCGGAAGAAAAAAGGAAACTTTACAAAAGCAGAGGAAGAATGGCAGGGACTTGGATCTTCATAGACGCCGTTGGCCCTGAATATTCCACATTGTACCCGGCCTTGTGGCTCGACAACAGAAATTGATACGTTTGTGCCGCAGCACTCGATAGAGCTTGTAATGGTCGGGTGCCTGATACTGCATTCACCCTATTTCGTACGTGTCATGATCAGAGCTTGACTTCATCCCCCACGGCCCGTCGGTTAGGGCAAATGTCGGCATGTTTGAGCGCTGCTCACAGTAGCTCCAGTTCCTCTCTTGCATTTTTATTCCACCTGCGATACTGGACTGCTTCACATATTTATGGGCAGCGTCCCAATCCCCGCAAAACAGGTCCTAGCTTTGCGCGCATCTCTTCAAGGGTAAGTTTCATCTAGGCTTATCTCGAATATGTTACTGATTTTGCATTTTCCGAATCACCCAGGGCGCGTTATGAGATTATAGGTCCGTATTTGCGCAATTATGAGAATGCAGCAACTGACGAGGAATTCCCTTGTTCGGTCGGTGTTTCAGCCTGCGGTACGTCAAGATTATGCATGATTCAGTCAAACTGATAAGGTCTTCCTTGTGGCATATCGCACTCTAGTAACGCTTCTCATATGGGATTGGGCACTGTTGTGAGTCTCTCAGTCAACATGGGTTATTGCGTCCTTAGCGCGTTTCCTAGACTCTCTGAGGAAGTAAAGCTGGTGAGGCTACTCCAAGGTCATCATGTTGCTCCAGCTTAAGCGAGTAGATCCACAAGAAACGCTGGACGTGGTTCAAATGCCTTTACATCTGTTGTCGCTATTACCCCTTTATATCGTTTGGGATAACCATTCATTTCTGGGTTCTTGACCACTCGCCTTTGTACTGTGAGCAATTTTTGGTAGGCCACAGTATGTCGATGATTCCACTGGTGAGATTTTAGCTCTCTTTCTCTGGCTTCAAATTGTTAACGCCCCTTCAAGCAATTCTTCCCTCATTGTACGTTTCCAACTTGATCTAAATATGTTGTTTTACGCATTTTTTCTAGCCGTGCTTTTATTTCGGTGTTGGGTCTTCGCTGGAAAAAAGAAGGGGTTGCTTCTGGCTCTCTGCACCTTCCTCGCTTCCATGCTCTGCTTGCAAATATGGGGTACGACAACCGGGCCCGGGCTCCTCGACGATCAATTCACACCTACTGGGCAGTTTGGTTGCTTCCGCGATACTTTGGACGATTCTACGCGACGGTTAACTGGGGTAGGTTCTCTTTCACCTCTACGGTTCCAGGGTTCAGTGCTCGTGCTCACACCTCGATTATTATAGTACGTCATGGTGAGTGGCGACCTTTCGACTAATGGTAGGTTTCCCCGGCCCTAACATGGAACACAGCTAGCCGGTGTACTCATCGATATCATCGCTGTTATTGTCATTGTCCGGGTTCGTATCCTCTCATCTCGCTGAAGTGTTATTCAAGTGATCGCATATCCATATCAGCATTACTATAAACATCATCGCGATCGACCTCATGGAAGTCTAGGATTATTATTTATGCAACAAGGTACCTTTGTCCAGCTTCCGTTTTTTCTTCTGATGTACTCACCGTGCTTCTAGCTCTAGGATGTTTCGGTGTAATATTTTTTCTTACCATCTTAGCAGGCGCCTTTCATGCCTCGTGAGTAACACCCCCAACATTCAAGTTGATGACATAACTCCACATTTTCAGGGGGAATGTACAATTAGACGGGAAAGGTTTTGTAACCGTCCTCACGTTGCCTAACATATTAGTAGGTTTTTCCTCCATTACCCTGCCTGATATGACTGACAGTTTGGCGTTAGGCCTGCCGATTGTATGTCTTTTTTCCCTTCGGACTTTCAGACATAATCCGACCATGAAGTTCCAGAATTTTAGAGTTACGTAACTGGGCGATGCCTGCGACGTCAAGCCGTGCAGGAAGAGAAATTTCTCGCGTCGTTCGAAGTGGACTCGATAACGACCAGGTCTAACCGAATTCAGTGCTAACCGTCCTGGGTGTACGTACCACTCACGGTTGCAGCCGGGTTTACGCCTCAAGACCAGGGGTCATAACGCGTCTACAGCCCCTCAAGTTCTCTACCGAATATGTTGGGCGAAGAAGACCTAGGGGGCGATGGTAGACCCTCCGATCGAGGTCTATGAAGTCCATTGACGTCCTTTCATTGTAAATCAGAATTATAGAAAAACGGATGCAAAGCAAAACTTGAATATATTTCAAAAGTACATCGGATACATCAACAGCACGAATCCCTCCCTCGACTGATAAGCTCCTACTTCTTCCCGCTGCTGGAAGTAAATTGACTATCAGGACGATTTGATCGTCTGGTTATACAGGTATAATTCACCTGCTGCCGTTGCCTTTAACGGGCTGAGTGACTTTACCCCTGGGTATGCTATCGGAAGACGATCAAACTCGGATCTCAGGTGGAGAATAGTGAAACGAACAAATCAAAGTCTTCATCGCCACCATCGGTTCCCTTGGGCTCTTTGCTCGCAGGATCGGCGGGTGCATTGTCGCTATGATGCAAATGTTAACACAAATTAGTGAAAAGATGCAGTAACACCGAAGACTTACCCCCTGGCCTCATCAGCCTGATTAGGTGTGGTTCCTGGTCCAGCAACGCCATAGCCTTGGCCATGCGCCTCACTGGATCGTCATGATCGCTCAGTCAACCAAACCGCATCCCCGAATAGGCGATGATAAGAAGGTAATATGGAATATACCTTGGTGAATCTATAGCGGGCATCCCAAATAGGTTGTCAAGTTGTCACAGTAGCTGTGTACGGTTCTGGTTTTCTGTACAGCCCTACGCTGCGAAATGAGGCAAGATGGTCAGGAGAATGCAAGTTATGTAACGTGCTTTCTTGTTTTATGCCCCACATCTGGGGTACACGTGCCTGTAATTAGCTTGCCGCCCAAGAACTCTAAAGAGAGCGCCCAGACGTTCAGAACCAGACCAGGCATGTGGGGTCGAAAACAAGCACTGTTATGATGCGTTTGGGTTGTCCCTGAAATAATTCCCGTCTCAAGCAAAGGTAGAGAATACGTGCCAATCGCTGTTGAGTAGGTATGTATTGTTCCAAAAGGTGCATAGGTTTACGAATAGATACTAGGTTAACAATAGATACGAGCCCTCGCACACTTGAATTGGCTTGGATGTCTTTTCTCTTCGGAGCCATTCGAAGTTGAACGAACTCCGCCGTCATGGAAACCTGGCAGAAACTTGGGCAGAAACCTGTTCAAAAACATATACGATGAATATATCAAACCTTGGAGAGATTTCAGCTCACAAAGATATGAGCGCTCCGAGCACAGAAAAGAGCTGCGGACTTCCAAATCCAACTCCTGTAATTGGTTCCGAACAAGTGCAAACGTCAAACATGATCTTCTTTGCAAAATTAACAGAAACATAGGCTCAGCTGGATTGCGACGGCCTCGAAGCGCTCAATGGCATCCCATGCGAGCTCAAGTTGGGAGCTCAAGTTGGGCAAATATCGACTTCGAAGCCTCCTTCGAGATAAGCGCTCAGCCCGATGTCACATACTCGGGGAAAGTCTGGAGTACGTGTGAGCTGCGCGTCTTGAACGGCACGTTTCAGTGTCCACTTTAATGGCGTCTATCTTGCTTTATTCTTGTTCGCCTCCACCATGACTCTGGTCGTCGTCGAATTCCTGAGGCTTCTGGGGGTACTTAGGCGTTGGTTCTGGGCTCGACTTCGTAAAATCAAAACTCTGCGGCTCTCTGCGTTTCTATCTTCGATCATCCGCCACCTCCTTCGCCAACTCGGATTCCACAGAGACTTGAAAAAACGCGACCCCCCTTGGGAGGGGATGACCGGCAAACATCGCGACATCATCACCAATAATCCCGAGGCTACTCAGGCTGGGGGGTTGAAGCTTTCTTTGGATAACGGAGAATCTTTTAGGATCGTCCCTAGTGCTATCCCATTATCACGACTTGACAAAGCGGATATTGACATCGAGGCACAAAACCTATCACCAGAACCTCTCAAGCCCCAGTTTACTGAAGAACCCGCAGACTCGGAAGGGTTGACCCCATCCGCAACGGCGCTTGCTGATGCTGATGCTGATGCACCCTCAGACCCTCTCCACATGGAAACTCTACACGGTCTAGAGGGCGGCGAAGGACAGATTCCCCAAGCTAGTAAACCAGAAGAAACTCGCCCAACTCTCAAAAACGATAGAATCAAGCCATGTGTACCCGAGCTTTATAGACGTTACGAACGAAACGTTATTGTGTGAGTCAGTCTATCCTTCTCATCGATGTCTCCTTTACCTTGCTTTTAGCCCGAGGAAATCCAAGAGGATCACTATTCCAGCAGGAACTGGTACTTTTACTACGTATGCATCTACTAGCCTCCGAAGAACTTGAGATTAACCGCCTTGTCTCTTGTGAAGGTATTCCGATCCAGAGGGTTGGAAATCTTACATCCATCCGGAAGGTGCGCGCTATTTCTTCCACGAGGAAAAGGTATGTGTCTCCTCGAATAGGCATCGTCTTATGAAATCTCAAACCTCCACCAGCGGGTTTTCACAGACGCTTGGTTATTCGACCCCGAGTTCTTGAACCAAGTGCACCAGGATATGGATATAATCTTTACTTTTATGGAAAAGAACCATATGGTCGGACATCCTGAGGTCGATCTCGTATTAGATATGATTCCTAGGGCTAGCAACAGGAAGCCGGCGAATATGGACTGCTTCTATTATTTTGCGAATCACAGGAACAGGACCATCTTCTTCCTCGACGACTTCCATGCAAACGAAATTCCGGCCTGGAATAACCTCATGGGCACATCCACTCTATCTCACCTGCGTGAGTTGCTTTGGAGTTCACTTTCTGAGTCTTAACTCTCCGCGCTCAGGTCATGAAATTGAGTCTCAATATTGGTATCTTGATTTCTCCTTCCAGGTTTTACAAGCAGTTACGATATTAATCATGCATCTGCAGGTATCATCATGTACTATTTCCACAACCCTTGCCCATGCACGACGAAATTGTTGGTGAACTCCAAGACACAATCTTGCACGCTATATCAGGTCGAACTTTCCGGTTATCATTTATGAGAATTCGAGTGCTCACCATTGAAGGCAGATGTTATGACTTCTGCGACATCAACGTCGCCCTATGGACTAACTGAGCTGCAAAATATATCAAGTTATGTCGGTCGTTTGAGGCGTAAGTGTTTTATATGATACCTTGCTGAGGCTTACTCTGGAAACAGAGAATGTCGATGGGCGAAGTAGTGTGTCAACCACAGTCATCGGTAAATCTAAGTCAACCTTCATGATCTTGAGGATGGTACTAACATGCGAATATTACATAGGCCGCCTTATGCACGTTTTTGGTTCGTCTCTTCATTTGGCTGGCGATGTGCGATCATTAATCATTTTGATTTTAGAGCGCCAGAAATTCAATAACTTTCACGGCGAACCAGGGGCTCGTCTTGATCGCGACCACTCTGTTTATGAGTCTGATAGAAGAGCGCAATCGTGGCTAATCGAGTTCTGTTCCCCTCTTTTATTCTATGGTCCGAGTGTCCATCTGCGCGACTTGGACTCAGTATGGTTTGATGGTCTCATGTACCACGCTGCCTGGACACGCCTCATGAAGAAGTTGATCGATGACTGGCAAGACTATATTCTTTTTGTGGGTCTCTCTGACATAAATGTTACCTTGATTAGACTCAGTTGGGTTTACAGGCCACGGTTCTCTTAAACGCCAATGTCGCTTTCCTTGCTATCCAAAGTGTTGATACTCACACCGACCCAAAGTTCCGGTCTCCTGCTCAGATTGCAAGCTACCTGTCGATCATTGCAAGCATTGGTTGCGTCATATTGGGACTACTACTTGTTGCACAATGTCGTATGAATGGCCAGGAAGTCGTGTACGATGCGGTAAGTATCTGGGCAGTATCCTCGAGTCTTTCTGACGTGGATTGTAGCACGCCTTCCTTGTCCGGAAAGATGATCCTTTTCTTGGCTTAGAAAGATTGGCCATCCTGTATTCTTCTCCGTATGCGCTTCTAATATGGGCGTGAGTCACATCTCACTTATTCAGTAGGTAACTAATTAGGCGTGAATGTAGCATGGTTTCCTTCCTTCTGGCCTTTGCCTTGCTTTGGTTCTCGGATTCCAGTCACACCACTCAAATCTTCGTTGGCATTGCTGGTCTGGCTGTTTCAACCCTGATTGTCTGGTGTATCTGGATGATGTGGCACGTCCGGGTTAAGGGAAGGCGCTAAGTAGCATAAATATAGTTCAATTCATATTTTCTGTTATCACTCGAGGTTTCATGGGGACATAGCAGTATAGCAGTCCTAGGCATGCCACTCGCAAGTTATGGTCATGTTTAAGCCTCGAAACCCTGGGTCATAGTGCACCTGCAGCCATCCACAGAATACCTAAGAAGACCTGATCACAACAATCTTCTCAATCGTGAGGCCCATCAGAATCCATTGACGTTGAGATTGACGTTCCATTATTCAAGTATATTGAAACCTTTCGAAAAGGGACGCAACATAGCAAGAACTTGACTAGACCCCATCAGAAATATGTACAACGGGTAGTACATCGAGAGCATGACCATCGCCTTCAACTATCATCGTCTTGCTTCGCGCTGCCGGAAGTCGTGGTGCTGGGGCCGGAAGTCGTGGTCACGACCGTGTGGCTGATCCTGCCTCTGGGCACACTATCGGAAGACGATCAAGTCCGGATCTCAGCTGGAGGATAAGTATAACGAAACTAACAAGTCAAATTTAAAGTCATCGTCACCGCCGTCGGCTTCCTCATATTCTTTCCTTGCAGGATCGCTGGCGCTATGATACGATATGAACATAAACTATTGGACGAACGCGATAACATCGAATACTTACCCCCTGATTTCCTCAGCCTGATTCGGGGTACCTGAGCCATGCGCCTCACTGGATCGTTACGATCGCTCAGTCAACCGCCTCCCAAAAATAGGCGATAAAGAAGGTAATCTGGAATACCTTGGTGAATCTGCACCGGTCATCCCAAATAGGTTTTCAGATGTCACAATAGCTGTGTACAATTCCTGTCTTTTTGTACAGCCCTACGCTGCAAAACGGGCCAAGATGGTCACTGGCAGGAGAATGCAAGTTAAGTTATGTAACGTGCTCTCTTGATTTATGCCCCCACATCTGGGGTACACGTGCTAGGTTTGCCGCCCAAGAACTCTAAAGAGAGCGCCCAGACACTCAGAACCAGATGAGGGTGAAAATAAGCTCTGTTATGTCGCATTTGGATCGTCTCCGAAATAGTTTCCGTCTAAAGCAAAGGTAGAAACTACTTGCCAATTATCACTGTCGAGTATGGCACTACCCAGGTTGTATCGTTCCAAGAGACGCGTCACTTTTTCCTGGTCCTTCTTTCTGGAAAGTAGGGAAACGTCCGGCACGGGCGGGTGAGTCCTGAAAATGTCCCTTGCAACTGCGACCTTGCGCATATATACATCTTTGGGTATCTCCAAGGGATATGCCGCCTCTTCTTCCAGGATACGTTCGATAGATTGGTGTTTACGAATAAATAAGAGTCCTCGCGCGGGGCCAACGTTTCTTATTCGCGCCACAAAGTCGTTTCCCAGGAGAATCACAAAGTCGATGAAGGAGGAATCGTCCAGGTTGAGACTTGAGGCGATGTTTGTGCCGGAAATGACACTAATCGGTTCTTGGCGACTTGTTACATTTCGCAGCATCGATACGCCGTATACCAAAACATCCTGGTTTTAAAAAATGTCAGTTGAATCATTACTAGCAGGCCATCCTGCACTCACCGAGTCTTCTGTCACGACATAGTCCGCTTGCCCGTGCTTGACCATCGAGGCGGCAAGGGCTTCAGCTTCTACAGTATCAGTAACGGTGATACAAGGAATGCCCATAGCTTCGAGAAGTTCCACAGATTCGCTGTAAGTATTTCTTGTCGGTGGAGAACTCCGCTTTTTCAAAGTCTCGGCCAGTTCCCCACTTTCCGCTATCACTTCCTCGAGAGAACCTTTGGCGTCATCAATGCAGATGTCACTGATTTCTGGTTCAACGCCGAAGAAAGCTAGGGTTTGCAAAGCTTGGTCTTCCTTGAGGGTCATGTCTTGCTGGTGCTGAGTGAGGGGAAGAGGCTGGGTCGACAACGTCAATGGTTTGCGTTCTTCTATCTCGTCAGAAATCTCCAATTTCTCGAGGACGACCTCCAGTGGTGTGGTTGGTCGTGTGTCAATCACATCGTCGATCGGCTTTACAGTGTCCATTTCCCGAACCTCAATCGTAGATTGGCGACCGACTTGAGATGGCGGAGTGGGTGTTTGGGGAGTGTCTTGTATCTCGTCACCAGCGTCGGCATCGAGAGCGTCTTGTCTTAGACAGGGGGCATCAAGATCAAGCCCGAGCTCTTCCGGGAGTTCAGCGGATTCGATTTGCTTTTGCAGTTCCCGATCTGCGCTGCTCACGGGTGAAACCCAGATGGACTCCGGCTGCTTATCTGACATTGGCAAGGTTACTGTCATACGCAGGCGCAAATCAAGACAAAAAGCGTACCTCGGGTGAGACTTAGCATATTAGCTATCTGGGCAATCTCGCTGGAGAGTTCGCCACGAGTCGAGTCGTCCGCCTCAAACCAATCATTTATCCGAGAGGTTAGCCGTCTTAACCTGTTCTGACGCTTCTCCTCGTAGTTCAGGCGGCTAAGCACAAGCCTTTGGCCTTCTTTGCGTCGCTTTATCTGAGGGCTTCACGCATAAGAACCTTTCAAAAAAGACAACCAACGAGCGTACCTCATCCCACTTGGCCGGAGAGCGAAGCTTCCCGTCGAATACACAGATGGCATTGACTTTCGACTCTTCTAATTCTTTTACAAGGTGATACCATCCGATGAGGTGGCGGTGGGGATGCGGGTTTCGTGCAAAGTGGAAGCGTTGTGTTAGGAGTGTTGCATCTCTGTTATAACGCGTTTATTCCCTGGAACGCAAAAAATGAGGGGATTTCATACATCACAACAGTTTTTCCTGTCAACTCTTGAAAACGGTTCGGAAGTTCTTGAATGAGGGATGGGCTAAGAGGGCGTCATGGAGGTCACTGTACAGCACAAGTCAAAGAACGTACCAATGCTTCCGTATGACATTCACGAGGTCCTTAACGCCCATATATCAACACCCTCGCAAATAGCCACTTGGAGGTTGGCTTGAGGTGCGGCAGACCCAGGAGATGCACGGGGTTTGCGTTGGGGTCGAAGAAAAAATGATGGACACGCCACAGCACCGTGCCACCACGTAAACCTCGCATTTCCCTTCCGGCGACCGTGCTCAAGCTTCAGAAATGCCACCAATTCCACAAGTTCTCGACCAGGAAGCCACGAACATTGTTGCTTCAGCGAAACGCCATCTTGTGGACATAAAGGAGTTCCAGTTGCCGCGGCTTCGGCAGTGCACAGGTCCGCTGTCGCTACAGCAGCAATTAGCAGCAGAACTCAGGGAGAGCACCGATGCATTCGCCTCACAAGTCGAGGTGTGTTTCAGTTAGACCTTAGGTGCAAGTGGACTTGATCGTGTTATAGACGTTGGACAGCATGATCCTGGATCAGCGTGGTGAGAGCAGGAAGGCTGAACTCAGGAAGGTCGTTGAGGAGCTCCGTTCTGAACATACAAGGTAAGCATATCCATTCAAACCCACAGATATTCGAGGCTGAAAATAACACACGAAGCGTAGTCTAAAGTCAGAGTCTCGGGCTGCCCTCCTAGCATCGAAGCGTGCTATCGACGCGCAAAGCAAATCTATGCGAGAGGAACTCCTCCGGTCTTCCACAAACCCCAACTCAGAGAAGAAGGGGATGAACGAGAAGGCAAAGTCTGTGATTCTTGTCGTTAATTGGTCCTATTACTGATCGTGGCCGAACTCAGTGACGACCCACTCATGAGAGCCAATGAAGACGTTACAGAAGCCTTACGACGTACACTTGCACTTATGCAGGGTGAACTGGAACGCTCTGTTTTAACAAATCAGATGCTAGGTACTATAGGCGTTTGTTTCCTTCTATACCTTTGTTAAACAAGTCGCAGACTCGTCAACCGCAACCATGCAGTCAACATCATCGACACACGACATCCTGACCAATATAATGGGCACCTCTAAACAACTCGTAACAGCTCTCGAGAAGGCCGACTGGATAGACCGTCTCTTGATTCTCGCTGGTTTCGCCTTCTTCATCCTCACCGTCCTCTTCATCTTGAAGCAACGTATATTCGACAAGGGCGTCTACCTTGCTTTCTGGTGGACTCGATTTATACCGAATCCTTTTAGTCGGCGTATATCGCTTGTGGACGACGAACCTGACCTCGCGGAGGTCGTCGAGACGGTCACATCCGTGGCAGCATCTCTGATTGAAACCCTTGTCGAAACAGTCACGACACAGCCCGAAGTCGTTGGGACCGCCGTTCTCGCGGGCAGCGGGAAGATTTGGTCGTCATCAGCAGCAGAGATCCAACCATCCTCGAACGAAGATGCCACTGCCCCACACGCTGCCGTAGTGACAGCTTTCTTTGACGAAGTTGTTGGTTCAGGTATATCAGGCAGCATAGATGTGGGTGAAACCGAGGTATATTCGCCAGCTAGCACATCCACTTTCGTGGAACGGACTCCAGAGCATATCGAACTATAGTCTTGTCTTTCTACCCACCTGGCTGTTTGGTTTGCAGCCAACACTACATATATATTCGAATCCTGACTTTTCAGCTTTGCTTTCGTTGCAATTATTTATATGTCAGGGTATCGGGCGTATAGGAACCAATCTCTCCAGATTTAGGGATTCCTATTCATACTAGTATCGGGCAGTACATTCGCGTCTCCGCTGGGCCCTCTGCCGTAAGTTGTGGGTGCATGCAGGCGCATGTATTCCGATAGTCGACATCGCAGATTATTGGGTGAACACATAACCTTACAATATACTCTAAACGCTTCCAGGCATTTGCAGCGGCACCTCTGTATAGTAGTCTTCATCTCTTGGACGAGTAATCCCATGTCTGGAAGCAATCTATCAGTATTCCGCTGGACCAGGTAGTTTGCTTTGAATGGCCTACTTTGCCTTCAAATGTGATCGCAAGCCGTTGAAGTCAAAAGGCTTTTTTGGATCTCCTGTTGACTGATCCGTTTTTGGTACACAGTATACACAGCGATAGTTACGTAGACCTGCAAACTTGTTCTTCTTCTCGTATGCGGGCCCTAACATATGGTTTGCCAATCCAGGAATGATAGGTTGCAAGTTCCTTGTTGCGAAAGCCGCCTTCATTTTTTCTTCTGAATCAACCACTTCGATTTCCATCTCTTCGTGGCGTTGTGCATGACCGGCCTATATGTGATTAAGAGAGTATAATACGCTTATAGAACACGAACATACGACATCGCCGACAGTTAGCACAACAGGTGGAGTGCAGGATTTGCATACGAGTATTCCTGCGTGTATGACTTCTTCTGATGCATCCCAAGTTTGGTGCACAAATTGCTTCAGGGCTGAAATGGACTGTAATAAAATGAAGCAGAGATCATGTAGGAATAGGACAAATCGTACCGTCTCGTCTCGAACGAAATTGGAGGGGTCCCACCGCCGCACTTTCTTCCGTTTCCCATTCCTCACTTCGGTGCATTCATGAGCGATAGCTTGGGTATATGTCAAGCTCCCGGCGTCCCTTCGGAACTTGTACTTGTCCGCCAGCTTCGCACACCCAGGATTCGAACACTTGAATCGTGCCCCAGCATTTTTGGTGGGGTGGACATTGTCCATCGACTTTCCGGCGTATTTCCAACCACCACAGCCCAAAACTTCCGACAACCCATCCCGCGCTCTATCCTGCCATTCCTTCAGTTCTCTGAGAAACATACTCCTCACGATGTGGCTTTCGGTGCCCAGAGCCATTGTGATACCACCAGGGCTTACCATAGGGCAATCCTTGACGGAATTCTTCATTAATGAGTTGATGATCGGAATTTGCTGGCAGAAAGTAGAAAATGCTGGGAGTGGTTTAAACGTTCCTTGACGTTGCAAGTCATCGTAAAATCTTGAGATAACTACACGGGCTGTTGCACTCATTTTCGCGTTCTCACGTTGTGATCTGTTCTCCATGATTCTGCGAACTTCGTCGTCGATTGTTTCATATAGGGGCCAAACGTCTCAAATATACACTTCAGATGAAGCAAATACGAAGAGGAATCGGCTCACCTTCGCCTTGAATAGGCCGTCGAGCTTTGACACATTTCTTCAAGAGAGACTGGAAGGTGGGTGAGTTCTCGAGGTCCTCGACCTGATAACCTTCACTCGCAGCAAATCGTTGCGTTCTACGAAGAGTCAAAGACATGAGGGAGGTTATGGGAATAGGTTTTCAAGGCTAATGAACCCACAAGAGCACAATCCGCCCCCTTAGATCTTGCACATGCCGTTCATAGGTTTGTTGCCATACAAGAAGTTCAGCCCAATCCTGTTCATAAGCAGGCTTGCGGTTTAGGTCAAACTAGGCAGAAAGGGCTAGCAACGAACTAGTGGCGGAGGAAGTTTGTGGTTTGGTAGAGGGGCTAGGTTCTGTGATAGTTTGTCAAACCAAGGACTGATAGGGTGACACGAGAACGTACGCCTTCCACCCAGTTATCCCCCGCTTCCTTACGGGCTTCTTCGAACTCTAGATTGATCCTGTCCCAATCGGCGCGACGAACAAGATTTATTTCATGCGATCCAAGGGCGGAAATTGGTATTCGCCGCAGAGCTATCTGAGATGAGCTAAATCCACGGAGAATTCGCACGAACCAGGGAAAACCCACATAAACATGCCTGAGCTTCGAGGACTGGAATGTACTGGAGAAGGTGGTTAACGTCTTGGTAGGCGTATATTGTCACCCTTTCTCTGTCTCTCCACGTTCTTATCTTGAGCTTGCAAAACGACTGACGAAGACAAGTTGAATGATAATCCCGAGCGACATTGAGGTCTACCCACACTTTGACATACTCGCATGTTCAGAACATACGAAACCCGCATTTCGTCCGTATGATTTCCACAGACCTGATACACAAACCACGATCAGAGCAGCACTCAAGGAGGAGATCGAGCAAAACTCACCTCACAAGGACCACCATCAAATATCCAAGCAGCCCAAGAAGACTCCGTAAATCTCTCGATAGGAGCTGGCATCGATGCCACGATGCAATTTATCCTCGTATGTTTCCAAACATACCTTGCGGATGGGTCGGTCAACATCCAGCATAGTGCCTTGCTGCACCTTGCCACCGCCAGAACATCCTTTGGGTTTTGCGTTTGTATAAGTATCTCTGCTATGAGATCATACGGGAGCTTGGTGAAATCGAAATGGCAGGTTTTCTTCTGAAACAATCATTTTGAGAGAAACCTTATAAATGGAACATGGAATATCTGCACCTCAGCGGATTTGTTCGGGGGAAGTGTATTAGACGCGTCAATCAACGTGCGTTGACGCTTTCCAGGTGGTTGTTCGTTAGCACTCGGAGGGTTCATCCAATAGGTCCATCGTTCGCGGAACCTGGGGTTGGAATCTTTGGCAGTGGACATCGTGGTCATGGCCTGAAAGGTCTCGTGGGAATGGTATGGCATCCCAAGTCGACGGCCACGATCTCGGTCTGAGATTCGAATTGCTACTACATAAAATATCTTCCGTCTACAATATTCTGTACTGTACATCAAGATCACTCAAGTTTACCCAGTTGCTCCAGATCCAGGGCGCTCGTGACATAGAAGTCTTCATCGCGAATACCGGTGATTCTGTGTCTGGGATTTCGTGTTTAGTACATACCAAGAGATGCGGAATTTTAGGTAGACTAACCTGCTTTTCAAATGGGACCTTAGTCCGTTGAAGTCCAATACTTTCTCTGGCTGGGGTGGCTGCGAAGTGGCATCTTGTGAGTCATTCGCAACTTCAAGACCTTCCTTCGGTGGGTGGTTCTGTGAACAATGCAGGCAAACAAACGCCTTCCTACTAACTGCTTCTCTTGCTATTGCATGCTTTCCTTGGAGCATATTTGCTAGGCCAGGGCCGAGGGCCGTCCTTCTGATAGTTAAGGCATCCTTCTCTGATACTGGTTGAATTTGCATATCCTCGTGGCGATGCGAATGTCCTATCTTGACGGTGTGAAGGAATGAAAGTGCGTAGATCTCGGAATTGACTTACTACTTGTCGAAAGTTCATTGGTACGCTAGGTGTGCACGTCGTGCAACGGAACCAGACTGTTTGCGAATCTAGGATGCTATCCCTCGCATTATCGGCGTCATTCACAAAGTTCGGTGGGTGTCCAAGGAGTGCCAATGCTTGTTCAATGACAGTGCTTGCCTATGTATGCAAAGTTAGGCAAGCAATTAGCCATGCACGACGATCACCATACCTTGTGATCCTTGACGAAATTCTGTGGCGCCCACTGCCTGACTTTATTTTTCTTTCGACCTTTTCCCTCTCGACTCCCTAAACAATCATGAGCCATCACGCCGACAATATCCATGCTCCCATCATCATGTTTATATTCCGCTAGAACCTTTCCGAAGTGGGTGAAGCATTTATCACAGAGCCATCGAGAGGATAGCCTATTAGCCGGATGCTGCCCTCGTACGCTCGCGAGGTTGCAGTCCTTCTCAGAGAACCCTGATATCATCGCCAACTCATCCTTGTTTGTCCTAAGCCATTGCTCGATCTGTCGCTCAAGTATGTTCTTTGTGGTGCCGTTGTGCGTTAATCCGTGTCTGATGGCCTGGGCATTATTTTGAGCGTTAGGTTTCGTCGGAACCGTAAGAACTTGATGAACTATAGGTATTTGTCGGCAGAAGGTGTCAAAAGATGGGAAAGGCGCCTTCTTAATGCGATCATAGATTTTCAAGAGTTGTATCCTTGCGACTCGATGTGTTTCTGCTTCGGTGCGGCGTTGTTTCTTTCCTTGGTATACCAAAAGCTCATCATCAATTTGTGAGGATACGCCATCAAAGTCTTTGGAAAACGGCCCGACATAAGTAAAGTTGGAGAACATTGAACAACAGCGCCCACCTGAAGAGCATACTGAGTGTCTTTGCAGACGAGCGCGGTCAAGCACTTCTCGAAATGACCGGGAGTGGGCAATATCGAATGGTTGGTAGCCTTCTTTGTCGGTCCACGCTTCCGCACTTTAATGAATGAGTCAGAAGTCTATATCAATCCACAAACACTTACGCGACCCGATTTTTATCCCTGAGGAGGTGATAATAGTAAGTATACTGATTTCTCCATGTGAGGGCGTCCCTCCAATCCTATGGTATCTTTCAGCCCCTACACCCAGCCTCTTTTTGGAAACGGACGGACCCGACTTGAAACAATGCCTCGCTTCGGAAGGGGGTCTTTAAGCTGGCATTAAAGTTAAAAGCGAGTCTCGGAGAATGATTAGCATCCTACCCCATTGACCCATGAATCGCCAGCTTGTGCAACGACCAGGTCGAATTCATTGCAAATGTCAAGCCACTCTGACTTTCTCACCTGGACGTGGTGAGGACGCCTCCAGTCGAGGAGAAATGTTTCTCTCGTGTGCATGTATTGCAGAAGATTATCATCATCCTTGGAGGCGTCGAGAGATATCATGTCTGGTCCATCCCAATTTGCGACCTGCTGCTTGCAACTTGGCTATGAGGTTCGTCAGCAAGCATCCACGAAAAACTAGAGGAGTATCACATTTTTACAAACCCACAACCTTAATGCACAAGAATTAACCGGCAGACGTGTGTGCTTTTTACAGACCTTGAACCAGTTTAAAGTACCATCACTAGGGAACCCAGAACTTCAGTGAGGTCACTCACCTCGCAAATTCCAGTATCAAACAAGAGCGCAGCCCAAGAACATTCTCTGAAACCTTCCAAGGGACCTGGAATAGGACCAGATACAAAATTCTTCCGTACTTTCTTCCAAATGAAATTTGCCGAATCATCGACTAGTATCATACAAAGATACTTGCTGCATCTAGCCACAGCCAGAATATCCTTTAGGTGCCCGTTAAGAATCAAAACTTCTGCAAGAAGTTCATAGGGTAGTTTTGCAAAGTGACATGGGGTTATGGACTCTGCATGTGTGTCCGCGAGCTGTGAGAAGTGAGAAATGGGTCCGAAGGTGAGGAGGAGAGGGAGGGCAGTTTAGTTAGAAACTGGTCTGTTCAAATCCGGCACATTCACTTTATCTTCTCCTGTAGGCTGTAGAAGAATCTTGACATCCAGTCCGTCCAGCCTTAGCCTTTTCGATGGTGGAGGTCCGGAGTTGTTCGTTTCGGAAGATAACGAGGTTGACATCAGAGAATTAGTCGTACAAAGGCAAGTTCCAAGTTCAAGCTTTTCTGTCCACAGCACAGCCACACACATTTCACACGTTTACGGGGGACGATGAGAAAACTCTCTCGAATTTTACGGTGTACAAAGCAGAGATTATTTGTGTTTACCAAGCTGCGGGTAGTCCTGAAGCAGGTGCGCCAATTTCTGTAAGTCCGACAAGTGGGTCGAGTTTGCCCTTGAACTCTGATAGGAACGTTGCGTTGGTATATGGACAGTGCACAGATGGCGATCCCTTGTATATCGGCGTATATGTTGCTGCACAGATCTCGAAAGGTGTGAAATCGTCATACGCAATATCAATCGCGTTGGTCGGGTTACGATCACCAGCAGCTATCCGCTGCCTTGCCTTTCGGGAGAAAGATATAAGTGGAAACATTATGCTGAACAAAGAAAATACGAACTTGGGCAACAATTTTAGGATCGGGCTTCAAATCCAGAAGACGACGTGCGAACTTGGCAGCGTGAACGTTGTTATTAGCTTTGGCGAAGACACCAATAGCACTTCGCAGCGCAATTTGCATGTGAGGTGGTTGCAGCTGACAATGAGTGAAATATGCCGCTAACTCCAAGTTTCGTCGAACATTGTCTGGTTCTTGTTCGACTATCCTTCGTCGCTCCAGCTCAATGGATACCCCCACAAGGTATTCACGCGCGGCGGTGACAGTCTCTCTCCACTGAAAATTCATTAGAAATATGCATCTCGGCAGAGATAAAATATACGTACTTGTTTGGCCTCGTCATCAGAAGCGAGAACGACCAACAGAAGGGCGTGAAGAACGGATTTGAATATTCCCTGGGCCTCGGCAAGCTTGTTACCAGATACTGCGCGATACCCCTCTGTCAACTCCGAACGTAAAGACTGTAGCGGACACGCAGCGATAGGAAGAACACGACTGGGTGCCGATTCCTCCGGGTTCCGACGAACGTGAAGTTGTAGTGGCGGGAGCGAAGCCACAGGGGATAAGTAAGTATGTGATGATCGATATATTGATAAGAAGAGTGGCTTTAATGCTGCAAAGTTCGTGATGCCGAGTTGGCGGTTTAATAGCTATAGTAATATCAGACGACGTTGTCATCCCCTCATTTAGACAGGAGCCTACCTGCATAGCAGTGTCAAATGAACCTGCAGCGACATGGTCAACGGCGAGTGGTGAATTTCGGACCCAATGTTCGACTTCACTAGCGCCTGGGGTTGCGCCTGCGCCCAGTTCCTCGTCTTCCGCCGGTGCGGCGTCCGGTGCTTGTTCGGTTTCGAAGTCGCCTCCATCTGCATCAAGCTCCCATCCGCCCTCTTCAGGATCGATTTCCTCGTGCACTTCCTCATCCCGAGCCCACGCGTCGAGCGCAGATGACGCACCAGCAGCACCGGCATCTCCATTCCCGTACGATGCTTCTGTACCACCTTCCAGAACGCCATTGACGAGGGCACGATCAAAGAAGTTTTCACCGGCTTGAACGGAGGGCCAATTTAGTGGGGTTGTTGTTGTGATGATAGGTGGAGGCTTCAACGAAGACACAGGGAACTTGGGTACGTCATCGACATCAGCTTCTGACAGCCCCGCCGCTTCTAAAATTTCCAGGGCCAAGTCATTCAAACCATTTGTCTTTGCTGTAAGATAGGCGAGAGGGTCTTTCGGAGGATTCGGGTTAGATGAGGTGATATGCGGAGAAGAGTGAAACCTACGAAGCCCAACATCTCGAAGAACAGCAATCCTAGCTTCCACATCACCCGCATACAAGGCATTGTGGAATCTTGACATAGGATCCCCGCGAGCATTGGCGATCTTTTGCATCTTGGATAACTTCTCTGTGCTTCCTGTAGCGAGGTAAAGGAATGAGAGTTTATCAAAGTTCTTGGTTTGTTGATAGCATTTTTCGACAATCTGAAAACACGACTATGGGTGGTGCAGTCAACGCGGTCGATATGAGTACCAACTTTGTGATTTCCCTGTTTCAAGGCTTGCTGCGCCAGACGATTCCAGCAGTCAACCCGGTCAATCGTCTTAGCTGTCTCCATCGCAACGTCGAGATTTCCACACTCGAGAGCCAGCTCAAATCGAGTGTTGGTGTCTTGCACAAAGTGGAGAGCAATCTATGAGTCATCAAGGTCAGTGCACACACCGAAACAGGGAACCACCACCAACCTCCGGGAATCCCTTTTGTTGGAGATAAGCGATAATGCTCTGTCCGAGTAGGTTCGAAGTCTTGATGATATACAACATCTCTTCATAGTTGTTTCTAAGAAGGGCCAGCTTGAAGCGGTACTCTGTAGGGTCGAAGGTGATGGTTCTTGGACGGGCGGAGCGATCCAAACAGTGGATCGTCTTCCCCTTGACGCGAGTAAGATACACTGGGTTGTCCAGAGTACAAATTACACCATGATCTCTAAGAAGGGTCAGCCGCTGAAGACAAAATCCATAATAAGCTGCGTACCCTTGTGCCAAACAATACTTGACATGGTTAAGAGTAGAGTAAATGAATACACCAGCATCATCCCAAGCACCAGACTTGATACGGATTGTCTCGTGGACTAAACTATGTTGGGAGAACGTCTTGTTCGCAACGGTTATTGCTGGAGGAGGTGAAGTCGGTGAATTATTTTACTATAGCCGATTGGGACGTACTATGTTTGCTCATCAGGGCCACCAAAGCCCCATCGCCGCTCCAGACGATGTATTTCACAGGAGGACTGTTAATTTCCGCGATCACCTTTTGTTGTTGAATGTCATAGAGTACAACAGAAGTGGGGGAGCTCAGGATTAGGCTGGCAGTGCCACCATAGAAAATTTCGTTGGTTTGCACAGGTGGCTTGATGGTCTTAACCACTGAGTTGGAAAGATCACGAACTTCGATAATCTGGTAGGAGTGCTCTCAGCAGATGCAATAAACAACTCTGGGCCACTTACTTGGGTTGTCTTGTTTAAGACGGCAAATCGATTTCTTGCTACGAAGATTGCACTTTGACCATTCCCTCGCTTCCCGTCCACACTAGAATCTTTCACCTCGCCTTGGACCTGCTGAGGAAGACCCGCTATCTCATACAAACCATTGTCCGAACTGATAGTGATGAGGGTGGACTTCTCCGCAGGATTGAAACTCAAAGTGCGTGGGGGGATATATGGGCTCCCAAACTTGCGAACACTGAGCAACCCAACATCCGCACCAGAGTCAAAGTCGTACGAGCGAACGTACTTATCCCGGATATAATATAGGGTGTTTTGGTGCACCGAAAATGCGGGGCGTTCCCGTTCGAGTTTGAAGACAATCAACCCGCTATCGTGACCAGCTGCGAAAAGATTGAGATTTGGATGGGAGGCAAGGACCCAAAAGCGATCTTGTTCACGTCGGAATGTCTGTATGGCCGTTCTTTTCGTAAGATCCCAAACCCGAACCGTCTTGTCTTCTCCACAAGACACGATCAATTCGTGTTTGGGATGGAAAACCGCGGTTGATACGTTGTTGAAATGGCCTCGACATGAATCCACTTCCCAAGCTTTTGTCTCGCTCATCCTCCAAATCTTGATTACCCGGTCATCAGCTGCTGAAATTATCAACGGAAGAGTGGGGTGGAATGTCGCGTAGTTGACACCTCGATCATGTCCTTCAAGAACGTATTTGACTGAGGAAAAGTTGTCGTATGTTTCGAAGTTCCCAGGACCTGCGGCGCTACCCCCTCCAGAAGGTCCGCTTTGGTTCGGAGAACCTTTCCGAAGACCAGAAATGTCCCATACGCGAACTGTTTGATCCATCGACGCGGAAACGACCAAGTCGTCTTTTGGGTGAAATTGTGCGGACATGACGTAGTGAGAGTGCCCAGTAAGAATCGCTATGCATTGACGCGATGTGCTGTTCCAGATTCGGATGGTCTGGTCGTCCGAAGCGGATATCTGTGGACGAAATTATAAACGAATGAATGCCCATATAATATGCACTCACAATCCATGGCATTTCGTGGTGGAACTGGACAGTTCGAAGATAGTCCAGATGGCCATGTAAAGTGAACAGGCAACGTCTATTTTGTGGTCGAATGTCTGGAGTCTCTATAAACCCTAGAGTACGCGAAGTAGTGGCATAGACTCACCCCAGACTTTGATTTTGTAATCATCACCTCCTGTTACGAGTAGGGCACGGCTGGGATGTATTGCGACACCTCTGACAGGACCTTATGATAGCACAAATCAGTCAGGGAAACTGTTACTAGATGATAGCGGGCGTACCTTCATGTTCCTCAAACCTGTCCACAAGGACGCCCATACGATAGTTCCACAACTGCACACTCCCATTATGAAGAGCCGCCGCGAGAAGAGGTTGTGTTGGATGAAAAGCAAGCCCTGCCAGATGAACGTAAGGTGCCAATAGATAATTAGAGTGTCCTGAATACCCTTTACGCGGTTGCTTTTCGATTCGAATTTCGTGAGCATAACCGACATTGCGATAGCTGTCTAATCGGGGCACGGTGACTATGATCGATGCTGAGCAAGATGTTTAGAGATGTCCCGTACCGGGGGGATCAATTGAGGTCGCTCTTGCTGAGCACCAGCTTGGAATGATTTTGGACGCGCCTGACCACAAAAGACGTGGCTTGGGACGTGGGACATCCACGTCACGAATGAGAGTGACTGATAAGATAAATCTTGTCACGCTTCTCCGCTCACTAAGGTTCAGCCCAAGTAACCCACTTAATAACATTGGCACTACGGTAGTACTAGTACAATAACTGGATTGTAGACGATAATGTAGAAAGTAATAACTAGGCACTGTGCTGCTCCTGGTGAACATACCCAGCACTAAACAGTCTTCTCCCCGCCCTTAGAACTGCCACCGACCCTCTTTGTTTTAAACCATGCCGAGAAGGAGTGCCATTTCCTGACGAGCCAAGGGTGCTCGTACAATTCCTTCTCCCAGTAAAGGGAAATGCACCATAAGAGGAACATGACAATGACAATGACAGCAACACCCATGAGAGAGGATGTGAGTGTATTTCCTTTCAAGAAGCACATGTAGGTGAATGCCAGGAAAAATGTAATCATGCTAAAGAGTGCGGACAATTCAGATCCATGCCCACCGAACAGGATAGAAGAGTAACACTTACCCCCACATCAGAAAGGCATACGGAAGGCTATACAAGAGAGACAGTGTCTCCAATCCCAGGACGCTAACACTACGATTAGCAAGATATTGTATCTAAAAAATAGTAGTTTATGAGGATGCAGCTCAATGAGAACTTTTTTGATAATTACTTCTAAGGTATGGTGTTGCTTGACCAACAATAAACCCATGACAATCGCACCAATACTTGAAGCTACGGAGACATAGCTTATTTGTTGGGGAGGAGACTGTCCAAGTGCGTCGACACTTTGAATGGCCAGGAACGCAACATTAGCATTCAACAGGACTGTTGCCTAAGAGCTTATGAGAGATGAGATACAAAAGCATGAGGGAGCACAAACATATAATGTATGCTCCTTCCAGTCGTCCGTGAGCCTTTCACGGAGCAGCTCCCACGATTTCTGATTGACCATATGATCCACGGTGATTTGTTCAAGCTTTAGTAGATGCTCTCTAGGTGCATAGAAAAACAGCAGCAAAAGCATTTTCATCATAAAGGACCGCTTCTTTTTCTCTGGCTTTTCGTGAATCGTCTGGCCGAGAACTAGTCGTGCACCTGCTTCCCCGTACAGATTGCGGAATCTTTCATGCTCTGCTGTCATTGAGGAACCAAAGCTGGAAAAAATCAGAAGTTCATACCGAATGATGCCATGAACCGGACTGGGAAAGTTATTTAGAATATCCAGGGGATTGGTAGGTCCATAAGTACTTACAGAGAACACGTCCAGTTCCAGCCGATGAGTCTGGCTTGCCAATGGTGACTAGTGCAAACATAAGTATTGCTCGGGTAAGGAGAACTATCCCTACCTTTCACATCTTTCACGAGGTCAAGCATATCTCGGAGAGTCTTAACACCATAGGGGATAGTTGAATCAGTGGATGTCAGGGTATCTGCAAACAATTATTACCATGACAGGGGTTAGCCACAAATCAGCACACCTCCAAGAGCATTGACCAATGTGTCTTGTACCCTGCTCAGGATCTGTTCTGTCACGGGATATATATTAGGATATGCTTCACAATGATACCTAGAAACCCGATGAAGACAGCTCCAAGGGATGGAGAAAATAAGCTTACCAAAATTGTGACTTCATAAGACGACCTTAGAGTTCATTGGCTCAGACTAAACAACATATGAAAATTGACCATACCGAGATGAGCCTTTGTAGAATGAATCTTCACGCTATCGTCCATATCCCGAGCATCATATTCATCCAACCAAAATAGGCATTCCTTGGAGGCATCCACGAAATAATATCCGATTTTTTGCTCTTTAGTATTCTTGTTGGTGTAATTCTCAAATACCAGATGCCAGTTGTTACTCCTCGTAGGGTAATAGTGATCCCAGAAGTTCATAATGGCAGCGTAAGTTGCTTCCACTTTTTTAAAGATTGTGGGGATGCATATATCGGCATTGGTCAAGAGATTCTGATGTGACGTTGAGGTCTGATTCTTGAAACGATAACGAACGAAACATGGTGCACCTTATCTTTGTTGAAATAGAACGGGTAGCCGTCTGGATGTACAAAACGCTCGTACCCGACAGGTAGCAGGGCGCTACAACGACATGTAAAGCACAGCACCAGTGTCAGAAAACCAGCATACTCATCGAAGTATAAATCTAGAGTCAACGGTCGTATATTTAGTTCAGCGCGATAACGGTCACTGAAACTATTCAGCCCTCGTCAAGACATCCAATACTTTCAGCTTACTGGGGAGTATGGGGCTCGTATCTCTGTGACTCGTGTGGGGATATATGAGCAAGACCAAAGACCACCTTCCGTAGGTCAGGTGGGCTGCTGACAGACTTTTGCATGCTCGGTCGCAAGCTGGGCGTTTGAACAACAGTCGAGCAGGGGCTTGTTGGCGTTGAGCCCTCTGACGGAGTAGGAATGGGAGGATGGGCCGGCGCAAGGGTATTTTGCGGTACTGATACGTCTGGAGGTGTTGATTCCGTCATGAACGAGTAGCGAAGAGGAATGTTGATGACTGGAGAATGGTCCTTATAAACTCCCTGCGCCTCGAGCTCAGGCTTCAGGGCTGTCCATTCTGACGGCGCTTATTGCTGTCTGCTGACCATGAGCGCTGTAGATAAGTTGACTTAATAGAAGTACTATTTCCATGGGCTGTGCGCTGTACTGTACATTCTAGTAAAATTATGGCAGGACGTAGAAAACATTTTTCACTCGTAGTAAAACACAGTGCTGTTGACATAGTCACCTATTGTTCCTCTCCTCACCGGCACCATTCATCTCAGCCATCCAGCGGCAAGGCACATATCGCAGCGGGTTAGGGACTTTTGCAGTGGTGAGTGTATTCGCACGCCTCCTCACAAAAAGGTGCTGTGTGCCCCTTCTAGGCTTCTCCTGTACCATGATGCACGTCACTCAAGATTCCTCGATTGCGGCTACAAAAAACGACAACGATAGCTCCAGCTTGGCGTCTTCACCTGCACCCGCAACACCCCCTATGTACGCGCCCCCGAGCAACCAGCTTCAATTGGCCACAGAATCTCTCTCGAAGCCACCTATTGCCATCTCTCAGCCAACACCGGAGCGGCCAATTGCAGAGATTATCGAGGAACGGTTTCCTCCATTCGATCACCAGGCCGAAGTGGTGGGGCCGTTTACAGAGGAGTCTGAGAAGGATATTACATTTGAACAAGGTAAGTTGCTCTGAGCCCGACTCGTCGGGGTTCACAAGCTCATGATAACCACATGAACGCGATTTTCCATCTGCGGCTCATCTGCTATACTCTGTGGACAACTGACTGCATATATGCACCTATCCGACGATTGACCGCATATATGGACTCTATTCTTAAACTCACACCCACAAACAGAACTCGGTGCTATGCTCCTCGATGTTATCCTAGAAACGCACGCTTGGGCTGCTGCTCGACCTAAACGCGAATCGGAAGTCGCCGCTGAACGACTTGAACAAGATATTACAGCTCTAATGGAAACCGAAAAGGAACAAGGCAGGTTCCCATCCTATCCCCGTATTCCTCGCACTTGTCCCCATCTCATGGGTAGGATTGTTTTTCTGTGACTGGGCCCCTCTCCCATTTCCACTCACTGGCTATATGCGGATTTTCTCGATATTCGGGCTATTCTAACCTTGGCCTCCCTTTGCTATAGAGAAGACCCGTGAACGCCTCACACAGTTTATCGTTCGAATGAAAACGGCTCTTGCTGCTCTAACAGGCCTTTGACACCACGTCTAACCGAACACCGCCCTTCTCCGGCGACTGCTTGCTCTCTTCTGATCGTCTAATTCGTATGCAGCACATATTGATGTAATAAATATCCCATGAATGCCCTTAGAGCTACAAGAAATACAAATGTTGTATACAATAAACTTGACAGATCGTCCTACAGCTCATTTCGAAGTATAATGCTAAAGCAAGACTCGCAAAAGGGTTTTGCACCTCGTTCGAAAAAGGACGGGTCCTCAAATGGTTTCTGACAGCCCTATAGCAATGGGCACGTCAGTACTCCGCAGTCTGGGTTCCTGGAACATAACGCACCGCACAGATAAAACAGCTCCAACACCATTTACCCCCAAGTGCCTCCACAGCTTCATCGCCGTCCCGAATGCTTCTCTGGCATCGCTTGCATTTTGGCATCCTCAGACGCACGTGACAGGCTTCACAATACGGGTGACCTTTGTATACTGTGAACCCCACGTCGTCGGATTCGAACTGACCATCTCCAGCAACACTCAGTTCTCCTGTGAATGTGGACGATGGTGAAAGGAAAGGGTCTCCGCACTCAGCGCAGAAGAAGTGTTGTTCGTGATAGTTTCGCTTTCCTAGTCCCGGATCATCCAATGAAATAAACCGCTCTTCGATAATCGGTGTCTCGCAGTGATAACACCGAGGAGCGAAGTTCTATGAAGCGGGGTCAGTCGAGTCAAATGCACAGGGACATATACTAGCTTACCTCATGGTAATCTAGGTGACAATACGGAAGACCATCGTGCTCATATGAGCTGACATGTTCCAATAGTTCCCGACAGACTGAACATCTAAAACAATCAGGATGCCATCGCAGCCCCATAGCGCTCAAAATTCGTCCAACGATTTCACCATCGCACCCAGCACAGAACAGGCCAGGACGGCGTTTGACGGCACTACTTTGAACACGTCCAACCTGCTGACGAGAGAACCCTTGCTGTTGCTGTGGTTCGAACTTCCGGGATGGACCTTGGCCACGAGGCTCTTCGGGACCTGAGATAGAGATCACAGGCCCACCATTTCCACCATCCGGTCCCGAAAAGCTTATCCCTGGGATATCAAATACTTGGATTTTAGGAGGGGGTGGGTCTGCTCGTCCCCTTTGGCGAGGTGGCTCATCATAGCTTTGGACATTGATGACGGGTCCATCGTCGCTATCGTCGAGGTTAGGTCGATAGCTTCTAGAATTTTGTCTAGGATTGTCGTCTACCCCTGAGAAAGATATACTAGGTATGTCTGCCATTTTATCGCGTCCACCCATAGGAGCTGGGGACTCGACGGAGCTGGAATCTTGGGCTTGAACCCTCATGGGTCTTGTATGTTGTCTGTGTTGCTGCTGTTGCTGTGGTGTATCGTGATACCTGGTTGGCGTTTCTTGTCGTGATTGGGGCTGGAAGCGCGTCGGGGTTGACTGCGAATACTGCTGAGAGGATTGAAAATGATCCAGTCAGGTGTGTCGTCAGAGTACATGCTCTTAAAGACTCACCACATCACGTCTTTGTCCAAATCCAGAACCATTGGAATGTGGTGATGGTGATGGCGAACGCCTCAGCGATACAGGAGGTTCGTCGTCCAAACTCAAATCTGACAACTTCCTGACTACTTGAACCGTCGCACGTGGTGTGAAGGAGCTAGAAGCACCTCTCGCCGAATCCGAGGGCCTTTTTTGCGGGGAGTTAGTAGGAGTGTTTTCACTATAGGATCGTTGATGGCGAGCATCGTATTCGTCACCATATCCATAATTACTATCACCCCGATGACCTGTATCCCTTACCATCGGAGGTGGACGGGGCATTCCATTTGCACCACGACCACGACCGGGGTTATGATGTTGGTCGTGACCTCGTCCGCGTGATGGCAGATCTCGAACACCGATTTGTGGGCTCGTCTCAGCTTCTCGCTGATATTCTTGACTGCGGTGTCGATCTGCAGAATGTGTACCTTCGTATTCATCTCGTCCACGTTCGCGATGATGGTTACCGCCTTGCGGTCGATGTCCTCTCTGTTGATCTTGTTCGTCATGGTGGTCTTCGGATCGTGAATGCTCCGATTCACTTTCGGACGCTGAAATCGAGCGCGTCGAAGATTTCGCCGAGGAATCATCCGATTCAAGATCGCGCCGGTGTCTGGATTTACTCCTAGTATCAGCTTTAATTGGGGAGCCGTCCTTGTTTCGGAATTTCGACTTCGACAACTTGTTCGGCGACCTCCTGTCCTTGTCCTTGTCCTTAGGTTTGCGCTTCTCTCTTCGCTTATCCTCTCCACCCTTCATTTTCTCCTTGCCCTTCTCACTACCATCTTTCTTCTTCTCCTTTTTGCGTTCTTTGTCGTCTACAACGCGGTGTCAGTCATATCACAACTCTTATCGCGACATAATTACCTTTGTCTTTGCGACCCTTTCTACCTCTGTTGGCATCTTCACTGTCATCATCCTCACTCTGACTTTCCTCGTCATCCTCTTCGTTCCCACCATCAAATTCCTGACTATTCGGATGACGTTGATGGTGCCCCACCCCCTGAATTTGCTTAGGAGGCACGTAGCCATAACCATAAGGTGGTTGTGGTTGTCCTTGGGGTGCTGCAATTGGGAACATTGACGGACGTTGTGGCGCGCCATACACCTGTACCGCAGAACCCGGAACCTTGGCTCGAGCCAACGCCTTTGCATATGCACTTCCCGGGATAATAGGATCTATGTGCTGCGCAGGATTGAAAGTACTTTTCCCTATAAAATCGATGTTCCTGCCATCTCCGGGATCTGGCAAAGTACGTTTCCAAACAGGAATTGTCTTTTTCGGCGGAGAGGCAGGTACAACGTTCTGCAGTGTTCCAACCGCCGGAGGACTCGTGGTGTTTTGACTGAAGGAAACGGCGGGCCTTCCGGTGTTCGAGCTGGAACTAGAAAATATTGACCGTGCTGCAGCAAATGAAGACGTATTTGGGGTTGAGGGATTCTTTGACGTGGCATTGATTATCCGTGGACCTTCTCCCGCCGAGGGCTTTGCTGGAGATACGGAGCGAGACCTATCTGACTCTGCATTTGGCCATCTGGGGGGACTAGCTCGCCTCCTGAGCGCGTCAGATTGGTTAGAGGGCGTAGGTACAATCCTTGTGGGACTATCGCTCCTTTTCGTTGGACTGACACTTCCATCTCTACTTGATAGATTGGAATTACCACTGGTAATTGGAAACTTGACTGGGCTGCTGGATCGAGTATTAACAACCGAGCTAGAGCCAATTTTAATGGGTGACGAGTTGCTAAACCTGCTCAAATCAATGGATTGGTGTTTCGTAGCATTACCATCTGCTGGACTAGGGAGTGGTCGTCTGGTAGGTGAAGGGCTCTTTACGGCCTGAGGCACAGGTACAGGAGTGGCAATGCCTATTGACGGTGGGACCTGTGCGCGCGTTGAGGTGGCTCCTGCTGCAAAGGAGGACGTAATTTGGGAGGTAGAAAGAGGCCTATTGCCTGAACGCTGCCCGTTCGACTGAGATAATTGAGCCGGGGAGGTTGCTTCGAGAGCACGTCCAAACACCTGCTCATTCCATGTTGTAGGTGGGCCACGATCCTGAGGAGAAGGTATTTGCTGCGAAGTTGGTACTGCGGCACGAGGCGAGTTGAAAGCACCTCCTGGGGAGGGGTTTGATGCAAGCGCAGTGTCCAGCGGTAGGGGCGGTAGAGTATCACCCCGCTGAACGAACGGAAGTGGTCTACGGCCAGCCGTAGGGCCAGGAGTCGGCTGCGGCAGCACCGAGGTGGGGGTTTGAATTTGTTGTGGTAACGGTACCTGGGAAGCATGAGGCGGAAGTGAAATGGGATTTAAGCTGATTGGTACGCCAGGCAATGATTGTGAGTGGGCATGCACGGGACCTGGGGGCGGTGCGGCTCGAGGGAGGGAATGCTGAAGCTGGTATGCCGCTGGCGGATATGCCGACTGGGATGACTGAAACTGGGACTGTGTTGCAGGTATAGACTGGCTCGACGGGATACGCTGTACAGGTGGCGCTGAGGGGGGCGGTCGAGGAATTCCTGGCACTTGCTGATATTGCGGCTGTTGCACATACTGCTGTGCGTAAACGGGTTGCAGTGGATGCTGCTGGTATTGGTGCTGATATTCCTGGATCGCTAACTGAGTCTGACGTTGGATATTGGGGTTCTGGTATGGCCTAGGTGGTACCCTGCCCGGCTGGGGCTGTTGCAAACCCACCTGCTGGTAGATGTTTGGTGGTGCTGCAGGTGGCTGCTGCGGTTGAGCCTGGGGTTGGAACTGAGGTTGTTGTTGAGGTTGTTGTGGATAATGAGAGTACACCTGCTGCTGTGGCTGCTGATAATATGCAGCATTGTGGGCCATTTCGACGGCTGAGGGCACTGTCGTCGTCGTTTAGCACGATGGGGTTGATAACCAAAACCGGCGAGTGACGCATCGCTATCACGGATCACGTGAGCGGGTGAACGCGATACGTCACAAGCGCGTCAGTGTTGGGCTTGTCCTCTTCATCAACAGGGCGCTCCTCCGGCGGTTGAAGAAAGCTTAATTTACGCGCCCTTGGTCACCGAACAACTCCTTGCATCGCTCCGAAACAAGGCAACACTGAACCCTTCGTTATCTGGTCTCACGCTTTGTCAACACAAGGACAGGTGGAATGGTGCACCTCACCAGCATCGATGTTCCCGATTTGGATTCTCTACAGGTTGAAAAATGGGGGGGATATTTTCATCGGACAACTCGCGGTCATGTCCGAGTGCCTGGAAATGCACGTATCGTCGGTCGAGGTGGACATGATGTCCACACGGAATCCCAGCAGTAAAGGGCCTCGTCATTGGGGAGAATCCGGGCCGATAAACCCTACACACTCCTATGGAATCTTACGGTTTGTTTTCCATGGATTCACATCAAAGATGGCATCGCAATTTTACAGGGTATGTCGGGGTCTATTTTGGCTTGCCTCTTGGACATTGGATTTGAAATCCCTTTCATTCGACGCTTGATTGAATGATCTGCGCGACGGACGCAACTTCTCGCCTGAGTTTGCGGTTCTTTAGCCACGACTGAGCCCGCAAAGCCGACGACCAAGGAGAGTTGCCCAAAGCCCAACCGCCGATGTCGTGCTAAATTCCAGCCATCAACCAATATGAAGGTGAGCTCCTTCACGTTGACACCTCTTCAAAGTTTTCCCAATGACCTCTGGATATTTTCAGAGGTCTTTGCTATTAGGGTCAACCTGAGCCGAGTATCGCACTCCCAGCTCAAGGCCTCGTGGTCTAAGTCTGTGCCATGCACTGAAGCTCCATCACTATAAGCGATCACCCCCATAGTGCTCCGCGGCCACTTTTTCTGTGTGGCCACGATTCCATCTCGAGGTGTCGCATATATGATATAGTGAACAATTTGACATGGAGAAGACAAGTCGACTTGTGGCGCCAGCAGCTTTCTTCGGACCGATCAAGACCTGTTACGCATGTACTGTAACTCTAGGATTTAGTTCCCAAGGACCCGGTTCATTCTCGGTGACCCTAGGATGTTAGCCCACGAGTGGAAGCTTGTCCAGCTACGCGCGGCGGCAAGTTCGATATTATGCGCTTATCGACGGCAAATCAACAATACTCGTCGATTGGGTATCTTACGCCCTGAAATTAAGTGCTAGAGAATTTGATTGACCATAGGTCACCATCCAGCGAGGTTGAAATTTGGACGCAGGGGAACTTGGGGAAGTCACCCGTTGAGTTGTTAAATCTGATGCTGCCGCAGTTTGCATAGGGATGCTAGACGGTCAAGCACGCATCTTGTCGCCGCTCCTTCGGTCATACCGCAATGCCCACGGCATCTAATCTCTGGCATTTCCATCGGCAAGTATCAGGACAAGCCGCTTGTCATGACCTCCCCATTTTAGCATCCATTTATTGCGGTGCATATCCTCATCTACCCAACATCGCAACAGTTGTACATGTGATCGAAAGTCCTCGGTGCCGGTCCTCGTGCTCTGGTCCCGGAATCGTTTATCGAATCGAAATCCACTTCATTCAAGTATACCAGGTAATGGTTTGTAATGGTCTGCGTGATCTGCTCTTGCTTTACTCCTTGTCCATCCCACCGCAAGGAACCATCTGTTCTTCTTTATGCACACTATTATTCTCACCCCCTTACCAGTTTTACCCATCCCAACTTAAACGCCACAACTAGTTATTTGTCCGTTTTTATAAATCTGGCTGCGACCTGAATGCCACGGCTTTCAACCTGTCATGTATTCAACATTCCTGGTCCTGATCAGAGTTCGAGTCAATGACGTGTGCCTTTACAAGGAATTGGCCAAGGTACTGACACCCCGCGCAACGTATGTCCTTCTCAATATGCTAGTATTGTCACTCTTACATTGTCATTCCAAAGTCATCCCAAAGGGTCCGACCTCCGCGAATAAGTTACTAAAACTCTCAGCAGCTTGCTATATATATGCTGCAGCAGGGCAAGAACCCGGCGATTTCGTGACATCCATAACTCAAGTGTGCCGCAGGGTAACTGCCAGTGAGCACTCGTGATTAATGAACTTGCAAAGTAGCCGATACAGTATGACCTCTCACAGCAAGAGGTAAACGGGGCCTGGCGCTATTAAAAACGCATGAACAGACAGCACTGACATTCCGCCGTAGAATGTTATTTTTGGCCAATAAACGCTCGAGGTACCGGGGATAAGGAAACCTTGATAAAGCCGGATAGCAGTGACTGATGACGACACTAGCAATCCTTTTGACAGCGTATGATTTTGACGAGTTTAATTATTTCAGGACTCTAACACAACTTGCCACAAAACCGAACGCATTGGTACCTCAATGTGCGCTCAACCCTCAGGTAATTCTTCTCACCAGAATGGCAGCCACTTTCAACGCGGTACCGAGAAATGGGGAAATTAGAGCTGGCCGTAACTTTGCCGGATAACATGAAAGCAGTGACTGCGATACGCAGTCATAACATTGAATGAACCCGGCTTGACATGCAGTAAAGGGGCTGAATCCAAGCCTAGACAACTTACCAAAGTTATGTAAACCGGTGAATGCGATTGGTATAGATGAGCTGAGATAGCATGAGAAAAACTGGAAAGAAGTGTTGTGCGAGATGAAGGAAAGAGGGAAAGACCGAGTCGTAACCAGTGATACAAACGCTGCGACGAAATGCATTGTGATAACGAGGCGAATTGATACACGCAATGATTGTCCGTCAACCGTTCATGTTCTGTTACAGAGTATTTTGTTATTCCAACACGGTCAAGTGAAGGGACCGACTGAACCACCACACACCATCACGACCCACTACAACACCTAATCCAAACTAGTTGCCTTCTCTGCCGCTGCCTCCACGTCAAAGTTTTCCACCAGGTCGGGAACGTCGTCGTCATCATCATCGTCTGCCTCGTTCGGCTTCTGTTGCCCTTGTTGAATCGCCTGGTAGGATTCTGCGAGTTTACGCAGGGATGCGAGCGAATCAGGGCCCAGTTGGTTAAGAATGCCAGGTACAAGTTCTGTGAGTTCCTTCACATGACCCGTCCCATAGATAGCAAAGGTGTTGGCACCAACAGCGGCGTGCACTATCGAACGATATATCAGTAAACCGCAAAGGGAACCCGTCGTCCGGAGAAAGCAAGTTGGGCCAACGTGGGAACGGCTAGAAACGCGATAACAGCAGACTCACCTTTGGGTGCTGTGAAATGGAGAACATTGCCATCCTCTCTGAACATGTTAACCTCCTCAACACCAGGGATCGGCTGAACATTGAGCTTCTTCAATGCGCCCTGTAGTTTTTTGTCGTCCTGGGCGGCCGATGGCTTCGACTTTCTCACAATCTTTCGCCGGACGGTACCCTTGCCACCTATTCAAACGAAACAGGCCAGACGCGAGACGAGGCGGTGAGGAACGGGAGTAAGATTAAACGCACAAATACATCAGAACTTCATGCATCGGTATGGTACAACGAGCTCACCGATCCGATTAGCCGCGGCCGCGGCCTGCAGTTTTGCTAGTTTTGCTGGATCCATGGTGCTGCAAGGACTCGTCGATAGTTTTGACCTCCCGAGAGCGTCAAGGTCGTTCACGGGACTGTGGAGTGGAAGAGGGAAATAAAGTTCAATGTAAATAACTACACACAATAGGATAGGGTTCAGCCACCGCGATTATCGCTGTGGCGTCCGTTACAAGTTCGCTCGCAGTGACGAACCCTCAAGAACAAAGAGCAGGAGATACACTAAACTCTATGGAATCTGAGGCGTCGACTGTGTTCCATATCCGACCCGCACAACTCAGTGATGTGGTATGCGAGTATTACGGGGGATCGTATGTCGTGACTGACCCTTGCCTAGGGTGATATCCAGGGCCTTATCTATGATCTAGTATGATCAATAATTTCATGCCAATCTGGAGGTACTACAGTTCATTGGATGATACTTTAGGCTGTCTATGAGAAGGATCCGGAATCTGCTAAGGCCACTCCGGAATTGGTGAGCTTATTGCATCAGGTCTCGTTAGAGCTGAAGAGCTTATGACCTGCACCTCCTGTGATTAGCTTCGTCAGAACTTATTCGAATCACCTTATGCACATGCATTGCTGGCATTCACCGGTACCGTCGAAACGCCTGGAGAAGCTGTTGGCCTTGCTCTCTATTTCTTCAATTACTCAACGTGGACCGGCCGGCCGGGCATATACGTGCGTAGGGTACCTGTGACGACGGAAGATAGCTAATACCCATCCCCTAAAGCTGGAGGATCTCTTCGTGAAACCTCCTTACCGGAACTCGGGCATTGGAAAGGCCTTTTTCAGCGAACTCGGAAAAATCGCCGAGGAAAAAGTAAGTTGGTTGGAATGGTAGTGCAGCCACAGCGGAAAGATCCAGGACTAACTTTGGACCCCGTCCTCGTGAAAGAAATGCGCACGGATGGACTGGGTCGTTCTGAAGGTAGGCCCCTTACACTCGCTAATGGGGTGTTATAATTCTGACATGATGCTTCGCCGATTTAATGATTCTTCCGCCACCAGTGGAATCAACCGTCAATTGATTTCTACGAGAAGAAACTTGGTGCCACAACGATGTCTGAGTGGGTAGGCATGAGGCTCAACGAGGACGGGATTGTCCGGCTTAGGAACCTTGACACAACCCGTCAAGGAGGAACGAGCGTTTGACAACCGTCGCGATGTGTGCAGGATACCGCCCAGCTTGTTAGACATTTCTTACGCAATGATCGGCAATGACTTCAGACGCGTTATTATACCTATTTCATGAAATCGAGGTTAAGAATGGAGAAACTTCTTGTGTATCATGAAAAGTGAAATAGACAAAGCGAGGGCTGTAAGGCTGATAGATTGTCAGACGCCGTCGTAGCTTGCGCCACCAGCCTGAGGACCGTCAAATTATTTACGATTCGACACGATGGAGTCAGGATCTCGCACCTTTCTCAGCCGTGTAACGATTGGATCCTCATTCAGGTCGTCTTTCTCTCGTGCAGCAACCTCGATGGAGTAAATCCGCAGGGTGGCTTTCACATCAGCAGTATGCACGGAGATCTTGAGAGTACGAGATGGGGTGGATCAGTTTGGGAACTGGACGGAAAGAAGCGGAAAGCATCGTGGTTTGTGACACTTACCTTGGCCTTCCTCATGACTTTACACTGCGAGCCTATCCAAACCTATTAAGGAGTAAATACGGTTATGAGGTGACGCGAATCGTGTAACGAAACACGAAAGCGCACAATGAGCGCGAACTTCTCGCGGACGGACTCCTTGTCGTTTGAATAGCTTACGCGCACGTAGGCAAAGGATGCTTTGCCATCGTCGAGAGCATTGCGGAGCTCAGAAAGGCCACCTGTGCCGGTGCTGGTGAGCTGCAGCTTGTCAGAACGTTCTGACTCGTAGTCCAGAAGCAACCAGTTCGTGTCAGATTTATCGGAACGAACATCCTGATAAGCTGCAGGGCAAGAATTGTCAGATAAAGGTTTGATTAGCCAGATATCGCGAGGAAAAGCAGATATTCTAGAAGTTGGAAGTAGGAAATGAATAGTTCCGTGGTCGTGTTGGGCTGTACACGTCGATCGAGTGGGGGAAGTAAAGTGGTGAACAGACCTTCGTCGATGTTGGTATCAGTGAGGTCGGCCATGAGATTCAGATAACAGTGCAAGGAGGTCAGGAAACAAAGAAGAGAAACCCGGAAACCGAAGACGGCGGGAACAGCGAAGGCGGCGGCCAAGATTGCTGGCTAGATCAGCTGCACGTTGTCGACGGCAGCTGTCCACTTTCGGCCAACGCCGACCCTCACACGACCATTGCTGGTTCCTTACCACTCCCTTGTCACTGTCCTCAACGCTCGCAATGGCGTCAGCTCTGGCTTCTTGGGCCTCAAAGTCCTGCTCTAGGTCCACATTCCGCCTCTTCTCGCGCCGTCCTTATTCTTCACACGTTGCTCCTGTGACCTCGCCCCGGTCCATCCTGGAGGACGACTCGTCCGTAATTGATCTGTCAGAGGACAGCGACGTGGTCAATGGAGCGCGTCCAAACACTCCCCCAGTACACCTGCGCACTCCTCCCAATAAGCCCACGCCTACAGAATGGAAACAACACCGGGAAGTTATGAAGGAAAACTTCCCGGACGGCTGGTCTCCGCCACGCAAGCTTTCGCGAGAAGCTATGGACGGCCTTCGCCAACTCCATCACTTTGACCCAGATACCTTCACCACGCCTGTGCTCGCAGACAAGTTCAGGATCAGCCCGGAGGCCGTCCGGAGGATCCTCAAGAGCAAGTGGGAGCCCCCAACAGGAAAAAGGGCCAAGTTAGCAGAACGGGAGCGCCAGGAGCGTTCAGAAGCAATAAAGCTAAACCGCATGAAAGAGAGGATCGAGGCACGACGGCTGGCGGAACTCAAAGGGGCATCCAAACGATTCAGGACATTGGGCGGCGGAGATCTCGTTTCTGGTGCGGACAGGTTCACGTTCGAGTAGCCCCGCCACGGGCACATCTCCACCTTCCATCAGCGTCGCATCCGCTTCCGGTACCTTGGCACCCTTGGTCCGTTGTCCTCCAGATCTTGTTGGATCGCCGTGAAAGCATGCAGGGGATTCTCCAGCCGTCTTTTCGGCATCTCTTCGCCTTGTTCTATTCAATCATCATGCTGTGGTCCATAGTTGGGTGGAATAGGGCACACAGTCACATTGACGGAAAGGGTCTAATAAATGCAGTAATAGAAAGTAAACGAGCGACGAATACAGATAGGCTTACAAGCTCATAAAAGATAGATAAGTATACATATTAAATAATCTCCAGGACCGTAGTATATGCATAGTGATAATGATTTCCTAAAGACCGACCATATTGTGATTTGAAATATTCCAAGAAGCTTCATGTCCAGGTCCAGAGGGAAAGGCGACAAGACTACTGTCCGAGCCAACAAACACAGATGTAAGAACCAACCCATCGAACCCAAGATCCCGTGTCCTGTAAATTACAAATATTGGTCCGTTTTCTCGTACTTTAGATAAAACCTTTCGTTTGGACGGCAGAGGAGAGTGTCGTTCCAGTTTGGGGTGGGTAAGGACCTAAGTTGGTCATCCGCATCGACAACCGAGTGGCGGAAACCCAACACGAGCATAGCCGTTACCAACTTGAGTTCGACTTTGGCCAACCGGGTCCCAAGGCATGTTGTCTTCCCTAGTATTCGAGTGAGCAGGACAAAGTTAGACAAAGAATGGAAGCATACCTGCGCCCCAACCAATATAACTTAACGGAACTTCCTTTGGTTCTTGTCGACCGGGATCAAACTTCCAAGGGTCAGAATACAGCTCAGGATCGAGGTGAACATCGCTGAATGGATAAACCACGTATGACCCCGTTGGAATAATTTTCCCATCGATGTAGATGTCGCGGCCGATGTTACGCCTCATCGCAACGTGTGGTTGAGCAACCCGTGTCGTCTCTCGGATGAGGGAGTCCAGAACAGGCGCTTCAGTCTCCCATGCCTTCAAGGGGATAGCGGCTAACCGTTTCGAGAGGGATTCACGTTCTGAAGACGCCGACCAATGAGCTGCGAGTAACGATGATACCTCCTGCGCAGCTTTGGCTCGCCATTCCGGATGGCCACCCAAATAAGTCGACAACCAGCACGCTGGGAAGCATAAATGTGAGTCAACGGAGTCGCTGCGAGAAAAGAGCGAATAGCTACCCGTTGTCCCTGTTGCACGAGCCCCGGCGATGATGAGACCCATAATAAACTAAACAAGATTTTAGCTTTCGTTCGAGTCAGTATGAAACGGGAAAGAGCGACTCACGCCAACCACGACAAGCCTGTCATCCCCAGTTTCAAGGAGCATCTGTAAGGTATCTCGTTTGTATACGCCACTCTTTTGGCGAGCATCGATAGCGCGAACAACGATATCGTAAATTTCCTTGGTGGCCCACAGCTTTTTGATCATGGAGGGGGTTGGCAACCAAGGAAGCAGAACAGTCGCTGGCGTCGTTCCGGTTTCCAACTTATCGTAAAGAACTTTAAGGCGGGACACGAGCACGGGATCGTCCGCTATTTCTGAACAAGACAGGCTTCGGATGGTGACTTGGAAGAGAAGCTAGTGAAGCAAAGAAAAAAGTTAAACATAGTTCTCCCGATCTTGCGACGAATATCGTACCTCGTATATTTTGTCGAATGGGTCAAATGTACCAGCACCATCCCAGCTGTCCATTTGTTTCCGAATATCCTCCAAAATGACGGGAATAACTGATTATTGGTGATAGTAAGGTCCTATCCGGAAAGAAGCGGGGGTAAAGTGCTCTTACGTTGACTAAGTGACGCCTCTCTCTGCACAGCGGCAAGACGTTTATGTATCAAAGCTATCCGCTTGCTCTGCAAGTCAGAGGTTACACCTTTCACCATGGGAATCTACGGCAGAAGATTGAGTGACAGATACTTATGACAGCTTGGTAATGACATACCGCACCGGAGAGAATTTTGAAGCCCTCCGTGAGATCCAGTTCCTTAGCCGCGAAGAAAGCTTGTCTCGCACTCTCCCCAGAAACGACGACAACGGTATTCTGCGGAATAAAGCTCAGAACGTATTCATAAAATTTCAGAAGCGGGAGAAGGGCCTTACCCTGAGAAGTTTGAACTTGAAGACAGTTGAACCCGTAGCATAGATGCCCCAGTTCAAGAACTCAAAGCGTTTACGGAAGAAGGGGTGAATGGCGAGTAATGAGCAGCGAGGTAATGACTTTGGTGTGTCAGGGACATCGTGTTGGAAGGCGTCGAGGAGGAAAACAATCAAGAGGAATGAAACGATAGCAAAAGTGAACTGGATGGGTAAACCAGCCGAAAGAAAGGCTGCAGCAGCAGTCTGGAGCCCGACAGTGTAAGGCATTGGAGAAAGGCGCGATGGTACGGAAGCAGGTGCTCGTCAGGGGATCTTGGAGTCCAGCAAGCATCGAAGTGTTCATAGTCCATTATATAGGTGAGGCGGTCGTAACCAGACTCATGGTGCCTCTATTCATTATTTTTCTCAGGAGGTTCGGGGTCGTTAGTCCCTGGCTATTTTCGCAGAGTAAATCTGAGCAAGTGTTAGATCCCCGAAGGTCCAAGTGAGGCGAGGCGTGGTTTGGGTGCGTCACGGTACCGACACCAGGATCCCGAGGAAATCCCACACGTGGGTACATCCCATCATTGATCGCCATGCAGAGATCGCTAAACCTATTAAAATAAATCTTTAAAAGAACTGCCATGAGCATAACAGGTTTCATAATATTAATGGCACCTGTAGATGGTTACACGGCGTGGATGCACGTCATAGTATCGCGTTTTGAGGAGAGATAAGGATAACAACTGTCGACACCATTCGTTCCTCATATCGCGGATCCCATAAGATTTGCCTTGGAAGTAAGAGTTGGGGGTATCCTAGAGCGTTGTCTGAGATCACCGAACTTTACCGTCCCGTTTTAGCTGCAGTGAGAATAACAAAATCATCCGAGTCTATTTCGACGGGATCAGTAGCGGCACTCTCGACAAACGGAGCGACAATTGTTCGCAGCCCCGAACCCCTTTTTGCTGTCGTAAAGGTCTGCATTCTGCGGAGAATAGAATAAATTCGCTCAAGGGGCTGCGGAGAGCGGGTTAAAAGAGGACGCTCGTCCAAGTGGGATCTATAGAAATTATCGTAAGTGTGCTATACTTTCGTTCTGCTGGGACAAGACGGGCATCAGTAGCTGCCGTCAGCTCAAGGCGGCCGGATTCGTTGAAGAATGTAAACGAACGTACTTTCTGTTGAGCCTGGTGGTCGGGCAACAAATTCAGTTCAAAACGAAGACACCGCTTCACCTATGATTGAAGTCGAGCTGAAACCGCGCAGAAAAACACATGTTGCTGGATACCTGAAGAATAGAGACATCCTCCGAGGACAACGCTCAGTAAGCGGAGAGTTCCCAACCCCTTCAACAATGGCGGGCATCATGTCACCTCCACACAGAGGTCATCACTTCGGATCCGGACGGTCCAAAGGTTTTATCGACAAACAAAGATGAATGAACTGATTTCACTGAAAAAAGAAGCATCAGCTAGTGCAACGACGTGCATAGGCAAGAGGAAAAAGCGCGGCAGCTGATTAGCACATGTAACATGGATTCGGTATCATGTCACACATGGATCTTTCTCCGGGGAATGGCAGGGTTCAACAGAGGCGGAGGTCGGCGAACTTCGCTGTTCTACCACGAATAATTTCAATTCCTACAGAGCTCTATAAACATGGGGGTTGTTCGCCGTCTGCGCGTCCTAGGGAGGGCACTGGGGCAGCCGAGAGTGACGGTATTGCAATGCCTTCCAGACAGAGATGTAATGGGCCCCCGCAGCAAGGACGATGCATACGTGAAACAGTTGATGCGATGCAAAAAAATAGTCAAATTTTCCTGGTGACAACCTTTCGGGAACGCGGTTCGCACTGCAAGGGCAGACCCCGATCAGCACAAGGATTCTACAAGTTTGACTGTTCTTGGAATCGTCAGGAGACTTACTACAATAAAGCACCGAAGAGGTACAGCCCGGCGGAGGCCAGCAACCAGTCAAAACCCAGATCTTGCAACAAGAATTGGAAACTCTGAATGTATGATAGGTGCAAGACCGGAAGAACGGCTGACAACCCCAAGAGGACGAAGACGACGGTCCGAGCACCACGATGGGTAGGCTTCGCGTATTCTGGGTCCAATACAATAGTGCCTGCTCCTAGATACCAAGACACGACAGCCATGCCCGATCATGAACGGAGAGATGGCTGAATCATTTGAGATACTTACCGATGCCGGCACAAGAAATGAAAAGAAGATAGAACGCCTGGAGGTAGGTTTCACAAAAGAAACCGTAGTAAAGGCAGGGATAGGTCGACCCCACGATGAGAACGAGAATACCTGTGTAGTCCAATGCGTGGCAACGGGTCGCGACCTGCATGGTTGAGGAGTAGGAAAAATGAGGCAGGTGGAGTCACCGCACCTGTTCGGAGTGACAAGTCGAAGTATGGAACAGCGCGCTCCCTCCAAGGCAGAAAGTAGCGGCCATTAGGAACACGGAAAAAATCCCGACGTCAACCCAAGTTGTGCTCGGAACCGTAACCAGAACATTCCCTGGCAAAGCGAGTAACAGGTATAAGAATATCACAGCCCCCCAAAGATGGGTGTGGATATTAACTATTTGTGAAATCCGTTACGCGGTACGCTCGCTACCGAGGACGAAGACTAACCCGTCTCGTTGTGGAGATCTTCAAAGGGTCAGTTCACTAAAATTCATGCGAGGACGATCTCTTACAAGCGTAAACGGATACAAAACAGCCTCTCCAATGGTGTTGAATCCTGAAACAGTTCAACATCATTCACAGAGATCTCGCCCACAGAAAGTCTACCGTCTGTAGCCCGCATGAATGAATTCATTGTCCTTCTGCCAATCGGGGATGTCTTGCCATGTCAACGTCCGCGCTAAGGGGCGGTTCGTATAGTCGACGCGATGTGGCTTTTTGGGTCTACGGCGGCGGAGGGAATTCTGCATGCCGTCGAGACTCGAAGTGCGGCGGTTGTGGGCGACGACAAGCATCGACACGCATGTCAAAGGCATTACATAAGCCTTTTTGTGCTATTTCCATCGCTGACTGGCTTTTGCCAGGGTAAACGGGACCATGGCGGTTAGGCACTTGGGTGATGTAGCAGAGACCACCGACGCAGAGCAGAGTCGTTGAGCATCGTTACTCCACAGCCGCTCAGGGTTGATATGGCCCGCACGCTCTGTATTTCGGGAATGCGAAACAAACATAGCCCGCTTGGCTCAGGGGTAGAGCGCGCCACTCGTAAGGTCCATGTGATCAGCGATGGTGAGGTCAGTCGTTCAAATCGGCTAGTGGGCACTCGCTTTTTGGATGTTCTGCTTCTTTTTTTATTTACGGAGAAATATGTCTGATCAAATACACAATGAAAGCGTTGCGCAAAAAAAAAATACACCGTATATACCGAGTGCTAGCCCGCCAATGCCCATTATGAAATAAATACTTTCCTCAAAGCCGCAAACTCGCACGTCGTTCCTAAACGTGGACAAGTAACGACGCCACCATTCTTAGCTGCCATCTCTTCTAATGCCTGTTCGACATGGTCAAGGAGGGAAGTAGGGTCAGAAAGAGGAACCACTCACTTCTCGAGAATATACATTCCCATCAGGAAAGGCCATCGGCATATTATCTGCATCCATTATTTTACCACTTATACGGCATACGATGGTGGAATTTGCATGATGGCTAAAAGGGACCTCTTGTGCCAGCTTCCCTAAACTCTGTGAGCTACCCCACGCCTCCCCGTCGCACACAGGACAGTCCACGTTCTTTGTGCTGTGGCAATAACACGCTGGAAGCTTTAGAGATGCTAATCCGGCATATAGCGCAAGATGGAGGAGTGGATCCGTTGGGAGTGAATTTAGGTTATAGACGGCAGCACGGAAGGCTCGAACAAGATTGTACCACCGAGAGGGGTCATATAGACGCTGTAGAAGTTCAAAACAGTGGATCAGATTTGGGAGGCTGAGACGAACCTTGTATGGCCCGCAACTCGTTGTGGGAGGATACGCTAAAAGAGCGGATGCCTGCTGAACTTGTGCCAGATGGGTCTCTTGCCAGGGTAATAGGTACTTTCGCGAATATGCTATGGCTTCTGGCGCTTTCCGAACTCTTGACAATTCGATATATTCTTGCAAACGCAGATCAAATTCCAGCGTGCTCTGCCTTGGGCTGAGTTTTGAGTGACTCGACGGGAAGAATAACGCACTTTGATCTTTCGCAGTGCACTCTTATTTTCTGTACACCATGCCAGCGCCTCTGTGCAGCTATGACGCAGTAATGCATCTTCTATGCGCCTTATATCTGTGAATAGGTCGATATCCACCAGCGTCTATCACGAAAGACTCGGACGATGTTCAAAACGAGAAACGATGGAGGAAATACCGCAATGTCCTTCTGTTTGGATATTTTCTTCGCTGTGTTTTCCTTCCCATTCCTTAGACACCAATCCACCAGCCAGCGGTCCAGCCTTGTATCGGCCCAACGTGCGAATTCGGGAGAACTTGTGGAGGACACGGACTCCATCGACGATAGGTGCTGCAGGCGTTCACGTATTACATCCTGTGTGGGTCTCGCTGAGGTTTCTTGCAGGTCTGACAGCTGAGATATCGTGTAAATTAGTGCAGGTGTTATGCGCAGCCAGGCAGACCTTGCGCTTCAGACTCTCCACCTTCCCAATCATCCCCTCGATGGAACTTATGGCATCCTGAGCATTCAGCGAACCCCTCTTTGCATTTGCAAGAAGTTCATTCGCCGTGTTCTGGACTGGTGTGAAGTCTCGTTCGATATTCCTCTGCGAGGTGCGAAATGCCTTCCGGTAGTTCTCATAAGGAACCTAGGAAGATTAACGTGTTAAAGCTCAAAGCCTCCCGCAATGAAAGGGCTTGAACCTTTGCAAAAGGCTGTTCGAACATAAGGATACCTTCAGTGTTAACTTTCGTGGCCATTACTGATGGTGGAGAGTGGGACTAGTGGAGGAGGTGGTGGTCACGAATCACGATCGCACGCTGACATCATTTGTTCAGCGTATGCACGTTACATGAAGTAAGCTAAATACTACAACTATTTAGTATTATACTGCAAGGTGTTGTCACTGTATCTCCCTTGCTACTACAATCACATACCTATCAAGAGGTCAATTATGAGATCACGGGGAAAGAGAGGAACTGCACCTTGACGAAGTACAAACGAGCAATCAGATATAGACCCGAAGGTGTATGGGATAGTAAAAAATTGGACGACGATAGACGCAGAATAGTCTGAATCGAGTTGTGCATATCCAGGCCGCTCGCGACACAGCTTGGGTTAAGCACGCCACAAAGTGCACTCAAGGACACCTGCTCCTCATCACGCAAAAGTCCTCGTGCTCCACCCCTCTCATCCACATAGGTGACACCAAAGTCAACCTGAGTCGGCGTGGTCTGCCGCTGCACGGAACTCCCATCGGTCTGTGTGAAACACTACCAATAGGCTTTCATTGAGAAGTTTTCATGTGGGCTACCAGGTAGCCGTCCATTATTCGTCAATGCGTACAGGAATTGAGAGGGATCCAGCATCAGATGCTGTGACCAAGAAACCGTTACCAGTTTCCCGTGGCCAAAGGCCCTCGAAGCCGATAGACAGCAATGAGAAAAACAGGTGCCCAATCCCCAGAACGAATTCCAAACCACCCCTCCTAAGCTCTCCCTTCCGAGAAGATCTTTGAGATAATAGAAGGGGGTGAATTTCTGGTACATCCTGTGGCCAATTACAGCCAGACCCGGCTAGAGTCGATGATGGGGATAGAAAGCTCAGACCTTAGCCCACTCGCGAAAGAGGATGGTGATCCTGTGCGTGGCGAGTATTGTGGCCTTGTGTCTATCGTTGAGGAGAAAGAACGTTCGGCAAATTGCTGAGAGTCCTCGTAGACAGTTTGCGTCTATTTGGTGGACGCACAGCCACATACTTTCCTTCCCTCCGAGTCGTCATGGTCTGTGCACTCTGCATCTCGTCTTCCACTCTGACTCTTCGTATACGCCACCATCTTCTCTTTCGTGGCATCTGCGATGGACTATCTAGCTTCTCTGGCGACACTCAGGATGACAAAATCCTGTCACTCAAAGCCAGTGTATCATGGCATTGCCTGCCTCGGATCTTTGCACGCTTCAAGTCCGTTTTCACAGATGCGCCCTTCTTGTGTGCTCTGCTGGGACATATCTACTGCGATAATGAGTACCGCCTCGTGCCAAACGTTTGCCATGCAGCTTCTGTCGGTCTGGTCCTCTCGACTCTACGACGGCGTGAAACCGTGACATCGTGGAAAGATAACACGAAACATGGGGCTCAGTTGTTCCAACAGCTAATTTCCGCTGGTGTACCCTTCTGGGGGTCTTCTTGTCTCGTTGCCTAACTCTTCGTTATGCATAGTCTTTCACGTTCTTGATTTCCCTGCTTTACGACACCTACGCTGGTCCAAAGTTGAATACGCGTTAGGATTTTGACTAGGACATGCGGTCTGCGACCCTCGTATTCTGGGTAGAAGAATTCATCTCTTCGGTGGTCGACAAGATGTACCCCAATTATTTTTAACTTGCCGACAACTCAAACAATTATCCAGTCAATCCCCTCGCGATTGCCAGGAGCCAACTTTGCTCATTCTTACCCGGCGAATGCCGCACCCTGAGCGGATTGCACTGAAACCCCGTAGTTTGTTCTCCTTATTTCCATTGACGCCTATCCTGTGTTTACCGTCAAAGGAGCAGAACTCTGCCACTTACAGGCACAGATCTCGCGACCAGTACTCCCATGGAAAGCTTGTATATTCGCCGTCGACCTTCTACGAGTAAAGTTATTATCGGTCTCGATCTTTTCCAGTGGTTTCCCGTTCATGTTTCGCTTCTGCGTTCACCACAAACCTAGGATTCCCTCGATTCCACTCATTCCGCGCCCGCACTTTATTTCCATTTCATTAGGGGAGGCTTCCCCATGTCTACGCGGCGTGCGGGCCTTCATCTGGATCGGGAGTAGTCCGCGCGCCTTCCCCTCAAAAGAACTCCGCGAGTCTACCATCGGAAGCAGTCGCCAACAGTGAACTGTCCGCTCACTTAGCCGAAATGCAGCGTCCATTGTTCGCCTGTGTTTCATGTGGGTACCAATCCTGCCTGCTGTTTCCGTCGTTTTTCTGTCGACGCCGACAAGTTGAACGAAAAATTCTCAACACTCAGCTATGGCATCTCGCACACTGCCAGGACGGCCCTTTTTTAATATTTCGGGATCTCGACCCCAGGCTTTGACCTCTTCTGTTCGGACAGCCTGGGATCAGGGCGACGTGAATCGTGCAACGTTCACCGCAAGCCATATCCTGTCTTCCTAAGCCTTCGTCAATAATGCTCGTCGGTAGTGCTTCCACTTCGTTCTTCAATTATCGGCTTTTTTATAATTTCCTTGGGTCCGCTCGGACGCACACCTCAACGTGTTGGACTTCCGTTGTGATACAGCCTAGGTAGCTACGTCATACCTACATGCCCAAGTTGTTGCATCACCAACACCACCAAACCCAGGCGGTTGATCTGTGCGTATATCCATTCAGATAAACGGATGGAAGCCACGCTACCATTAGGATCCTATTTTCTTTGTGGTGTCTACTTTTTTGACAGGTCTACGTGACGCCTTCCACGCCTTAAATTCTCGTATGGCTACGAGGACAAGAGGTAGGAAAGCACTAGCGAAGAGTGGCGCATACACAGCATATTTGTGCTCTGCAGGGAAGTACAGCATCGCTAACATGCCAGGGTTGAAGAACGCCCGCGAAGACAAGGTGAATGCCCGTGCCGAATGACGGAATATTTCGGCAAGCGAGGACGCAGTATACATCTTTGTTCGCAAGAAACGAGAAATGGCTCAGGTCAGTTATCATTGACAGCACAATTCGGTCCAACGGGCTTACCTGTCCAAGTGCAGATAAGGCGTTTTGGATATCACCTTTCACGTCCTGTCCCACAGGCATGTTCTCGATTTGTTCGACAAGATTGACGATACTCCGCAGGGTGTCGGCAGCGCCTTTTGCATTCTCGAGAGCACGACGCCGTTGCAATGCATCGAGCTGCCATTCAGTAATGACCCTGGACCTTACTTGAGTGCTTCGGAGGTCGGCTGGGAGCTGGGGGATTCCTAGCAGCATGTGTAGTTGGTTTGTAAAGGTCGAAAAGATCGGATCCAGGTCGGTGGAGTTCAGATTGATGTGGTGATTAGTTTCGGAATTATAAATTAGTATACCACCCCATTGTGGGAGGATGAAGGCATTCGAATTGGATATTTGTCCTGTACATGTGATGTGTCAGCGAATTTAATGCAAACGAGAAGGGTGTGCAGACCATCTTGTTCAATATAAAGCGGTCTGCGTGTTGCAGAAGGTACAAAAAGCAAAAAGTGCAGGACAGGGTCATTAGACGCGCTCGATGCTGACGGCGGTGTCAGTGAGGGCCATGACTTTGGTAAAGACTTACAAAGAGTCCACTCGGCGGAGTTGACGAATACGGTCAATTGTTCAGATGTCAAGGCATAAGATTGCTCGTCAACTTGCACTGGATTGAATGCAAGACGCCCATGGTATTGCACCTGACTTTCAACGGTAAAATTATGAAGTTGGGAGAGCGCGTTTAGGGTTGGGAGTAGGTGACCTTGAATATGATGTCTAGATGAAGAAAAGATGGTAACGGACTGAAGACGTACGTCTGAACGCGGTTTTAAAATCCCATTCAAGTACCGCCGGGCCAGCAGACGCGTCCTCGTCCATGAGCGTGAACGCAAGTCGATACCGCGGCGAAAATTGTGCAACTCGATGATGAGGATCTCCTTGCTGTGAACGCGGGGAAATGAGTTCGGCTAAGGTGGATGCAACCTGCTTTACTAGAGACAGGCCTTAGAGAAGCTAGAGAGGGTTAAGGGGGTTCATACATTCAGGTGCTGATTTTGCCTTCTCGTCCAGCGGGAAAGTCACGGTTCTGGAGTCTATTGAAGGATCCTCCCCGCCAAATTTCACGATGTAACTTCCATTTGTTGGGTCTACTGGAGGCTGAGCAATTCAGCAACAACGATACGATTGTTACACACCTGACAGTCCATGATCTACGTGAACGGTGATCCCATTCCAATGCTCCGCATCTTCTGCAGTAATCTGCAGCAGTTCCTTTCTCAAACCCCCTGCTAATTCTGAGTCCCCTGTGTGTAGGTGGATGGGAACCGTGATTTTCAGCTGGTTTCCAGCTTGCGATCGCACGCGAGAAGTCGGCAGCGACAATCGTTCTATGGAAGTCGTGTACCACCAGAGAGGAGTCGCGGCGATGATGACGGCCCAGTACGCAAAGAGTATAATTCTCCGAACATTCTCAGACTCAAAGAACAACTTCGAAGGCTCGCGGGGGTTGTGTTCGTCGGCGGGTTTGACAAGGAGCATCGGGTGGTGAAAACAAGCACAAGCAAGGAGTGTTTGTCTGGATGTGGATTGTGGCGGGCCATCTCCCCAACCTCTCGTCTTCGCTCTTTCGCTGTCCCGTGAGCAACTGCCGCTGAGCACAGGGCCTGTATCGTAGCATTCCTCGAGAGAGCCGTAGTTTCTTTTCGTCTTCAACGCCCCGAAGCCGCCAATAACCCCCCTCATCAACGCAATTTGTTCCCAACATCACCCAGACCGCGGCTCCTGATACACCGAGTTTTCCTTTGTCATGTCTCCGGGTGGCTACGAGAGTTCTTCGATACCGTCTTCGTCTTCCCAATACGAGTCTTGGCGTAATGGGGCGCCTCCAACTTATGATGTTAGTATACTGCTCAATTGTCAAAGAAACGCAGCGCAACTGATTCACCTCGCTCGGACCTCTTTTCCTCTTTCAGAGATCGTACAACCCACCCTTGCGTCATAATTCCCCCTCTCCTCAGCAATCTCGACGGTATGATAGCTATGTACCACCTCGTTCTGGCAATGCCTTCCGAGAAAACAACTACCCGAACGTTTATAGGCCGAATGAATATCGGCAGACCTCAGACTCGTATTACCCCCGTTCTCCAAGTCCTGGCAGATACAATTCCGTTCGAGGATCAGAAGCAGACGCTTGGGATCGTCACACGTCCTGGCAATCTACTTCAAAGCCCTCCCCGACATGGCAGGACACGCGGAAGCCGCTGCCCCCATCTCCTACATCCCCCGTATCTAGAGATCGCAATCGTAGAGACAATATGATGGCAACAAGAATGTTTGAACCTTCTGATCCTTGGAAGGCACCTCACCCGGATAGACCCCATCGTGTTGATACGTGAGCCTATACTTTTTTTGAATGAACCCTACCCCTAAATTTTCTTGTTTGTCCTTGCGTAATGTAACCCACTGATTCTTCGTGTCAGATATCCTGATTATCGACCGCGCGACGCATCAGAGGTCGCCAATCCTCGCAATCCATACCCTGGCGGTGATCGTTACCGACCTCAGCCTCATCGCGACGCTCACACTTACGAATCTCGTTCAAATTACGATTCATATAGACCACGAAACGAGGCTGCCTGGACGCCTCGCGAACGAAGAGACTCTGCAAGCTCGATCGATGGCAACCGAAGGGAGTCGATCTCTGGCTCGCACACTCGATCTTCCAGCCGTTACGAAGGTCGACGCGCATCCAGCCCGAAGCCTGTGACTCCAATATCGCCAACGAACACGCACTCTCCACACCGATCTTCGAGGGGATACCCCGCTCGTTCTCCAAGTCGTGGTCGCAGACCAACTACGTATGATGATCATCTTCCCTATGATAGCGATGCAAGTTCGAGGAAGGCTACATATTCACGGAAGCCAAAGTCACGCTCAGCCTCCCGAAGTTCTATTGCTTCCAGCCACGTGTCTGAAGAACCACCGCCAGCGCCGTCAGTCCAACCAACGCCCGCCTCGCCTCAAGCAGCATTATCGAAAGAACTTGTTGATGTTGCCTTCCCTGTAGACAAAACGTCTCTGACTTCCTCTGATGTAACCAATGCACTCTCCACCAATCGTACATGCGGGAGTGATACCTTGGAGTTGGCGGCATGCAACGTATCACAAGATGTGGTGGAACAAAAACAACACTTTGATAATCTTGCACCCACACATGTGCCACCTTCTCCCCACGACCAAGTGGTGGCTATGCGCGCGTTAGAAGGTGACGTAATCCACTTTAGACTTTTTTCCCTGCCAAATATCCTGATATCTTAACGCTTATAGCATCCGCACCCTCGCCACCTCCAGTTCGACCCGCCGCCTTACAGACTCAAAATCGAGGGCCGCATGCATCAGACGATATGACTATTGACGACGTACCATTCCGTCTGGAGCCAAGTCTTCCTATTGTTGGGGACAAGGTCTATTATTCTATGGCGGTCGATGCACCAAAATCGGAACCACGCACCACACCACCTCAGCCAGAACCCGAGCTTGAACTGGAACAGAAACCCGAGCCAACTCTCATCCCAGCACCCCTCGATACCCCTAGTAACCAACCACAGGATGCTCCTGATATCACCCAAGGCGCAGGAGAGGAACCATGCCATGTGGTTGAGATCCCTGAGGAAGTACCCAGTCTATCTGAAGCCAGGTCTCGGGCCGAAGCTCTTCGCATTGTCGTCATGACTAGATTACTTTGTGATCGTCAAACCAGAGCAGGGCGTGTCAATCCCGTCCTAGATGCGAATCGAGCCACCGCACCTCATTCCCAACCTCTTGCCTTCACCGCCGAGGATCTTGTTAAGGAAATCACTGAAGGTCCTAAGGGCGATGCTCGCACTGCTACTAATGCGGAACTCCGGCCATCATTCGCACAGCGATTCGAGCAACGACAAGCAGTGATAACGGCCAAAGCCCAACGTTTACGAGAACAATATCTAGCTCTGCACGAAAAGTGGTTGGCGCATTGTGCGATACTGGACGAACAGTCGAGGCCTCTTACGACAGAACCTGTTGAAACTACACAATCTACTGTGCGGGCGACGCGTCGAACAGCGGCTGCTCTTGGCGATGCCGTTCGTTCGGACCTGGAAATGGAGCAGATCATCGCCAGTCTGGGAAATGATGAAGCCACTGACCCTAACCAACTTTCCTTGAAAAACCTCGCTAAGGTCCCCGAAATGATCTCTGTGACCAACGGCTGGGTCGACTATGTTTACAACGATACGAATCACCTCATTGAGGACCCTGTCGACTTTTACGGAACGCACACAGGCATTCACGACTGGACCGAAGAGGAGAAGGAGACCTTTTTGGACAAGTTTGCTGCATATCCTAAGCAATTTGGGACGATCGCTAGCTTTCTTCCCAATAAGACCGCAGCTCAATGTGTCGACTATTATTACCTTCACAAGAAGACACTCATTGATTTCCGCAAAGTGGTTCAGCAGTACGCTCCTAGTAAGCGGAAAAGACGAAAGTTGGATAAAAAGAAGGGTAATGGGCTCATTGCTGACATACATCAGCATGACGATGAAGTTCATCGAGATGATCCAACAACTAATGGTCGACCCACACGGACTCGTCGGTCCGTTATTGCCCCAGAACCGAAGAAGCCGGCTTCACGTCGAAATACCGTTGCTCAATCGGAGATCACACCAACCTCGACCCCAACGCCTGAGCCAGACGCACGATCCCGAAGGAAACGCGGAGGGACAACAATTACCGCCTCTGGTAGGGCGACCCCTGCGAATCAACCTAGTCAGCCAGCTACAGACGATGCAGAAGAAGATGCTGTGAGTGCGAATCCCTGCCGTAACGCGACTAGTTTGTTTGACAGAGCCTCACCTTTCTCCTTTTTTCTTTCGCTATTTTAGGACCAAGACCCACGGCCAGCTAAACGTGTCAGACGTCCTGTTGCCCGGAAGCCGAAGTCTTCCAACGTGCGGCAACAAGAAACATTCCAGCAGCAGCAACCGCAAGAGACAATTAGTGCTGGCCCAGAACTAACGTCCAGGGCGGCGGACCAGTCTGACACTCCTCGCCGTAAAACAACCCCGGCCATTTTGTGGTCGGATGAGGACAAGAGTATGCAAGAATCTGGCTTGGCGTAATCTGGCCTGACGTTCCTCTCTTTTTGTACAGGTCTGTTCCTTACTTTGTTGGCACAGCATGGCGACGACTTCAAAAGAATCGCTGCATCTATGCCCAACAAGGTACGTCTATAGCATATAGTGACGTCTTGGTTCGGCTGACCTGGTATCTGCAGACTACAATCCAAGTTAGCAATTATTACAGATCCAACATGGCTGAACTTGGTCTTGATCGTGTAGTAGCTACTGCTCCTAAACGATCCCCAACTCCCGAAGTGGTGGTGCGAGAAGGTTGGAAAGAGCCCCCCTATCCAGGATTCGGCGTCATCTCACCCATAGAATCAAGCCCTTCTGGTTCAACTTCAACTTCCGTACTGGTACAGAACGCGAATCAATCACCTAAGACCACAACACTACCACGATTACCTGAACTCAGTCGACCCCTGGATCTTGATCCCACAATCGTGTCGGTTTGGCCACCCCTAAATCCAGACTTGGCCGCGTCTACAAGTTCGCTGAACGCATCTCCCGCGTCATCCCCAAACCTAACTCGATCATATTCATATCGCGAGAGACCTGTTTCAAATGGACGACCTGCTGCATCAGATCCTTTTTATGGTCAACACCAACGGGGTCCCCTGCATCGCCCCTCGTTTTCTCCAGAGGCGCGCCCCGTTCATCGTGGGCCGTTTCCTCCAGACGCACGTCATTTTCCTGCATATCTTGGGGGACGACAAGGACAACCGCACCGTTCACCGCACCTACCACCGCTGAAAATTGGTGTATTTGTCGACCAATCGCAACACCCACCGGCGGTTTATTCTCTTACTAGTCGAGCAGAAAACCCCTACCCCGTTTTACCACCTGGTCCCTCATCTGGTGCTGCCATATCCTCACCACAACATTTCATGTCTTAATTACCAACTCCAACCATTCCTTCCTTGGTTTGTTTCTCTCTCGTCAATCAAGTTCTTATTTTATCATGCAGACGTCTAGATAACCATCCAGTATATTTAAGGATATTAGGTCTCGAGCAGCAGCTTGTATTGCTATCCTATCATACTCCTGTCTTTGGCCTCCATCAAGATACACTGTATATCCTTTTGCATATTTCTCCTTGTAAGGACAATTTCCTCGTATTTCTACAGCACCCTGGTGTTAGATGGACGGCAGGCTCTAACGCCGACCTTCGACCATAATTATATGGTAACCGAAGTCGGTTTTGACGAGGGGTGACATAATGGGTTTATCAACCGACGAGGGTTGTAAGAGGAATGCTGCATCCTGAAAGGGACCAACCATACTTCCCCTCGTCATCCAACCCAAACTTCCACCAGCTATTATTACACGGGGTTTCAGTCCTCTCGTCGAGATATCGGAATCCTGGGGCCCAGGCGAACAAGAACCTACCTTTCGCTTTGTCCTCTGAATAGTCCTGCGCAACCTTGTTGAACGCTTGACCTTCCTGCGAGTGGGTTCGAGAGTTAATGCTAGCTCTTGGGGCGAAATGGAGGTTAGGAAACCTGGATCTTTTGAAGGGCCTCGGTCGCCTTGGAGTGTTTCTCGCACAAGATATGGCGAACATTGATCGCAGTAGCTGGTTTCAAAGCCCCTTTACCTCCCTATGAACAGTATATTATACGTATGAGCACAGCTGTGCATGCCCATGGGGCGTGGGGGTGCCCACGTACCTTGGTTTGCTTCGAAGAACTCTCCTCCTCGACATCTTCATCGGCCGCAGTTTTTGCCTTCCCCTTCTTACTGTTCTTGCTGGCGTCTTCCTTCTTCTCGTTGGACTTCTTGTCGCTCGTCTTCTTATCTGTCGTAGATCCAGAGGATTTCTTTGCCATTGGTGAGGGTATCAAGCGGACCTTTGGCTGTGACTGTGACTCGTGTGAGCCTGGCCTATCGCGTGAATGCGATTAGATCAGAAGCACGTGGCTCACTGGACCAAGATGCGCTCCCAATTTTTGACGGTCCCGACAGTCTTGTTCCTCGTGTCCTACCCTAATCCCTCCACCATCGACCCTGTTCAGCACCGGAAATGGCTGACAAGATAACTAGGATTGCCATAGTTGATGCGAACAAGTGTAAACCGAAACGATGCGCACAGGAGTGTAAAAAGGTGCATTATATATCTTATGATTCATCACCCCGAATCATACGCTGGCAACGTATATCCTGCTCGTCTCATATGTTTTTCTTTGTCTCGACATCGGAAGCTCATGCTTGATCTTGCAGTCATGTCCCGTTGTGAAAATGGGCACGTACTCGTTCCGTCTCGTTCCGTCGAAGAAGCTAACACATATCCAGGTAAATTATGTATCGAGGTCAAGTCCTCGGATAAGATTGCATTCATTTCCGAATTCTTGTGTATTGGTTGCGGTATTTGTGTCAAGAGGTACGTCTTCCTACCACAATCTGCGTTCCGTTCAATTCGTCACATCGTGCAAGATGTCCATTTGAAGCTATTGCAATCATCAATCTGCCAACGGACCTGGAATCGCAGGTAACCCATCGATATACTGCAAATGCCTTTAAGCTGCATCGTCTTCCGACACCGCGTCCTGGTCAAGTCTTGGGCCTTGTAGGGACGAACGGTATCGGAAAGAGTACAGCATTGAAGATTCTTGCTGGTAAAGTCAAGCCAAACCTTGGCCGGTATGATGTAGGTTCTCTTAACGCCATCCCATCGTACATTTCAGATCTCTGCGTCAGGACCCGCCAGATTGGCAAGAAATTCTCAAATATTTCCGTGGTTCTGAGCTGCAGAACTACTTCACAAAAGTCTTGGAGGACAACCTGAAGGCTCTTATCAAGCCTCAATATGTCGATCACATCCCGAAAGCGATAAGGGGGAAGATGACGGTCTCGCAGATGCTAGACTCAAAATTGGAGTTGGACAATAAGCAGAAGATGTGCGATGAACTTGAACTGAACAAGGTTCTTGACAGAGAGGTTCCCCAGCTGTCCGGTGGTGAGCTTCAGCGGTTTGCAATTGCGATGTCTTGCATACAAAAAGCGGATGTGTATGTGCTTCTATGCTCGACCATGACATTTCTAATCCTATACCAGCTACATGTTTGATGAACCGTCAAGTTACCTGGATATCAAGCAGCGGTTGAAGGCGGCTGAAGTTATCCGTGGCCTGTTAAAACCCGACTGCTATGTGATTGCTGTGGAACACGACCTTTCGGTTTTGGACTATCTCTCCGACTTTATATGCTGTCTATACGGAAAACCTTCAATGTATGGTGTTGTTACGATGCCATACTCCGTCCGCGAAGGTAAGGCCCTTCATCACTTTCACGTACAGTGTGATCACAATGCCTTTCCTAGGGATCAACATTTTCTTGGACGGTTTCATCCCCACCGAAAATCTTCGGTTCAGGGAGGAATCCCTCTCCTTCAAGATGGTCGAAACGGCCGAAGAAATCCTCATTGACAAGACGCGGCACTACTCGTACCCCGCAATGACAAAAACACTAGGAAACTTCAAGTTGACCGTCGAAGCCGGAAGCTTTACGGACTCTGAGATCATTGTCATGCTTGGAGAAAACGGAACTGGGAAGACCACGTTTGTCAGGCTGTTGGCTGGTGACACGCCAGATATAGAAACGGACAAGCAGACCTTGGCGGTTTCTTTGAAGCCCCAAACCATCTCGCCCAAGTTCCCTGGAACTGTCCGAATGTTGCTGTTGAAGCAAATCAAGACAGCGTTTATGCACCCACAGTTCCAAACAGATGTGGTGAAGCCGATGGCGCTGGAAAATATCATAGACCAAGAAGTAAAGACGTTGTCCGGAGGAGAGTTGCAGCGTGTTGCTATCGTATTGGCTCTTGGTTAGCCCCATCCATTACTCCTAGTTAGTCTGATCTGACGCAATCCACAGGGAAGCCCAATGTCTCGGTTTATCTCCTGGACGAACCTAGCAGGTATGCAACCCAATATATGCTTGCCATATCTTCATTGAGGCGTGTCCAGTTTCCTCGACTCCGAACAACGTATTATTGCCAGCAAAGTCATCAAGCGGTGAGCGAGACCATTGGCATGCAAGTCACATTCTGATGTTCCAATGCCTAGGTTTATTCTCCATGCGAAGAAGACCGCTTTCGTAATCGAGCACGACTTTATCATGGCGACATATCTTGCAGACCGCGTTATTGTCTTCGAAGGTCAACCTGCAATCTCTGCAACAGCAACACCGTACGTGTTTCCTTACCTTCCTTCCACTGTCTTTAAGCAGAGGTCCTAGGCCTCAAACTTTACTTTCTGGAATGAACCGCTTCCTCGCATCATTGGAGATCACTTTCCGACGAGACCCAACGAACTTCCGACCACGGGTGAACAAGATGAACAGTGTTAAGGACCGCGAGCAGAAAGGTGCGTTCAACGTAGGCTCGCGCATGGACGAGATGTTAATGGATATTCTCTATAGCTGCGGGTAACTACTTCTTCCTCGAGGATTAACGACTTTTTATATAGGACGATACTTAATGCACATTTGACGTATAAAGCGGCAGCCGTGTCTTCGTAGAGCCGTGTTTATAACACTACTGGCAATGTGTTCTGTAGCCCGAGATGCAAGATAGTTGATATATCTCTTTCCATACTCCTGACAACCTCGGCCAGTGATTCTATTTGTAGAAAGGAAATAAAAAGACGTTGTACACTACGAGAGAATCTTTACTTTGTCCTCTGACCAAAGCCCGCGGCCGGTGCCGCCATGACTCTCACAATCGAACATCTCCCTGCCTACCCATCAACGCAATCTCGCAAGCGCCTGGCGCCCTCGAAACTCTTAGATCTCAACCGTAAAATCGCCACGACACTCGGGCACGTCATTGGCTTGCCATCTTCCCATCAGAATTCCGATTCTCTCTGGAATTTCGTCTCCAGCTATGCAAGAGATACTGCTGCTCAAATCATCTCTGGGTTGATATGGCCTTCAAACGATACGGACCCCAGCTCGAGATCTAAGGACGATGGTTTGATTTATAGAAGGGCTTTACAGCTTGCGCAGCAACTTGTTTCAAATACGGCCACAAAAGGACCCTCATTGGCGAAAGCTAATGGTTTAGATCTCCAGGTCCTTGTTGACCTGGCTGTTATTTACGGAGGTTCCAAGTCGACGTTGAAGGGTATTAGGTCGCTCTCCGAAAATGCCTTCACGCTACCTGGAACGGGGGAAACCAACACGTCACTGCTGAGAGAGGTGGAAACAGATCTAGTCCCGGCATTTACTATGTTGCTGGTACCAGTTGCACCCTCGACATCTGCTACAGGTGCAGCATCAGTTCATCAAGGCCTCTATGGAATTCGGAAAGTATCCCACTGTGTCCTCAATTTCCTTCGCGTTTCTCCTCCTGCTGTCGTGCTGCTATTCGCGAACAACAGGGAGTTCATGTTGGCTTTGGCGAACACATATGACCAGGGACTGGCTACCATTGCGCATAACTATGGTGGAATCCGAGCCGTCTACAATTACGCTCAAAGTCACACCGGGAATTCGGGAGGTGATGGGAATGACGAGAGGGACTGGGAAAGGTTGTGTGTTGAGTCGAAAGTCGCCTTGATCGACGCTTTTCACATTCTTTTCAAGACTTCAATCGACAAGCTCACTCGTGTCGCCCATTTGAATACGGGTTCGACTGGTGCGCCCAGCTTGGATTTTGCTGTCACTCTAGATCGGACATTCGAAATCCTTTTTGATCTACTCGACATCCCAGCCTCTTCCTCCTCCAATGCAACGGAAGTTCCACCCACCCCATTTCTGAACAGACCTCTCCTTGCTGATTATCAGCAGAGTTACAGTCTGGCAAAGACCCTTGCAGAGATATCACATAAATATGAAAAGGAGAAAGATGCGAGATTGGATATCTTAGAGGATCGGCTACAAGCGCTCGGGGGTGAAGGAGTAGGGAGGAATCCTGGTGCTTTAACAATCATGCTCCGGTCTTCAGGTGTACCTCCAGGTATCGATAATCTCGGCAAAGGTCCCCGTTCGACAAGAAGCGATGCTGGTGCGAGTGTTGGTGCACCTACAGTTGGGAGCACAGACAAGGGAAAAGGAAAAGCCAAAACCCCTGCATCAGCGGCGCCTGTTGACCCCGACATCGATATCAAAATAACCCAGGTTCTCGACATTTTTGGGGATTATGCACCAGACTACATCCGGGCGTTGTTAACGCATCCGTCATATCCGTTCCGAGGCAATCCAGAGGGTGTTATCACTGCTCTTCTGGAAGGAACTGCACCATCACCGGAGGAATTGAAGGACCAATGGTCGGTAGAAGATCCAGCGCAGTACGAATTTAAGCAAGAGGACACCGAAGAGGCTGTGTTTACGAGGGAAAACGTGTTCGATGATACGCCGTTCGATATGTCGATGTTTAGAACGGGAAAGAAGCGGTAAGGATATCTCAAGCTATTCAACCAGGCTAGAATACTTAAGTTTGTGTATAGGGACGATGACGCTCTGCAGGACCGCGCATACATCGAACAAATGAAAGCAGATATCCTCCGGCGGGCAGAAGAAATATCGTCAGACGAAGAGGAAGAGGATACTGGGTGGGCCCAAGCACCCGGGATAGCTGGTGAACCCTCTGCAGCTGGGAAAGGCAGAGCTCCTGCGTCATCCTTTGATGACGATGACGAAGACGGGCCTGGAGTTGCTCGAGTTAGAGTGCTTGGCGACGGGGAAGAAAGTAGTGACGAAGACGAAGAAGAACTCTCCGAAGCACGGCAAGCAAAACCACTCTCAGTGGAGACTATTCTGGAACTCGCATACATCCGTGATCCAAATGACTTCAATCGAGATGCACAAACGAGGAGAGGTAGAGCTAGGATCGAATTGCGAGAGAAGACAGGTATGACCCAGTTTGCAACCCGTAAAAGCATTGTTAACGTGTTTCCTTCCAGGTTGGGCAGATGAGCAAATCGAGGGCTGGAGAATCATGCTTGAGAGAAATGTTTGCCTTTCTATGATGCATTCTACTTTCAGACGCTCATCCTATCACCTTCCTGTAGCCCAAGAAAGATAAAATCCTCGCCAAACACGAATTCTTGATTAACCAGAACCATATCACATCAACATCTAGTACAAAGCCAGCGCGTGCCTCGGGGTCTCACCCCCCTCGTGGAGGTGGTGGTCGAGGTGGTCGAAGTGGCCGGGGACGAGGAGGTGGACGAGGAGGAACCAATGCTGTGGGCGGTGGCGGAGACGCAAGCGAAAGAGCATGGAAAGACAAGAACAAAGCGAGTAGGGCGAATCATAATAGGAAGAGAGGTCATGATAAGAAGATGGCAAGAGCCGGTGGTCCATCTGCATAGGTGTTCTTTCACTTTAGTCACTTACTGAGAAGAGACTTCCGCGATAATGACCACAGTTTTACCCTTTCGAAAGTAGGATGCCAGTGAAGACCACAAAATCTCGACGGCAAAACCGTGCTTTGCGCCCAGCAAACACGATCTATGGATCGGGTCGAAGTTACAACGCCATGGCATGGATAGGCCATGGTGAAAACCTCGCCGAATGGAGCTTCTATGTATGAATGATTATCCTGGCAGCACTCTACGTCGCCGGCCCAGAGTCCGTAGATTCTCCGCCTCCTCGAAACATCCGGCCTATTCAATTTATGCGATCACGGGTGCCGTCCAAAGATAACCTCGTGCCCTCTATATAGACTGACCCAACTCCGATCACTAAGCCAGCTTATCTCTCCAACTTTTACCATCGACACAGACGCTTAGACACTCAAAAGTATGCCCGCCAAGTCACACATCGAGCTCAACACTGGGGCAAATATGCCTGCTGTTGGTCTCGGCACCTGGAAGTCCAAACCTGGTGAAGTGGAACATGCTGTAGAACATGCCTTGAGGTTTGGTTATCGTTCCATCGACACTGCAGCCGCCTATGGTAACGAAGCTGAAGTTGGGAAAGGCCTTCTCGAATCTGGAGTTCCCAGATCCGAGATTTTCTTGACCACCAAGTTGGATAACCCTCATCACCAGAGGGTTGCTGACGCATTGGAGGATTCGTTAAAAAAGCTGCAGACCGATTACTTAGATTTGTGTAAGTGTTTCAGTTTGTTGTCATCTCCTGAATTTCTGCAAGGGGCTTACGACTGCATCTGGTCTGTAGGGTTGATGCACTGGCCTGCCCCTATGACGGCGGAGTACAAGGCGGATAAGAGCGTAAGTTACGTCGTTCAAATTTCGGATTTACGCTGAGATGGGATTTTATCAGCTTGACTGGCTTGACACATGGAGGACGATGGAAAAAATCTACAAGGCACACCCTGAGAAGCTCAAGGCTATCGGTAGGATAAGTGTAACGTCTATGGTCTCAAAGCTAATGATATTCCCTCAGGTGTCTCCAACTTCTCCATCAAATTCCTTGAGCGTTTGCTCGAGGTCGCAGAAGTGATCCCTGCTGTGAACCAGGTCGAGCTCCACCCGTAAGTTCACCCTGTTTCATTTCGGGAGTATGCTCATACTTCAGATACAGTTCTTGCCCACAGGGAGAACTCGTCGAGTTCTGCCGCAGCAAGGGTATCGCCGTCACCGCCTACTCGCCCTTGGGTTCCGACAACTCTCCTCTGCTCACCAATGAAGTCGTCAAGAAAGTTGCGGAAAAATATAACGTCCATCCTGCTAACATCTTGATTTCACTTCAGGCCAACAGACCCAATGTCAATGGTAAGAACGTTTAATCCGCATGCAATTCTATATTGACCATGGTATAGTGCTACCCAAGTCTGTTACCAATGCTCGCATTGAAGGTAAGGTACGCCCGGTTGGTAGAAGGTCTCAGCTTAATCATTCTCGTAGCCAACTTCAAGGTCGTTGATTTAACCGAGGAAGATATTAGCGAACTTCATGGAATTGATAAAACGCATCACTTCCGTGCGTGTCATCCTGACTGGACTGGCTGGGGTAGTCTTGGATTCCCTGACTGCGAGTAAGCCACCGTGATGAAGAATGGAACACCGGGAAAGATGGCAAAAGTCTGTCAATATCGAGTTCTGGTCTACTTATCTGTAAAAGTATACGATTCATTTCAGAAGGATCTATCTGTGAAATTGAGGTGCACGATAGCATACTCAGCAGCGCGGGCCGCAATGTCAAGCCTGGCTTCCAGCCTTCCACAAGGCCGATTCAAGCGTCAACGTTCAACGTTCAACCTTGATGCAGCGGTTCCTCCTTTCTGTCAGTCAGTGGGAAAAAGGCATCCTAGGTCTTCGTATCTGTAAAACTCGAGCGTCAGAGCTTTGGCCGGAATATCGACATGCCGGACACCAAATTTTGGGTGCTTCCGACCTTCGAATTCCCGTCTCTGAGTGCATGACCGCTTAAGTGTGTAGGGGCCGTTGTAACGGCAATGGAATATAGGATGCTATCCTTCTACATACATAGGTCTGTTGGCGGTTTCAGTGGAAACGAGCTTTTATACGACTATTACAACTGGTGGACAACCAGATACCATCATGGCGTGTCGAAAACATACAGTAAAAACATAGGCAGCATACAGTATCTCAAAAGAGTTTCAGTGGACTGGGTGGAAAGCATATACGTATAACCAGCCTCCAGGCAAGCGAAGTCCGAAATTGTCCTACTAATTACCACCTACCGCAGTACTCGGAGTCGAAGTGGGGAAAGGGTATCCAGACCCAGACTCGGAAGGGCCACCTCTTGACTTGTCAACCCCATTGACGATAGGCCCAGAAACCTGTTCAGCATGGAAGATGGAATCCCTATGCTCTTTCTCCAAAGTTTCGACCCATTTCTTCAAAAGTGCGATTAGGGCGTCCCAGTTGCGCTTCTGGCTGCCATGGAGCATAATCTGTTCATCTTCTGGCACAGTGTGAGCCGCTTTCAAGTCGATATATATCTTGTCTCCGGGTTTGGAATCCTGAGAGAATCTCGGAGCTGGGTGTGATGTGGTTGGACTAAACTCGGAGCGAGTATGGGACGACACATAGCTATTGAGGTAGCCGATCAGATTGACGAATTTTTCCATATGATTCGCATTTTCCTTGTTAAGGCGAGGGGCGGGGACGTCAGGGTGCAACTTCCAGAGGAAAGACAAACCCTCCAGGATGTTGTTGATCTTGCCATGGATCCTATCTGAGGTAGGTGGGGTCGAACTCCAATCTGTTCGAAGGTCGGAATGCAAGGCATCGAAAAGGTTCCCGAGGCCGTGAATGTATTCCATGTGCGAGTGTCGAAAGCTATACTCGACAAGATCGCCGATAATGGACCACATTTCCCGTGATACTTTTGTCGTTATGTGGTTCCCTGCCATGGTCTGGAGGCACCGTAGGAAACGGGGAATAAGGAATTTATCTGCGAGTCCATTAGTTTCTTGATAAGGCCGAGAGTAGAGTTATCAAACCTTGGAGAAGGGGTTGTACGTCTAAGTGCCTTCCCAGCGGGCCACCAGGCAAAGTGACCTTTTTCTGGTCCAGTGCGGACATATACTGGACTCTCGCCTTCATATAAGCTTCGTCAAGTCCAGGGCGATCCTGCGCGTAAGCCCACAGATACCACACTTTCATATACAACGGGCCCAGCTCTGCAGACGGGAATGATTCCTCCGGCACAGAGACTCCCAAATTTTTGACTATTGCCTTGGCAGCCTCAACGGAAAGTTGTTCGAATGCCTCGGCGCGAGCTTTGATCCCGTTGATATCGTGACGGAACTCTTTATCCATCCAGATGAATTCTGCCTCAACCATTTGGTCCGTATAATCGTGTACGGATTCGTTCTTGTCCTTGTCCTTGCTCTCGCCCTTTTCCCCGCTCTGGCCATCTCCCTCTCCCTTGCCCTTGCCTCCAGCTTTATTCGACTTGGTACTCCCGGGAAAGTTGGCCTCGTTGACCAGGTTCATCCATGTGATGTCAAACCCTGCCCAGTTGGTAAAATTGCAAGCCTTGAAGGTGAGTGGCCAAATGATGAGATAACCGATCCACGCCTGGGGGGATTGGTATGGACATTGGGAATTGAAGCGCTTCAATGAAACCCAGGATGATGGGTGCCAAACTATCCATAGGAACTGCAGAGCAGGGGCGAGTAGAGTTCCTAACACAAAGGCGGTGGAGAGGATAGAGCCAGCCATGAACGTAGCGGCAACGGGGCGATTTATCTCCCAGAGAAGTCGGATAAGGCCAACTCCAAAGATGACCAAGGAGAGGTGGAGGGTAACTGGAAGCATGGAAACGATGTCGGGTACGCGCCATTTCTGGAAACCGTCGACGCGCTGGCGACGCAATGCGACACCATGTTTTGTCGGTGTGACTGTCCCGTTCTGATATTGACGGACCCATTGCATACATAAGATGCCAATGGACGCTACACCTAGACTTGCGGATAAGCTGAAGAACCAGAGGATGTTGACTTGTTGTGCAACGAGTGGAGAGACTGGGGAGGGATTTTGATCATTTGGAGATAACCACTTATAGGACTCGATTGTAAATGCGGCTACGATTCCTGAGAACAAGGCGGCCTGATAGGGATGAGAGGATGTACGTAGAAGGAATGGAGTAACTCACGAATATGAGAAGATTGTCAAGTTCGCCCTTCAACATTTCGCACATTTGTCGGTCCTGCTTTTTTGATAGCTCCATACACCTTCCCCAGTGCTCGCCATACCTGTCGTTGGCTTCGCTGGAGCGGGGATGGTCACCATGGTTGGTGTCGTCGGCTTCCCCGGAGCGGCCGTCATGGTTGGCGTGGTAGGGGAAGTCACTAGGTGGTACCATTGTGGTTGTTACTATCCAGCAGGAACACGAGCCCTATATACGTTGCGATAAAGGGTCCAATGCCGGCTTCATCGTTCTAGAAAAGTTCTAATCATCAGAGATCCCTCATGTTGGCCAGCTGATTTGGAGTCATGGCGCCTATCGATAGAGGGTGGTATAAACTGCGGGCAGGGTGTACTGAATGATCTTTGATGAGGGGCTACGTAACGTAGTTTATAAGAGACGTCGATCTCGTGGTGTATAACGAGTGGTAGCGCACCTCATGAGCCGATTCAATAGAATGCAGGAGCCTTCAACCAGTCTTCCACCAGTCAGAACAGCAATCCAGGATAAGGTACGAGTGACGCAGCAAGTGTACCCTCAACCCACCGCTTAGGCGCTGTGGTGCCAGGCAGATCAGATCCCGTACTCAGTTGTTAAGAAATGGACATACGCTGAGCGGCAGTATGACAGCATAGTGGTGATGGGCGCTGCGGCGAATGGCTGCCGAGCAAAGATTCCATATCATATGTTCAGCTTTAGACGCCAGTAGATCCGAAGAAGGCGTACCTTTGACCCGAGCGGGGTGTGCGAGGCCAGAATGGTGATCCTTCTTCCAAAAATGGCGGCATGCATGGGTAAAACATACAATGACTAAAACTTGCTGCAGCCAGGAGTGAGGGGATGATAGGGTTCGAACCCTCGGGCGCGGTTCCGCCAGGTTCGTGGTTAAAGTCTCCTTGTTTGGTGGCGAAGATACAGTGTCATGAAGCTATTTTAAGATGTTATAGCTGATAACTTGGGTTGGGATAAGCACATACGCAGGGGGGTAACTACAAAAGCAACACGTTCCAGTGCAGAGAGATGTAGTTATTTGTGCGCAATCATGAAAGATCGTCGACTGGAAAGCATCTGTTAACTCGCAGGGTTGTGATGTTTGAAAATGCCAGGATGCTATGAACTCAGACCGTACAACGCGAGGTGATTGATATGCCAGAGCACCAGTAGTACTATGATTGATGGGAGGGTGTCAGAAGACACATATGACCTCAGCTGAGCCCAAATTGCCGGGATGCAGAACGGGTGGCTTTTGGGGTGTTCATTTTCATAATACGACCAGAGGCAAATACCCCGACAGCATTCCAGTTGGATGGCCACTAAAACCCATGCATTTGTCCGTTGTCGAGTTATTCCAGCCGCCCAAGTGCACGGATAGACACTGCTACAAGTATTGAGCTATCTTGAGGCGCAGGCTCAACGGATTGCCGATCGTGGTGAAGTCACCTAACTGGAACCAAGGACTCGGCGAAGGAATTTATCCAGAAGTGACACCACGAAATAAGAGAAACCCAGATGCGAGTTGTGGTTATGATTAAAGCCCAGTTTAAGAAAGAGGTCCTGAGAGCAATCAAGCCGCATGGCGAGCTCCTAGTATGATCTCAAACCCAGTATTGCGTTGAGCGCCCCGACAGGTTCGGAGAGCAAACTGGCCCGAGAATAAGGGAAACGGGATGTTTTTGTTCCTCGACAACCTCTCCTGGCCTGAGTGCTGGGAGGAGATCCTGCTGCTCGAGATCTATGGCGAGCTGGCCGACGTTGATGGCGAAGAGTTGATGGCATTTTCCGAAAATAGGCACCTTCCTATCTGGTCCTGCTCAGCCTACCAATTCGAGGCAGACATGTCATTGCTAAACTTGTAGATGCAATCACTCACGACGAGTCCACTTTCTCTCATAGCTTAACTTATATTCTTTCTTCTTGGTCACCCTGTTGACCATGCCTGCCATCGCAGCACCTAGTCCAAAACCTGCTCCGGATCCATCGAATATACCTCCTGCAGACTTTGACGCAGGATTGAATACCTCGAACGCATGGACGACCGAACATAGGTTGACTAGGACTTTATCTACCTCGTTACCCACACCGGGAGCTAACGGTTATGCCTCTGACGAAGAGCCAGACTTGTCCAGGGCCACCCCGTCAGGCAGCATTCATGATAACGATACGAACGGCGATACGAATGGACACTCACCCGATGGTGGGGTGGAAGAAGGGGAGGGGGAGGATGACTATGGATTCCCAGAACCAGGTGAAGGGCGACCTGCACGGGCCCTGTATGCATTTGAAGGCAAGCCAGAATTCAGAGAGCTGAATGTAGAAGCTGGCGACGACTTGGAAGTATTGAAGGAAGAAGTAGGGGATGGATGGAGTTTAGTCCGTGTGCTAGCCGTTGGAGAGGTTGGATTGGTACCCAAGACTTACTATACGGTGAGAACGACATCAACCCATTCTGGGTCTCGTTAGCCGTTGGAATTGACATCATCTACCTGTTTCCAGTTTACATCGGACTTCACACCAGCGCCTGACCTAGAATTTCCCGAACCTCCAACTACTGGGGGAGTGCTCTCTGCATATGCCCGACGAAAGGAGGGCTCAACAAGCAGTACCCGAACGGTCCGAGGCGCTCCCCTGACGGGTAGCAATGCATCGACTCAGTCCATCCCCACCACGCCCCTACTACCACAGAACACAGGAGAATGGCGGAATGCCCTCCTTCCCAACTTTAGGCAGAGTCTTCTCGGGGGAAAGAGCCTGAACCGGTTCTCGAGTTTCGTGACAAGCGGGGCTGAAGAATGGGTGTTGAAGGGAACGGGAAGTGCTGAAGCTCAAGAGGAAGACGCTGCCTTAGCGGGTGCCGCAGCAACCACACCATTTGGTCACATTCGATTAACCTCTGGGAGCTCCTCTGATAGCAGCCCTTTCGGAGATAGCAAGGAAGGGGAGTACGGGGATAATCTGCATAGCCCGTACAAGTTCTTGCACTCTCGAGAAAACACATCTGTCTCTTTCTTAAACCAACCCGCTCCTTTTGCCCCTTCTATTATAGGGCCGGGAAGCCAAATTGCTGAAGGTTCCAACGGAAAATCTGTTGTCCCTGCGACTTCAGAGGCAGACCGACACTTTGTCGACGCAGGTCCTTCATGGAAGGAGAAACTTCCTCCTTTCCGGGTTATGGTTCATTCTCCATCCAAGAGAACTTCCGTGCTGACGGGTGCATACACGATCTACAACGTCACATCCCTTTTCCAACCTAATGGCATCCCCGAATCGAACGAGGATGAAGAACCTGGAGAGGAAGTCAAGGACGAATACGTTGACCATGAACACCCAGCAGCAACACGGATCACTGTCCAACGACGTTTTTCGCATTTCGTGATTTTGCATACGGCTTTGACGAGGAGGCTTCCTGGTATCGCACTACCACCTCTCCCAGAGAAGCAATATGCAGGGAGGTTCAGCGATGATTTCGTTGAGGCACGGAGAGGCGACTTGGAGAGATATATCGAGAAGATTGTTCGCCATCCTGTTGCGAGATATGCAGAAATCGTGACTTTCTTCTTAGCCTGCGAAAGTGAACTTGTGAGTGATTAATACACCCTGCTCTTTTATATCCTGTTGATCTGATATATATCCTGAACTTTAGGAGTGGAAGAGGTTGTTACCGAAACACCTTGCGATACCACCTGCCGGACCTGCCTTTTATGCACGAATTTATCACCCTGCTTTCAATGTGGACGCTGAAGACGCCGAGGAGGCTGTTGAGCGCTTTGACGTCCATACCAAAGCTGTGGGCAAGGGCGTACAAGGACTCAGAAATATATTCGGTCGTATTCGAGAAGCTCGTATCGGTGCGTTCTTTCGCAACTCTCCATCAGTCGAACAAACCATCATCTACTACTGCAGAGATGTCCAAGGCGGAACGCCTACTATCTTATTCCTTACTATCTTTGGTCACTTCCAAAACCTTGGCTTCTGCACCTCTTTCTGGAATTCAGGAAGACGAGGATGAAGACGAAGAACACGATACGAAATTCCAGAAGGGGTCCATGAATGAAAATGGAGCTTGGTGTTGGAGAGAAGATTGTCAAGGTTCGCATATAGCCTAGCTCGATGGAATACTAGTACTAACTTTACCTAAGCATGCCTTGGAATGACAAAGGCTTTACAGAAGACTTCGGAAACGTTGCAGAATATTGCAGACTTGTATGACGACCATGTCAGTTTGTTTCATTGCCCACGGCGAGTATATGCGCTGACATTGACCCTGAACTAGGCTCGTCGTACACAGCTAGCAACGCAAGAGTCTCTGAAAGGGATGGCGCATCCACATTCCCTATACGAGGTATATCACTTTCCTATCTACGCCTTTCTACGTGATCTTGATTCGTTTCCCTACAAATTAGCCTGTCATCACGACACACCGGTCAACTCTGACCCGATATCGGGAGGCCATTGCGGTAGCAAACGGAACAACGACGGACGGACGTGTACGTGTGCCATTACTGTCTCTGCCGAAACCCATCCGACAACTGCTAATATCCGATACCGATACCAACTCCAACTCCACTACCCCGCCATCTCCGAATTCGACTCTCGTATCTCCTGCAAATAACCTACTTTACAAAAATCAAACTAATGGCGACAAAACCGCCACTAATACGAATACTCAATCGAATATAAATCACACAACCTCTCATAATGGTAATGGTAATGGTCATGGTCGTCATAATGGAAATGGGATTCATCTCAATGATGAACACCACGCACAAATGGACGCTCGAACGGCTGCTGCACTCAAACACGGACTTTCACGCGTATTAACGACTAATTCACGGTTGAATCCTTCACCTCCATTATCTACCTTTCGTCATATTCCTGGACTTCCGTCGTTTCCGTGGAAGCAGTCATCTCACGAAGAGATGGCAGCTCGTTGTGAAACGGTGTTGAATACAACTATGGCGGAAATGGATACGTACCATACACAGAAGGTGGAAGACTTTACAACGTTGGCTAAAGAACATCTGGACGGTGAGATTGAATTGTATGAACAAGTCAGTTGCACTCCCTTTCTTGCCAGTTCTTATCCACATTGTTGACTGATCTCGTTTTCATAGATTCTTACCCGCCTTCGAGTTGCACGAGCCAACCTCGACCCGGAAGCTCTTTCGGAGTTGGGTGAAACACCCAGAGTTCCATCGATATACGAAAGAGAGTTAGAGAGCCCCCAGGCACGGTTAAATCCTAAACCGCTGATGCAACCATGTCCACACGTTTTCGATTCGGCACCTATGAGACCTGTGAGCGTGGCTATTCAAGAGGGGATGGGAATGTTATTGGGTGGATCTGGCCAGAGCAGAGGGAGTGTATTTGGGAAGTTTTGGTAAAGTTCCTTTTTGCAGGTGGAAAGGACTTGTCGCTTTTTTATGATTATTCTCTTTTCTGTCCAGTTTCTCTTGTGGATTTATACTCTGGAACCTATGACCATGTACGCCCCTCACACTGTGTAGTGTATTTCATGCAATGTTATGAGCATCTGTACTTATGCAAACCATGTTCGTGTCTGTTTAACACTTACTGTACATTGTTACAAGTGCATACCTGACCTCCGGGTTGACAGAACTGAGTCATCAGACGCGTGGTGCAAAGCACAGCACGACTCGCGTCAAACAATTGAAACATCGACCACCACCTCCACCCGTCGTTTCTACGCGTTTCTCAGCATAAAAACGTCGATAATGTCGACAGAATTCATATCGACACGCGTAAACTCAGCGCGTCTAGCTGATTACCAAGGACAAATGGTCCGCCTAGCGTGCCGAGTGGGAAAGGTATGTCTTGTTTTATCGCTGTCGACTCTCCGTTGGTTTTGTACTCGTTTCCTTGACGTGGATCTGGGTTTTATGGGCCTCGTTAGGTGTCCGCACGGTTATGATGCTCAAGGCACTTGACTCTCGTATTTTTTTGGCTGAAACGATCTACTGGGATTGGCGCTGATGAACTCGCTTGGTTACGACAACAGCTTTCCGACGGCAATGCAACTGTAGTAGCTGCTGACGGCGGTGAAGTATCCATTCTGATTGGTCGACTTCCAGTGCGTAGTGCCTCCCTAGCCCCGTCTCGCCATACCCTCTTTTCTGATTATATGCTGGATGTCGTCAACAGGAAGGAGTTGAAATATCTGACCATTTCATTGAAGTGATTGGAAAGGTGGAAAATGCGACGACTATCCGAATGTTGAATCTTGTCAATCTAGGGAACGAACTCGGTGCGTGGGTTCCCTTCACTTTGTCCCTACTGTACTGATCCCTGGGACGCTGTAGACCTCGGCCTTGTGAATGATACGATTGAATTCATACACGACCCGAAATACTATAACCGCATATTCCGCCCTCCCGAGCATGAGCTGTAAAATTTTGAATTTTCCGCTTCAGAATGTCGTTGCAACTCGTATGCTCAAATGTTATCCTCACTGTACAATGTTACTTTTCGCAGACCCTAAATCAAATAATTGAAGGAGGCATTGGCTTACCTTTTCTTGCGCTGCGGAAAAGGTGACAAGGTGAAATACGACGCATATAGCCTGCTTATATGATGGGTTTTTTTGCGTCTCTTCCTCAGTTCTTTGAATCGTATCCATGGCTTCGTTCTACCTTCCGTCTAACAAAACGACGATAGTATTCTTCCCACCAGATGGAACGACAGGACCCAAGGGGGGGTCCCCACTCAACGATCCACACATTGTGCAAGTCAAAGTTCGTTTAGCTAAGTAAGCGACTTCGTTTCAAGTCGACGTCATTTCTCTGACTTGTTCTCTCATCAAGGACAACTCAGTTGGACAGGATAGCTTATGCGGAAGCACAATCGGACGTTTCGGTACGTTCAATATTGACTGTGAGGAACAACCGGAACATATACGACGTCTCAGCAAGCCATACAAACGGTGCTTCTCGCGCATATACTCCGCCCATTTCCAAGAGGGGACACGCTACCTGGCTGCGAACATCTCAGTGACGGAGACATCATTGTTGAGGGAAAAGGTTATCGACTCCATGGGTGTAGGCGCCTCTCCTTGGTTCCCGCGTCGTATGGTGTGAGGATCACTGACTTTGAAAAACAGCGTTTAAGCCCTGGGACTCCGGTCGGACTCTCGTCCTTGAATGGGGTACACTCCGTATCAAGCCATGCAGCGATAAGTGGAATTTCACCTTCAAAAGGCTCATATAAACACTGTACCCGGTCGACGAGATACAGACCTATCACAATTTCCTTATCATGAGGGCGACTTTCGTAAGTCAAAGATGTTCTGTATCACTGGACGATGTGGGTCCCAAAAGGATGGAAAGCACAACACACCTACGTTCTTGGACCTGGTGGTGATGGGATCCCCCTGAACCCCTGATTATCTTTCAATTGCGCATGCTACAAACTACCCTCTATGTTTTGGTGGTATGTAGCTCAACCACTTACCTCGAAACAATGGTTGATGGTTGTGAGGCCCTCCGCCTTCCGGCTGGATATAGCCTCTTGGTTTTCTCAAGAGCTGAAACCCATAATTACGCCGTTACGCGGGTTAGCACCGTAACACATGGCCTTCCTCGTATAACGCTAGTGACCTCCATTGGGCTCACCTCTGTGTTGGAGTGCGTTACCTTTCGGCTGCATCCCTATAACAGCAAATGTATCGAAAAGATCTCATTGAAGACCCCCAAACGTACGGTATTGTGATCGTCCGCCTCCCCTTAGCGTCTGCACGCGGAAGCTATTGTAATCTCTGGTTCATATTGAAATTTTGCTGTGAAACCAAATTGAATCATCAGACTTAATTATCGCGCATAACCAATGGCAAGGGTAGCCGCGCGACGATTAGCGTTCAAACGTTCAATACATGGTCGCTTTCACGCCGAACTCCCTTTACAGTCATCTTCATATCGATAGGCGTGCAAGCGCATACAACACTCCGTGGAACTTGACCGCAAACTTTTTTGACATACCGCATACGAGTCCAATAGAATTTGTCTCCAGCGTTCACGGAATGCCTTGAACCTAAATCGACCTGCGATCTAACAACTGGTCATTCCGTCGACTTTTAGGTTCGAAGTTTCGATTTGACGTGCCTGCGTCTTTTAGAGGTACGCCCATCGATATAAAATTGACTGTAAAAGCGTGATGAACTAAGCGTGTTTGCTACAGTAAGTATGCAATATGCGAGTGTTATTTTATATACATCCATCGTACCGTCGACAAAGGACACTAAAGTTGGACACACACCGTTTCCGTGGAATGAGCGTTTGAGCCTTTTCGATTTGTGAAGAAGGCGGTATAAATAAATCGAGAAAAAAGAATGTGAGAAATCCCAAAAGGTACACAAAGAGAGAGGGATAGGTGCAAATGACCTCTAACATCTAGAATCCACGCTTGAACTTCGAGAACTCGTCCCCGTCATTCTCTTTCGAGGTTTCGACTCGAATCGTCACTGAGTGATCCTGATACGAGGGTAAGAGTCAGATATGAATACTCCTGTACAAACGTAGCTTCGAGAAGCAAACTTACTTGACCGGTAGGTCGGCTCAGTTGAGAGAGAGGTACATTGCTTCCGACGATGCTGGGTTGGACGGTGTTCCATTCGCTGTCGTGGTGGGTGCCCTTGATGAAGCGACGGGCATTGAGGTTAGCCAAGAGCGTGTTGACGTACAACGAGCTCAGAGGGAACTCGAAGAGACAGAACCACAATGTGTTCTTGAGCACGACTTGCTGTTAGCGGGTATGTTCAATTAGTGAAAGCCGTCAGTTCGAGAGTCGATCCGACTCACGGTAATCAAGGTGGTGAGAGCGAGGATGGCGGTCCACATACCGGTGTTGATGGTGATCATTATCAACCGGAAGACCAGCTTCTTGGAACTATGCAAGTCGTACATTAGTTCAAGCGCACCCCAGGTATGTCTCAAAAACTTACCTGCGGAATGTGGATTGGCCGTTCCTCTTCAAAAGATATGCCATGGCGATGGCGATGAGGACATCGACAGCGCACATGGTACAGCGGAGGGAGATTGCGATGTCCATAACCTTAGTCTGCGAGATGGTAGCCAAGCTATTATGTGGCATGCTGCGGACGTCGTTAGATGGGTTGACTGGACCATAAATCAGAGGACTTACACAATGACGTTGTAGGCTGGAACCCAGACGAGATAGTGTTAAAGCTGGGACAGTATATACTTGATAAAGTAACTTACGAATGGTTCCAACTGTGGGGTGAATGTCAGTGGACTGATTTTGTCGCCATATAGGTCAAGACTTACTGACTTGCCACCAGACGAGGGGTTGCATGAGGAGGGGGAAGATCCAGTTCCTACCGCTGACTGGGGAAGACATCAAGCGTTGGAGCTATGTGGATAGTACGGCTAACAACTCACAGATATAAATACGATACAAGAAGAACTGTTGCACGGAGACGGCGACGCAAGCCTAGGAAACGTGTTACAGGGGGAAGAGAGCGTTCGATATGTATAACTTACTGCAATGTAGTTGTGATGCTTCGAAGATCACCGATTAGTGGGTGCAAAGGATTTTGTAAGAAGAGTAAACTCACAAGGAGTTCGCTAAAGTGGTGCAGCAATTAGTAACGCTGATAATGCCGACTCCATGAGAATACTGACATTTGGGATTCGAACAAACCGGCTATTCTTCCGTATTGTAGAATCAAGACCGGAAAGACGCCCTTTAACATGAGTACCTGATTCGCCGTGTCTACCAAAATGCACCAGCAGACCTAGGCGTAGGAGTTGACGAATGTGAACCCTAAGTTAGAATGATGCATACCAAAGCCTTGATACCCCAGTGGTCGGATCCGTAGTTCAAGAAGTACAGGAAGCTACACCAGTGTCATTAAACAAGCCTCTAGTTAAAACGAAGTGAAGACTAACGTCTGCATGATAGCAATCCCCCAAAGGATGCAGGCGAAGAAGTTTCCAATTAGGATCACGCCATAGATGTCGAAGATGTTAAGAACGACGGGGTTGACGGGGATTTGAGAGGGGTCAGACATGGCGAAGGGGCGGGAAGGGAGTTACTAGGTGGTGGCATGTGGCATCGAGGGGTCGAAGTTTTATACCAAAAAGCGGGACGAAGTTACCTGGTTCACCTAGCTTTGAAAAAAAAAACAATTGTTGAGCTCCAAACGAGGTGATCCACCGTCCGGTGTAACAGACTGTGCCATGCGGAGCGGTGGAAAAAAGTCCTCCTGATAGACGGTGTTAGCCTTGATATTCTTGATGCGTAGTTGTTAGTTAACACCTCAACAACCCGATACTCTGATGCGGAATGTCAACACTCTCGCCATGTGCACCCTCAGGATTCCATGTGGGCGGCTTTCGGTTTGCTGCCCTCATCACGGAACCGGTTACCGTAACATCCCAAATAAATCGGATAGGAATATGTCGATCGTAAGTGCCTGAATAACATCCACATTGTTCGGCAAGTAGGATATGGACTGTGGAGTTGGTGGTTAGGTCTGGTTAGGTCTACCTGTAAGCTATTGCAGTCCTGCTCATGATACCGCCGGGGCCGCCCATTATACCGATGACCTTTCTCTAAATGATCCTTGTGTCCAAGCAGCTTGCCAATTCCAGGCTAGCCCTGTGATCGTCTCCCTGACGCTTTCGAGCAATGAAGGCACCGGGGGAAGGAAAATGTGTTTTATCCAGCTGCTCGCTCTGAATGCAACCAGTACTAATACAAAAAGGCTCAGTCGATATCCTTGCGGTTCCAGGAGAGTATACCATGTATTTATTGGCGATTAGTCAAGACTATCGCCGAATACTGGCTCGCATGGTCCGAAAAATGTCGGCAAGTGCGAAGACACAGACCAGTCAAGGATGGGACATACCTAAAGTCTTTTTCGTCGTACAGCACACTTACTGCTATCATGAAATCCTCCCGCGCCTTTCCTTGATCTAGGTTCAGGAACATATGGACTTTACACCTCTCGGAACAATGTTCGATTAGGGACGTAGGACCATTGGAACAAGAGATAGGAATCGACTTACCTGGCAACGCAGGACTTCTTGCTCAAATTGAACGAAGGGCCCTCTCGAGCCAGAAAGACCCACGAGCAAAGGATGAGCACATCAGGCAGAATCTATCGGGGTTGGGGATGACGCGATGATGAGGAATGACGAGCTCGAGTGCATGGGAGGTTGACTTCTCCACAAAATAATCAGCGGACAGCCTGAGTGTGACGGAGAGACTGCTGGAAGCGCTGAGCTGAATCAAACACAAATAAAACCACACTCGCCTGGTGAAGCCGGTAAAGGGTCAACCGACCTTCTTTTTTTTTTTGGATCATCGTCTACCGACCTCTACCGACCTTTGCGTTAACTGTGTAACCAATGGCAACTGCAAGTTCGCCATGAGAACCCCTGGTAACATCCCTTGCAATCTTCTATCGACGACTATGCCACACAAGGCCCGCTATGTTTGCGATGAAGTACAAGAATGTTAGGAACGGCCTCGCAAAGGCTCGCTCAACAGGAAAACGAGGTCTGGAGAAGAAACTAAATCTCCATTCTGGGGTCCATCGACTTACATCGACGGCTAGATATACAAGGAGATATACGTGGTCAAAGCGAGGTGGTTCGCAGGTCGGAACGGGGGAAGCCGGTTCGCTCAGGCATATGTACCCTCTGGCAAGCCACGCGCGAGTGCATCGAACTTCTCGGAGTTACAGTGCCGAGCATCAGTGAACTTGCAAGTCTACCTGGGTATCAATCGACGCATCTCGTCAAGGATGCGTCCTATCGCGTGCATGCGGTCCGTTGTTGCATAGGCGCGACGGGGTGATGTAAATCATGGGGGGTGATCATTCAAGCCCCAGAGTTCACTAATAAACAGGTCTACTGTCGCTGGAAAACTCCCATTTTCGCCAACGCCTTGTCCAGGAATTTCTCCGGCAGTCATTCGCAGCGATGCTGCTTGGTTTCTCTCTCGCGTTCCTCCTCGGCTGCATCAGTACTGCAAGCTCAACCAACACTACCGGTCTTGCGGATTTCTCGAAGTCAGGTATCAATACGGCTGGTTCCATCGTTGTAGACCGCCAAGGAACCACGTTTTCGTATATTGAGAGCGGTGCACCCCGAAGGTATTCTTATACGACAGTCTTCCTGGTTCATGGACTTGGCTTTACTTCCTGTGCGTATATCTCGCTCTACGTTCGTTCTGCGGTGATTTATCTGCGCCAGCCATCTTCCAAAAGGTCATCGCATCATCCGCGTCATCCAACCTCCGCATCGTCGCTGTCTCCCGTCGTAACTATCCAGGATCGACGGGCTATACCTCGGAGGAGATATCCATCTTGACTAACGGAACAGACGCCCAGAAGTCGGATTTCTTGAAGACCACAGGCATCCAACTATCCACGTTCATTGACAAGTTTACCACACAACATAATCTCCCCCCCATCTCTGGGAATAATGGCGGCATCGCTATACTCGGCTGGTCCCTCGGAAACGCGTTTACCCTAGCCTCCCTTGCAAATGCTGACGCACTGGCAAGTGATGCGAAGTCAAGACTTCAAGCTCGATTAAGGGCCGTGATCATGCTAGGTACGCCCATAAGTTACTCTTCGAGGCATGGTTTCTCATGATGGCTCAGAGCCTCCTTCCATCGTTCTCGGATTGAATGCTCCTCCCCAAACATGGTCCCCACATACCGACTCCAGCATTTCCCCCGCGTTGCAGACTCCCCTTTTCACTAATTGGATTACCTCTTACTTTAAGCATGGAGATATTACCAAGAGCGATCCCAACCTGCTCAGTTATGTCGTACCGGACTTTCTCAGAACCCCCAGTATCTATTCCATGACACCACAACAGGTCTCCCATGTCGTTTTCCAACCAGCTGCCGATCCAACTACCGGTCCCGATTTCCTATTCATGATCAAGCTTGTCCCGCAGTTCTTGACCCAGTACAAGAAAGCTCTCTACGACAAGACTCTCCGTGGTCTGTTCCCGAATATGAAAGTCTGGATGGTGACGGGTGATGCCACTGCGTCTTTCTCCCTGGCGGCGATGTTTTCGATGAAAATTGACGATAAGGCTGCAGGTGGTAACAACGTTAAATACAAGGTTGTTTCTGGGACCAATCACTTCGTGAGTTCTTTGTGCCCCTCTCAATTGCACGAATTAACAAGTATCAGATTCACTGGGACCACCCAACGCGGTTTGTCCATCTCCTACACACCCTGATTGGCGTCTAGAGGACCACCCCTGCGGAACCCAGGGGATACGGACATTCTTGATCAACATGTACCACCGAGCCTTCACACATTCTTCCGGACCCACATTCTTTCTCCCTCACATTCTTTCGGACCCACCTCATTCCTGTCGCTATTGTGAATGCATTGCCACAAAGTATCTATTTTGCTCAGTGCATATATCCTACTCATTCGATATTTACGGGCCAATCCCCATTTTTGGGAGTGTAGGTTCGTGTACGGTTTAGGTCGCACTTCCATAGTCGAACACCCTTTGTCGAGCGTAGATGCACCTAAATTGAATTTTTCTTTGGCCCATTTCAACTATTAGCCTCTGCCTGCTACATAGAACCTGGTCGTGGTCAAAGAAATTGTGTACACCAGGCATGATTGTTTATTTGTCGATGACAGCACTCCCTGATAGACTACTGGATAGGCTGTGCCCCGGTGTTTTTCTGAAGCTCAGAGACCGTCTCACACTCGTACGGCTATTAGATCTAGAAAGTAGGATATCACTTCGATCCGATCGAGAACCCTGAGAAGACGAAGATGACGCCCTTCGGTGGCGTTGCATTCGCATGGGGTCGATGTTCGGAATTTTGGCGATCCGTGCAAAGACAGACAGTGCTAGGGGACGTTGTCAGATGCAAACTCTGGTAGGAATAAAAAAATGTCAAGCGTACTGTCTACGATGGATACGATACCAGAGAGATTGCCAGGAAAACTCGGCGAGAGAAGGGGAGACGCAGAACCGAGAGACTCTCTTGTCACGAAGACGCGATGAGCGTTTGCTGAGAACTAGGATTAACAAGTGAAGCGACAATCAGGTTCAAAACTCACTAGTTAAGAGTTTCTGGACTGTATAGAGAAGCGTGCTCGATGGCGAGACGGAGTATGCTACTTCCGAGTCAGATGTCAGTCATTTAGGGTATCATGGAACCCACCGGGGAATTTATCAGCACCGTCTTCCGAGCCATCGGCCTCCTGTTTATGCCTTCGTATCATCGAACGTTGCAATACAACAGGTGGGAGTGTATACCTTTATGTGCGAGATGAATGCGTGTAACGATGTGGCTAGGATTTGGTTACTCTGAGCCGGCACAACGATCTCATAGAACGACTGAATAAGTCATCTACCCGATCGCAAGATGAATGATCATACCTTTCCGATGTCCGTCACGCTTACAGCACTCAACAGATAGTGCGTTTCGTCGTCCAGAACGGCGATACTGCTAACTCCTTCCTCGCTCATCAACTTCATGGCATCAAGAACGGTGGCAGTAGATAGAGAGGATATGATAGAGTCATATATGTTGACAGAGGGCAGCGCGTGCGAGTTTAGCGGATTTGACAAGTATGCACGGAATGAGGGGGATTCCGACACGTATAAAGAAAACCAATCGAGGAGTCCCCTATCAGAAACCATGCCCAAGAATTCCGTTGAAGGGGAAGGGGCCTGAATAAGGACTTCAGGACGATGAGCAAAAAGGTGCGCCTAGGTAGCAGCATTCACGAACCGCGATGACTTCCGCGAGCGAAGACCTCCAAAAGAGAGATAACGGTCGCGTCGTGCGGCAATGTAGAAAGAGGGTTCTTGTCAGATAGATCTTCGTCGGAACAACTTTAGCAGCTCTCTACAAATGATAGCGAAAGTTACTCACTGCTCACAAGGTGAACCGGAACGCGTCCTGCTATCGCGGCTGTTACGATATTATCCAATCGTGGGTTCCCTCGTAAGTCATCAGGCGATAGCGTATGTCTTGTCGCCGCAAAGGCCAGGAATGCGTTCACATCTGAAAACTGATTCAAGTGTGAAGTGTACCGTGGTTAGAGGAGGCTTTGAACCCACATCAAAAAGACCGAGATAGGGAGAGTTTTCTGCCAGTGTCTGCGCCCTGATAGCAAGGCATAGGATATCTTCCGAGAGGAGTCTCTAAAATGGTGTTGAGAGGAGACGTGGATGCTATCGAGTATAATTGTACATCGCAAGCATCTTCCACGCTAATGTCTGCATCGACGGCGACTATCCGAGAGTCAATGAGATCTACTCGCTACTTGTTAGCATATAGGAAACGAAATAAGGAAGAAGAGATGCCTTTGGCGAGAACACTCCTCCAGTGTTGCACCCACTTATCAGAGTCGTCGTCGGAAAAAGCAGCCGGGGATGGAGGGGCCATCATCTCACTCCAACTACCGGTAATCGACTGGGAAAGCCTTTTTGTGTGAGCCATGGTATCTGTTATGCAGAAAGAAGAGGGTAGGAAGACGCTCCAGGGGTGTTCTCGGGGTGTAGGCGCGTCATTGTCACTGTTTGCATACTCTGCTAACTTACCCCATTACCTTCAACTATGACATCTGCACCAAAGAACCCTGTCGACGTTCCCCCATACCAGTTCCAGCAGCTAATAAGCAGCGTTGCAGACGATTTTAGTGGTACGTTTTGATGACAGGCAACGCCCATCTCAGCCTTGCTCAGAAGTTCCCAGCCGGATTTGGTGATGGGAGGTTACCCATTCATGTTCGCTGTGTTCAGGCGCTAGGTTCGTTTCTGCGATGTCTCCAGAAGACTGGAGGGGACTTATTGGGCCATAAATTTGTTTCAGATTCGGAAATTTATGTTGGATGTGCAAACGGTGAGCTCCTCCGGTTTGCGTTACAAGCGGATGACCCAGACAAGGTGAACGGTATTGTCCCATGGCTGGGCATGTCATTTACCTTGCTCCCAGCTCGCGTCCTATAGCCTGTTAGCGCGTCAAACGGTTCCAGACGAGAAGGCGGTTGACGAGATTGTTCTCATTCCGAGTATATCTCGAGCCTTGGTCCTATCAGGTATTGGAGTGCACCTATACTCCGTGCTTTCTGCTCAGTTTCTCTTTTCAGACAAGCAGCTGCATTTCTACAGTCTCCCTGCCCTCCGCCCCGTATCTATAAAGCCAGTGAGACATGCATTAACGCTAGCGGTCGACTACCAGCATCTCCAGCGACCACCACCAAACCTATCAAACTCTCATAACGGTGCTTTACCTGTCGAGTTCTGCGTCATTAAGCGTTCGTCCATAGTAATGTATGCTTTGACGGAGCAGCAGTTGTTCTATCGCAAAGTGAGCAACATATTTCACTTGTCATTACAAGACCTGAACGGGTTCTAGGAAATGCCCTTCCCACAAAGTGCGACACTTGCTCGTCGAAGTGGCTACGCCCTTTGCATAGCCGACAAGGAGAATTATAACATTGTCGACCTTGAAGCTGCATCGGCATTCCCCATCCTTCCCCTCTCTCAAGCAGCTGACCAGAGCCTTGTAATTCAGCCTTCTATCACAGTTATAAGCGATAACGAATTTCTCATTCTATCGTGGACTGGAGCAAGTACGCTGGGTGTCTTCATCAATGGGAATGGGGAGCCAATACGTGGAACGTTGGAGTGGCCGAGTTATCCTGAATCTGTTTGTATGTTGCAACTGAAATTCGCCCCATTGCATTTATGTCTGACCTACCATAGCGCTGGACTACCCATATGTTACTGCCTTGCTTCCCAACAACACGATAGAAATACACAGCATCGAGACGCAGGCGATTGTTCAAGTTATCGGCGCACCAGCGGCGTCTCCCCGAAATTCTACAGATGAAGAGAAGCTCGACAGCCAGCGACTACAGCTTGTGGCATCCACAGGAGGCTACCTTGTTCCAACCAACCAAGGTTCTAGCCGAATGCGACTCACCAAAGTTCCCTTACAACGCAACAGCTGACACATTCATCATCGGTACAACTTCTATTAGCCCACGTGTAAAGTACAGCATACAAATACACAATGAAAATCCATGAAAATCCTAAGCCTCTTGACTGGCCTTCTTGCCAGCTTTTGAAGGCAAGAGCTCTTGTGCAATGTGTGGTACTAGCAGAGGAGTAAGTAATAGACTACGTAGCAGATAAGAGTACCCTTACCGACACCACCTTGCGAGATTACGACGTCACCCAACAATTTACCGAGTCTAAGAAGTGAATGAGAAGTGGTACGAGACATAAATGGAGAGAACCTACTCCTCATCGTTTCTGATAGCCAACTGAAGGTGGCGAGGAACAATACGGTGCTTCTTATTATCACGAGCGGCGTTACCTGCCAACTCGAGAATTTCTGCTGCGAGATATTCGAGCACAGCGGCCAAGTAAACTGAAAATGCGTCAATAAATAAGACCGATCAAGGCCCAAAGTTAATACCTGGAGCACCAGCACCAACTCGCTGAGCATAGTTGCCCTTCTTCAACAAACGGTGGACACGTCCAACTGGGAACTGGAGCCCAGCTTTTGACGAGCGAGATTGTGATTTGGAGGTTTCACCAGCGGTGCCGGCAGCCTTGCCAGACTTGGATTTGCCGCTAGCTTTTCCGGACATAGTTGTTTAGGTGAGAGGTAGAGTCGTTGAGTGAGGTATAGGTATGGTTGGGGCAGAAACTGTGGGCATCGACATCTGGGGTTGGCCCTATTTATACCCGACGCGCGAAAAGACGATCAACAAAGACGCGTTGGGGCGCGTCATGGCCAAACAAGCGCAAAGTCACGTGTCGCTATATAAGGCGTGGGGACTCGCCCAACAATTACTCCTTACCTTTTCGCCCCTTCCTGCCATCCCCTTGCTTGCTTACTCGCCCTCTAAGCCACATTACCATCTACAATGGCACCCAAACCCGCTTCCACTGCTGGCAAAGCCCCAGCCTCCACCGCTACCGCCTCAAAGGCTCCGGCCAAATCCACAGAGGGATCTAAGGCAGCAAAGAAGACCGCGAAGGCTGCAGCACCCGCTGACGGCGAGAAGAAGAAGCGCCGAAAAGTCCGAAAGGAGACTTACTCCTCCTACATCTACAAAGGTTCGCATTTTTATGTTTTGACTGCCTCGTAAAAACTGACTCTTGGACCACAGTCTTGAAACAGGTCCACCCTGATACCGGTATCTCCAACAAGGCTATGGCTATCTTGAACAGTTTCGTCAACGATATCTTCGAGCGCATCGCCACTGAGGCATCCAGTAAGTTGTCTTCGAATTTTTCTCAGTTGCATTGTTCTCACCGACACATCTAGAACTCGCCGCCTACTCGAAGAAATCCACTATCTCATCGCGCGAGATCCAGACATCGGTCAGACTGATCTTGCCTGGTGAACTTGCGAAGCATGCTATCTCGGAGGGTACCAAGTCAGTGACGAAGTTCTCATCAGCAGGGACCAAGTAAATTGGTCTCTTTTCGTGTTTGGGATCTGGTGTTGTTGTCTACTTTATCATCGATTTGTACACCATTGTATTGCTTTAATATTACAGCTACTTCAAAAGGACATTGCGATAGCAAGGAGAGTGAACCAGCGTCCCAATTATGGGTATGATAAGTTGTGGGCATGGACGAACCCAAGGCGACCATTGTCTTTGACATGTCCGAAGCGAACTTTGACAGATTGGCCATGAGCGAAATAATCGTCTTTGTCCGCTGAGAAGGGCGGGAAGGTTTCGGGTAGGCCCCCAGCAGAAGCTGCTGCCATGACATGGAGGATGTTGTTGGGGTCGAAGTAATCTTGGTCATCAGCGATGTCGGCATTTCTTGTGCGCAGGACAGCGATGACAGCGAGTACGATGGAGAGAACAGTGACAAATGTGGGTGCTAATAACGCAGCGGGGACTACCGCGTCTCTCTGCTGCCAGCCTGCCGTTTCGGCGACGAATGTCCCGTTGGTGCGCATGCGCATTGATTTGGGAATATCACTGGTTCCATTGGGGAAAAGCTGATTATTCGTCTCCGTGTATGACGCGCGGAGAAGCTGTAGATAACAACGTGAGAAGGGGTGCCAGACTATGATCTCAGTGGATCACTCACCGTGCCGCTAAACTCAAACACGCCCTTAATATAATCTCCCTACAAACCAGACGGCGTTAGATTATAAGCCTGACACGACGGAAAAAATCACCTTACCACTAGGTCAGTCACTAGCTGACTCGCGAGTGTTGGGTCTTCTGTGACACCTGAACTGAAGAAGAACGACGACAAAGTGTCGCCGATGCTATTACCCCCAACGCCTTGAGCAAAAGCAAAAGCACGATCTATGATTTTCAGGGGGAGTAAACCAGCTTCAGGTGCATCCGTGGATTGGCGAGCGTTCCCAACGTCGATGAAGCTGGGGAATTGTGTCGTGTTGGTGACCTGGAAGATCGACGTTGGGGCGATGTAACGGACGTCGACAATAGTAGCTTTCGGTCTGATAGTGCACACCACGGATCCAATGAAGGCATAATTTCCGATACCAGTTACGATGGCCTGTGTGGTGACATTATCTGAAGAAGCACAGCTGCCAAAGAACAGACCACTTGGGTCGCCAGTGTCGTTGGTGGCGGGACCATACACGGGCGCTGATATCTGTAAATGAACATTCTGAACTCGATAACGAAGAACCCACATGCATTTATAGTCAACCCCCCAGGACAACCTATCGTCATCTCTTGAGCAATGATATTTTGACCGGCGAAAGTTGTTTGGGAAGCGTTAATAGAGACGGATGGTGAGGTTGTTGAAGTCAGGTTTTGTTGGTGACAGTCCACTTCAGCCGTAAGGCCTTGCTGCGTAACAGTGTAGTTCCTGGAGAAGCTGTTCGGTGTCACGAGAATCTGGTCGAGGAAAGTGACCACTGGAAGGGATTCATTTGGAGTGATAGCGCTGGGAAGCACGTATAAATTGGCCGGTAATATACCCCCTATATTGTGGTGAGCGGTTTTATTTACCAGGATAAGCATATGAGGGTTCCATACCCGTAGTATTGATGAAGGATAGTCGGTTGAAATTAAAGATAGCTGGGAGACCGATACATGCGCTCGCAGCGGCAGACCCGCTTTGTTCGATGAGAGGTACGATGCTTGTGAACGTATCTGCAGGGCATTTAGTCTTCAGCCGGCTACGATGAGGGACGAAAAGAAACAAACCAACGTCCAGCTCCCCATTTCCGAATGCAACCTTCGAAAGCGCGAGAAACTCGGGATTAGTGATATCCAACGTAAAGCCAGAGACCCCCGTCGAAAGTTCAATGATGCGGGGTGAAAGTAGCGTCGCCCAACTAGATCGTGTGCTCGTCAGACAGCGCTCACGAGTCATGGCGTACGCCAAGGAATTACGTACCCGGCGGTTTGGGCGCTCAAAGCTAATGCACAAATGATGGAAGCAACTGTCCATGCTGGCCTTTTGAAATTCTTAATGGGCGATTTTCCAGCCACCCTAATGACGCTCGTGATAGCGAAGAGAGAAACAGGCTTTGTCAGGGATATTGTCAGGAGATGGCGAATCGCACGCGAATACAGACTGACAATTGCGTTAGTCAATTTTTAGATGATTTGGCGAAGGGGCTCACAATGCTGTTGCGATCGATATGCCTGTCGAGAGGAGCGTGACCAAGTACGTGAAAGGCTGAGGGACGATACTAAAAGCCTCAGCCAGAGTATCCGGTAATGGTACTGGCCCATTGCTCGTGACGCTATAAAAGATCCAACCTGCGAGTAGAAATATCGTTTGGCCTCCTATGACGAGGATCGGCCAAAGCACTTTCGGGCGCAAACGCGATCGTCTTCTGATATATCATCAGTAACGCAGAAAAGGGACGGCGAAGAAATCTGTACGGTTGATACGACTGTTCTGAGGCACCCGAGATAGGGCGATACAGTGCTCCTTTGGACATGAGGAGGCGAGTGGTCGGGAGTTTGAAGGCAACTAGGAATTACTAGCTCCTTTTTATACTTCTACCCGCGCGAACGGACTTTATCCCTGCAGATGATCTGAAGATGACAAACACCAGAGTCATGACGCCCTGTCGGTGATGAGGCGTACTGGAATGGCATCGATTCGACCACGGTATGGACCACAAGGCACACTGCCCGTCTGTGCCCTCTGCGGGAATCACCGCAAATGGTCATCGCTTAAGTTTGTCAACGGCGAACCGAATGATTCCCCTCAAGCAGAAAACCGGCGGGCGCCCATTGACAGGACGCGAGAGACATTGGCCGGGTACGCGATAATGATATTCTCCACGACCCACAATAAGTCCTGTGAGGATGCTTAATTTCTGCACGACTCGAAGATGAGCCTCACCACCCCATAGGCGTGTTCGGGCCACCGTCCCAGGGCTGAGCAATGCTGGGGTCGAGGAGACGTTGACTCCTTGGAAGCACCACCGTCGCGCATACGGGCAGCACGGATTCGGAACTTCTTGAGTTACTCGATGAGAGCAGTATCGCGCCCGGCGGGGCGCCCAGACTCATACTTATGTCCAGAGCGGCCGGATAAGGGAAATCCGATTCTGCATGCCAAAAGGATCGTCAAGAAACATTGCCACCTCCTGGCAGGCAGTGGCAACCTGTCGAACACTAATATATGATGAGAAGAACGCCTGATGATGATTAATGTACTCCGGAAATGATGCACGATGACTCACTAGTGGTACGGCTATACTTTGTTTGAGGGATTCTTGATCACGGTCTAGCAGATGGGTTTCAACCGCCTGGGCAAAGGAAGCCAAAGCTGTATGAATCATAACTGCACGGTTGGATGTAGTAGTCGAAGCCCTGTCATGTGAGCAAGGACTAAAATAAGTGTTAGTTACTTAGTATGACCCGAACTCATAGAGCGTAGTTGCAAAATGTGTACCGAGTTTGAGCGGAAAGTTGCAGTCAAGCGCTAAAGCACTCGGGTGGGATCCACGATGTCACGCGACTTGGCAATAGGCAAGCGCTCGGATGAAGTCCGGAGACCCCTCGCAGGGAAGAGGCCACAAGAAAGTGGGTAAAGGGTGATAAGTTGCTTGGGACGTAACCTCAAGCCGAAGCTGATATATCACGGACATGGCCTAAACAGTCGCGAAAAGCGGAGTGTGACGACTTGGAAGCGAAGATAGGACTCAGTCGTGGCCGGAAGACCTCAGGCTGTGTATAAAAAATCTCGATGACAGCCATAAGCTATAGGGCTCCAAAGTATACATTTATTCAGAGCTCATAGACTGGTGCTCGATAAACCCGACTCTCTCAGTCGCCGGGGCGTAACCGAGGTGAACTCTCACCATTTGGCCATATCGCAAGAAGTCCCTTGTTTTCGTAGAGAAGGGAGGGAACGACATCTGCAACCCACCCGCAGAGGAAGCAGCCATGACGTGGAGTATATTCCCAACATCGAAGTAATCTTGATGTTCTACCCCGGTGTCGCGAGCGGTGCGGTATAGTGTTGCAAGAACAATGGCGATGGAAACTGCAGTAACGAATGTTGGCGCAAGGAGGACGCCTGGCGTAGCATTCGTGCGCTGATACCACCCCATAGTCTCGGTATAATACGTGCCGTTAGTTGGTATCCGGATCGACTGGGGGATATCACTAGTACCGCTGGCGAACAACCCATTTTGAGTCTCGGAATAAGAAGCACGAAGTAGCTAGAGAATCAAGCTTCAGGTCAGATCGGCAAGGAAGCCTCACTTTAATTAAAACATACCGTGCCACCGAATTCCAGAGCGCCCAGAATATAAGCCCCCTGATGGCAATGTTAATATCAAGGCACCATCGAAGGAACTAAAAACTGACCATTATGTCATTGATAATGTTTTCTCCATGACCAGCATAGGTAACAACAAAGGTCGAAAGTGAATCTCCGATCGTGTTTCCCCGCAGGTTCTGACCAAATTCGATGGCCCGCAGCAAGACACCAAGAGGCACCAGTCCTATTTCAAATGCAGAAGTAGAATTGCGGGGCTCGGAGACGTCGATAAAGTTTGGCCAGGACGAAGTGTTGAACAGTGTCGATGCATCGTTATAATTGACGTCCACCATAGTTGCTTTGGGTTTAATGTTGCATACCATCGTATTGAGGAAACTATAGCTTCCGGATCCAACAACAATCATATCTTCAGGAGCATGTGAGCAACAGAAGCGCAAGTAAGGACTCCTACTGACCAAGGCCTGTTGTCGAATTGAGACAAAAATCAGCGTGAATGCCATTGACCTCGCCAGAGGCTTGAGGGAAACCCAAAACCACTGATGAACGGATAAGAAAAGGGGTGATATAGATTTCGTCCGGAGGGCTCACCAGATCCGTCACTCCCCAGAATACCGCAGTCTGTGACCATCTGCTGGATGGCAACGGTGAAGTTCAAGAAAGTCGAGTTAATAGAGGAAAACTTGACAGCCGGAACAGTCGTTGCGGAAAGGTTCCTTTGTTCACAAGCTACATCAGCCGTGAAACCTTGTTGGGTGACTGTGTAGTTTGTGCCAAATCCCTCTGAGCTGCTTGCTGGAGCGTCAAGGAACGTGTTCGCGGGGAGGACTCGCCCAGCGCTGATCGCACTATCCAGTTGAAATAAGTTTGCGGGGAGAACTCCACCTTGCGTATCACGGAATCAATATACGAGCGTAGGCGGGATAAAGTAACAACGCACCCGTAGAGTTGATGAACGAAAGCTGGTTAAAGTTCAGGATGCTGGGCAGACCCAGGCGGGCGTTCACGTACGCGACGCCGCTGGCGGGTATCAGTGGCATGATGTTTGGGTAGGCATCTAGATAATGAACATTCGAGGTTGCATACAGCCCCCAAAAGAGAACATACCGGTATCCAGGCGGTCACCAAACGAGTTGACCACCAAGTTGGTGAAGTCAGGATTGGTCATGTCGATACCGAAACCCGTCAAGCCAGTGGGAGTCCGGATGATCCGCGGGGTCAGGAGCGTCGCCCACCTTTCGGAACTTAGTAGACGCAAGAAAACAGGTTATTAGGGGCTTACCCCGCCGTCTGCGTACTCAGCGCAGCAGCACAGATGGCCGCCGCGATTGTCCATTTTGGCCGAATGAAATTGTTGATAGGGGACTTCCCAGCGACTCGGATGCTCGAGACGATCGTGAACAAGGAGACTGGGCGAGAGAGGGACATAGCGAGCGCATAACGGATGGCGCGAGAGTACAGGCTAGTAGAAATAGATATAAGCCCCGATGAGAATGAAATCTTTTCACGAAAAAGGGGACTTACAATGCAGTGATAATTGAAATGAACGTCGACACGAGAGTGACTGTAAAAGTGACTGATTGTGGATAGCGCCTCGCCCTTGCAGCCAAAGAATCCGGGAGAGAGACAGGTTGGCTCCTTGTGATCCCAAAGAAAACCCAACCAGCCATAAGGAAAATGAACTGGCCCACAATAATAACAAGGGCCATAATATTCGAGGCTGCCTGAATTTCGGGCTGAAAGAAATTCAGTTTGTCTGGGGAGACTGCAAAAAAGAGGAGATACGCACCGCGATGAGGTGGGGGGTTGGAGAGGTTTTTTTTCTGCCTCAGAAGCCATGGGGAGACTTGCAAACTCTATTCGACTTTTCCTTGGCCAATTTATAACGACAACTTGGAATCTCATCCCTGAGGATGGGTGCCTCGGTCACAGCATGCGTGCTCGTGACGTCGGAAGTTCACCGAGGACCCCAACCAACGATCGTGGAAGTAAGGTGTAAGGTGTAAGAGCCTCATACTATAAGGCCGAGCAGAGAAGTGGCGGTGGTACGCGAGCAGCAAATAATTCATGCCACTCAAACGCGGTTCCAGCGAAAGATAAGAGATCCCACATTCGGGCGTGCCTGAAAGCTGGAAATCAGCACCGTCGAAGGTCACAGCTCTGTCATCTAGGTGGACATATGTACAATCCGCCATGACGCGTTGTGGTATGAGCCCGAAAATCCCGAACTCGATGGTTCTGGTGAAATAGAACATGTTCTGCAAAGGGCTGTGAACCTGTACCTGGACTCACAAATTTTGCGTCTTGAGCGTCAATAGTTGTTCTGCCAAGCTAACGGTGGCAATCATCCGGTCTTCGCGGGATTGTCACAAGATATAGCTCTAAAAGTCTTCATATACAATGAGACGCGAAGAAAACACGAGGATCAAACCAAGACGGAAAAAACCCTGAAGACACGCACCTGCCCGACTTCGGGTTGTTATCGCATCAGCAGACCCACTTTGTGTCCCCGCGACGCCGCGAGAAATTGGAGGATCAATGCTGCCGGAGCACTATTTCTGCGACTAGCCACTGTTGATGCTAGGTTCTCGTGCGCCAACGTTCCAGCACCAACAACACCGGATCACGCGTTTACCATCCACTTCCCCGTCCATGCTGTCCATAGGGCCACTGAATTTCCGTGCGTCTCATACAAATCATTTGATGCGCAGAATGGGCAGGTGTCGCAAGAGGACCGACCCCCCGAAGCTGCGTTATGAACCCTTGCGTTGAGGGGGAGGTCTGATTTAGTGATTGGTGAGTGTCAGAGTTTGGCATTACTCACCCATCAAATAGGAGGGTTGCAAGGGCCGTGATCAAGAGGCTTGGGAAGACAAACAGCGAACCTGTGACGCCATTCGAATTTGCTGAGAGTAGCCAAGGTTTTGAGAGCTCGGTGTTCGTCTTCAAGCCTCAAACTTCAAGTTTTGTCATGAAGTTATGAAGTCATGAACGAGTCGACTCGAGACAGATCAGCCCACTTCAGGCACAGCAAATCCAATAAACCTCCAACAATGACGAAGAGAAATGGCAATACCGATACGGGGGGAACACGAAAATTTCGAGGGTGTGCCTAAGGTGGAAGAGCCTTGTACGTACATACGTCCACCTTTCACGGAGGCTAAGTGTCTGACACGGTCATTCCCTCATTTCACGATATGTGCTGAGTAGTTTCCCTCATTCCTTTGAGCTAATCTTCGAAAGTTCCGAGCCTACTCTTCTCTGCCACCCAAAAGTATATTTTCTGCCAAGGTAAGATAGAGGTGAGGGTTTGCTTTTACCGGGGATGCGCGTACTATTCGGTAATTGACCCCTGCTGTCCCGTTCTAGACCTACTGTTGTAAATTGTGGGTTAACTTCTCTGCGGCGATCTCAGCCGTCGTGTTAGCTCTAGCACGATGGCGCTCTGCTCGCGGAAGGAGAATTAGGCGTGAATACATCTAGCAAGAGCGACAGGGATCCAGGGTGGGTGCTTGCAGGGTGTCAAGAAGAATGAAATATAGCATATAGCGGGCGGCGTGATAACCCACATCGGACGGTACACGTTGAGCAGGCAATGCGGCAGGTGAGTGTCAAAGCTTGATCATCTGTCACTGGATAATGACCACACCCTACCTGAAGTCCGCTTCGCTGAACACTTTCTATTCAATTACAAAGCTTGATTGCTTGAATAGAGCGCGTGCTTATGCAAAGGACATGTGGGCCAAGTTGAACGGGAAGAAGTGACACCACCTGGTGCAGTGGCTGCGGCAGCTTATCCCCTCATGTCAACGGCAAATACTTTGATGGCCCTCGGACGCGATCGAGGCATTGCAAAGTTTACAATTACACTTTCAAAAGGACTAGGAACACATGCAGAAAATGTATGTTAATCTCGGTCGATAACCTATCTCATCTAACCTCAGTCGATATGATCTGAACAGGTAAGGAAAAATGTGAACCGGGTCACTGGACAGCGTGTATTATCGAGAGTCAAAGAAAGTCGCCACCCCGACGTTGAAGTCGACATTGTCTAGGAATATGGCCAATGACCAGGGTACGACTGCGGGGAAGTTAACGCCATCACCCAGCTTCCCATCGATCTCGGGGATGACCCAAATGGCGTGAGCGCTACCTTTCATCACTGGGACCAAGTCCACCCATTGCGAAGTACCGACCTCTTCCGGATTATCCCCAGCCGGAAGAGGTGGTTGTATCAACTTGAAATATTGTCCCAAGAGTGTGGTTTTTCCTGGTATTGCAATTCGAGTAACCAAAGACACCGACTGCAACGATGCCTTAAAGAATGGAGTCGATGTGCCCGGTAGAGACACCGAAAAATGCATGTTTCCATCTGGACCTTTTTTGTAGTCGAAGTCGGCTACTTCCTCTGTTCTATTGTCTGAGTGCTGGCAGGGCGCAGTATAGGATGAAAACATACTTGGAATATTCCAATTTCGGCGGCCTGCAGATCAGAATGCATCATGACATGGGAATATTCCAATTTCAGGAAATATACTTACCATTTGCAGCCGAGGCCTTCGTGGAAACAAAGATGCGCGTGATTCGGAAGCCAGCAGACCCATCGTCGTATTGCCAGCGGCCAGGTGTGTAGATAAGTTCGTTATCTGTCAAGTCTCGTGGTCATCACAAGACTCAGGAAAAGTAACATGGAAAGGGCTTACAAGGGCCTAGGAAAACGAGGCCTGTCTTCAGAAAGCCAATCGTCAAGAAAGCGCATAGCCTCGCTTACCAACAGGACTTTCTGTGTACGAGACCACCTGGGAGTACGATATGAATCCAGTTGGCACCTCGAAGATATGACCACTGACGAACCTGGACCAGTCCGGGGCCACCAATGTACTTGCCTCCCGTCGCAAGTGCTTCAGCCTGGTAAGTCGCGGCAAACCCAGCTGGAAGGCTGGATAACTCGGGCACCCCAGAAAGCAGGAAAAGCCAAGCCTTCCCAGTCAATCTCCAAGGGCTGACACCAGAACAATGAAGCGCCAGTCCAGCAACATGATTCGGCGCGAACTTACGCAGGTTCGACGGGAATATCAGACTGCTCAGTACTCATTTGTAAGGATGAGGAGAAGATTGGTTGGTGTGAAGGTGCAAGTTCTGGCGAGTGAGAAGTCACCCTCAAGTGCTGTGGATATCGATGCGCGATTGCAGGTATTTGGACCCTGGTTGCATGGCGCATGTGTCTTACCGCGCTCTCAGGGTCGCTTTCGTGGTAAAGTTTTCTATACGGGGCTATTTTCCACCTCAGTCAAGTGCATCCTGAACACAAACTACTAAACCACCTATATCCTGACCAGGGACCAATTCGTTTGCTAACACACGGTTCTAGGTTCAAAGACCTTCAACAACCAGGACAAACCAGTCCAAAATGACGATGGCCTTTGAAATTAACAAAAGAACGCATGTTGGGACGTCAACGGTATTTTTCCCGTGAACTTGCCTTGCCTGTTGTCTGTAAATTTCCTCGTCCACTCGGCGTCCCTGACACTGCATCTTGGTGAGGCTGTAGCCTGTTAGTTCCCTGCTGGCGGCCGCTGCTGTGCCTCCTCGTTCAATTACTAGAGGTGGGCCCTGAACGAGTTTTTGGGCCCGGCGGAACGAGAAATCCACTCATCTTTCGTCTGGATTGTCTGTTCCTTGGAATTGCCCAGGGGCTCGGCTGTGGACGATATACCCCGATATCTCGGGAGAATACGAACTTGCAAAGGCGTGTTAGAAGGGCGACGCGACATTCTGAAAAGGTTTGTCAGAGGGAGGTCGTCAATGGGCAGGGTATGGTGAGTCAGGTCAGAGTCGAGGGTTGTCAATGAGGTCGACGCTGACGAAATCATTGACAAACACTACTCGAGAGCCTGAACGGTGGCAGCGTCCCTTCGTAGTCCATGTGGACATCCGGTACGTTTCCCGTTCCGAAGTCTTCAGACTCGGCAGAATGTTCAACCGGGAGGCGTCTGTCGCGTACATCGTTCATCTCGACTAACTCAATACACTTGGCTGCGTGCACACTGTATATCAGCGCTCCACAGACCCAAGTTGACTTCACTATTCTTGTCGCTCATAGTTGATGAAATGCTTACATGTCTTCAAGCTCTCTCACCGCGAACTGGCACAAGTCTCGACCATTGGCATGAATTGCCTATCACAGCGGTAGTCATGGGAGGATATAAGTAACTCACGTACACTGCTGCGGGTCTCGACTGTGCGGTCCTAAGACTCCCGAACGCGTCCCAAGTCCACGAGATTTCACTAAATGCCAATCTCAGAACGTGTTTCTATTCTTGGAACAGAACTCTGCACGAAACTATGTTACAATAACCAAGCATGCCAAGAATCAAAAGTCAAAGGATGCTCGTATCTTCTCTATATTCCATTAAGTTTCGTCAACGGGAAAGACGTTTTCTATCTACCAAAATTCCCATCGTCGCCATGAGTAGCGTAAAGCGTAAAGAGACGCAGGGTGGGGAGGAGGAGGGTGGGGAGTTTTTGTGAAGGTAAAAGGAAAGAGACAGCTCGAAAGCGATTTACAAAGCACAAGTACTGTAGTATACATAAATCCAATAATAAATGATATCCATTCCCATGAAATTTAATTATGCGTGTGGTCGTCCTTGAATACATTTTGAGGGGAGCCATGCCGTGAAATCCCATTAAACATGTTGCGTAAATGCGTGGTCGTAGTCGTGGGGGTGGTCGTACCGTCCGAGTCTATCTATCCTCTCAGACCATATCGTCTGCCAACGAGGAAGAAGAAGAAGAGGGTGACTGCGTCGCAAAAGCAACATTATGTCGTCCTCTACTCTGAGTAGGTGTCGGTGTCCTCATAGTCGTAAGTACATCTCGTGCGCGTGCACTAAATGCCTGTAGCGGGTCGTATTCATATCGATTCATTGGTTGTGGGCTTTCGGTTCGAGGTTCGTGGTCCACATATGGTGCAGGTGATTGACTCCGTGGAGGTAATTCATCTTCCGACGTCGGTGAAGTGGCTCGATCTTCTGGTGCCTTAGTCCAAATCCGTACAGCACCATCGTGGCTGCCCGTAGCAAACATGAATGGATCCTCAGCAGCGTGATTCCATGCGATACATGTCAGGTCACCGCCGAGAGCTTGAGACCGAACGTGGTGTAGGAGTGCGCCGGATTCCTGATCCCAAACATGTACATCGCCGGCTATACGACACCGAAATGCTCAGCGAATTTGTTATATGTATGAAGAAACGAGTATGTCTTACCCTTCCCTGCACAGAGAACCAGCTCATTGTTCTTGCCGCCAAAGTAACTGGGCCCGGCGAAGTCAACAGCGACTTTCGGCATGTAAGTATGCCTGGTTCCAAAACATCAGCTCAACACAACCTCAAGGACAGGGTTGGCGAAGAAGTCCTACCTCAATGTCAGGCGAGCCACCGGAGTATTATTATTCTCGCGGTCTTTGACGAACTCAATTCTCCATAGCTGAGGAGGCGCCTGATGATCAGACAATCACGATCAGGTCAATCATCCACGTAATACCGACAAGTGCGCGCGAACACCCACCTGGTTTTCATAACTGACTAAAGCTAGCGTGTGAGTAGCACCTTGAGCAACCGTGATATCGCGGACATCGTTGAGGACCGGAGTTTGACTGAAGAGAGAAAGAGGTGAAAGTTAATATCAACAGAGCATCAATGAAAAACAGAGTAGAGACTTACTTCTCGATAGTCTTAGACTCCATGTTATAGACTATAGAGATACGCTGTGAATACCCTGGTTGCCTTGAAGCCATATATGAATGATTACTCACCCACTAGACGCTTTTCGACTTTACACTTACTCGGCTGAAGGCCGCTGCGTGATTCGAGTAACGGGCCGACACCGAGAAGCCGTGTAGAATCTGGGGTGATAGCAACATCGTGCAACTTCATGCGCTTGAAGTGATACCGATCCAGAACCTGTTGATATTATTAGCACCAGCGTCGAGAAGCGGACAAGAAAAAGGCTACGGACATTTCCCCTGAGATCCTGATGGCAGAATGGCGGTTTATCAGCACAAGGCGCTCGTTTACGATAGAAACACGAGGAATACGCACCAATTTTGTCACGTCACTACCCTCAACAGAAATGAAAGCTATATCACAAGAAGAAAAAAACCCATCGTTCAACAAGGTGCGATGGGAAATAGGATCGAAGACACGGCTCACCATCTCCTTCAGGGAACCAAGCAATGGACTCAACGGACACTTTACGATCGAAAGACGCAACACAGACTCCATCCTGCAAAAGAAAACACAAGCAAACACAAAGTCAGATCAGTTCGAAGGTGATTGGTTCGATCCACACCTCTGGCGTCCACAATTTCACACCCCTGCTGGATTTTGTCAGGAGGTATTTGCCGGTGGGTGACCTACGAAAGAGACGGTCAGTTAGAAAAAACAGCGGAACGGTGAAGTCGAAAGAGATAAATGAAAAAGAGGCTTACCAGGCCACCTGTCCAACAAATCCCTGTGCATGACTGAGGAGTTGTTGCGAGACAAAGGGTTCCTGTCAGGATCAATTCAACAAAATTACTCGGACCCAAAGCGCAGTCATGCTTACCCCCACGCGGAATATAATAGACGTCTTATCCCAACTAGTGGTAAAAGAAAGAACAGGGAATTGAGCACACCCATTCCTCGATCCATCGAAAAACACAGCACAGAGAAACAGATCGTTACTTACCTCGAAGTCGCAAGAAATTTCCCATCTGGGGAAAACTGTAGATGCCGCACCAAAGCCGAATGAGCAGCAAGATCCTTGGCAGGTTCCAAGATCTTCAGTTTCGGTACCAGAGCAGCCGCACGAGAGCGCAACACGGCCTTGACGGGTTCCTCACCACCTGCCCTCCTTTTTTCACCGTAGCCGCCGGGTGGAGCCTCAGAAGATGAAGTAGGCTGGCGTTCCGGTTCCCTTGGGCTAGAAATGGTTGGCCTACTAAAAAATGCGTTTCCAATTGATGGACCTGTCTGGCGTTGAATACCACGCAATGCACGACCCCATAATTCACGGCTGGGGGAAAGCGTGGGGGAAAGCAACGTGGGAGGGGTGTTGAGACCGAATGGATGGTCGGAGGTTGTGGGAGAGAGAGGTGTAGGGATGACACTGGGCGATGCAGGTGAGGGCGCTGAGATAGTAAGATCAGGATGGACATGAGGACGAATGCTAGATTCCGAAGGTCGCCCTGCTGGAATGGTCAAGTCGTGCGAGCGTCTAGAGTTAGGTGGTCCACCAGGACCGGGCAGGGTATTGCCGTCGGATTCATAATACATCGACGACGCAGAACTAGTGTGCGAAGAAATGCTGGATGTACGAGACCTTAGATACTGGACCGAATTCCGAGCTGCGCGGATTTGACGTGAAAGGTGACGGATACTATTCCCTATCGCTGCCATACCAGGTAGACGCCGGAATTCATTCCACATCTCAACGAGCACATCACTAAGCCACTTTTCACCGTGATGGCGGAGGAAGATATACCGTTCGGTTGCGAACCAAGCAGAGACGGCGGCAAGACCGAAAGAAGTAAATGTGGTAAAAATGGTGGTGATCATCGAGGTAATAGGTGCCTGGAATTCGGCGAGAGGTTAGAAGGTTCAGACACGTTGTAGGGAAGGAAAGTACTTACCTGACTTGTAGCGTAGGTGAAGCAACAGAGCCCGATGGAAAAGCATGCCACTGACATGACAAGGAACACGAGGGGCGATCGCTTGATCCAGATCAATACCCACCACGGTACACGGTGGCCTGGTGAACGGCTGATTGACCAGAGTTCATCAGGTTCAGTGATCACTTGGCAATTTTGTGGGAGGTCACTTACTACATCGCCTGCTTCCAGGTGAGCCCCAGCAAACTGTTTACGGCAGCGGCGATACTGAAGACCAGGGAGCCAAACCAAAAACAATTGACAGCGTCAGAAGCAGGACTACGCTCAAGGTCAAATGAGAACTGTAGGGTTGTTGCCGTAACGGCGGAGAAGAAGGTCGCGACAGTGGAGAGATTGAGAAGGTTGGTTGCACCATGCTTCTGCGCGAAACGGATGGTGGGAACGCCTTGATTACTTGGTTAGGGTGACGGGAGGGGTAAATGTCGTGAATTGAGTGGGACTTACCGACTTCTATGAACATGGACAAAGTCGTTGTGATGCTGTCAATGTGTTCTCCCATTTCGGTCGTGAGATCGTGGATGTATCGCTGAACAGCCGGATACCGAAATTGACCTATTAATAGCGAATAACCAGAGTTACGTTGTGTGGTCTTGGCCCTGTGGAAGACGAGACTTACCCGAATACTCCTGCAGACATGACGCCCAATACTGTGAAAGAGTCCCTTAGCTCTGAGAAGAAGTTGAGACGAGTAAAAGGGTACCAACCCGTAAATCTCCCTCGAATGCAAGGATCGATGCATTCACGGCTTCGTCCGTGAATTCCGGAAACTCGTTGAGACAGTTCAAGAAGGTTATGACGTCCTTTGCAAGGGCGTCGAGCTGCTCAGGAAACTTTTCAGGATCCAAGTTTTCGGTGACAATTGGACGTGCAACATGCGGTGGAGTTTTGGTCTTGATAGCTCTCTGCTTCGAGCGACGAATGCGCTTTGAGTCGATTGTATCACGGCTGAGATGGATAATCTTCCGAGGGAAAAGGTCTGCGGCGTTCTCGTGGTAGAGGAAAAGGATTTGAGCCAATCTCTCTCGCAGGTGGAATGCCGAAGAGAGGATGGCCACAGAGCTTCCCAACTGACGTGCGGCGTTGGCAAAGTTTCGAAGCTGATTTCGGGGATTAGTAGGGGCACCCGGAAGGAGAAGGACGGTGGGGTACCTCCTTGTCGAGGTTATTAATTCTCCTGCACGTAGGATGAGTTGGGCGTTGTGGCGCGAGTGATTGCGGACGTACCGCTGGAATTTATGGAATGCCTCGGCGCCAACAACCTGAATGTGCTCGTCGACAGTAGCTAGGTTGAAGTGTTCGTGTGAAGCAGCCAAGGGTAGATGGCCAAGCAACTTACGAACATCCCGGTCATCTTCGAAGCTTGGGAGCGGAAGGGGGCCTAGCACGTAACCGGTGTCATAATGAGAATGCGGGACACTAGAAGACCGAGATAGGGCCTATACCTTTGCTGGTGTCGTCGCCCTGCTGCAAAAGCATCTCTACAAGACTGAGAATGGTCTCCTTGCGACTGTTACTGTTGTGGAGAAGCGGCGGCGACGGTCTGAAAATGGGCGTAGAAGTCCCGGTGGAAGGCGACTCCATGGCTGCTGGCTAGCTTAGGGCGCGAGAGCCAAGTAGACTGGGACGGTGAAGAAGCTGGGAAATCGGAGAGATCACAAAGGAGGAGTTGAAGTTGAAGGGGCTTATATGCAAACGTATCAAACGCGTCTTGCGGTTGTGGTAATATAGATTGCAATGGGCCAGTGTGGCAAAGTCGTGTCGCAAGATAGCTGGTTTGGAGTCGTGCAAAGTCGTGGAGCGTCAGGGAGGGATCTGAACCAGCAAACCACTGGCAAGCATGCGCTCGAGGATCAAAGCCAGTTCCCCCTGCCATGGTTCGCCTAGTGTTCGCCCTCCTCGAGGTTCGTTTCCTTGATCGGAGGACGCGACCCTTCGAGCGGTCACGTGCACCGTAGAATTGGCCTAGATCCACGCCAAAAATCCAGATTATTGGCCACGAATTTCCCGTTACGGCAACAAGGACTGTGCTCTGCTCCTCATCGCACATACACTCTGCACCAACCCTTCATCGATCGCCGTCGCCGTCTCTCTACCACCCGCTCGCTGCAAGTCTTCCCTATCTTTACGCCGACAGCGCTTGCTATTTTCTCTGCCGGGGGCCCCAATTCTTCATCTCTGTACGTTGCACGCATACCCTGCCTCGCAGCACGCCCGCAATGCAGCGGTGCCAATTAATCATGAAACAACCCAGATCGTTCGCCCGTCGTCTTTTCCACCTATGGCGACGCTAACCCGGCCCAAATCGGTTCCAACGCCTGCCACAAGCTCTCTGCTCGACTCGGTAGTGCCCGAACCATTTCCGAGAGAGCTGCTCGCCCAGGAAAATATATTTGCAGACCCCTCGGGCCTTGGGAATACTCAGGTCGCCGTACATCAGGAGCTCGAGGCAGGTCCATCCAGGACCGAAGAGTCCGAAATGCAGGGAGACACTCGTTCAAATGGTGCAGTTGTGCGTGGAATAACGTCTTCGCAGCTATTTATGTATTTACGATCGCGATCCTTTACGCAGAACGAACTTATGCCATCAATTGCGAGTGTGCAGCGGTCTTGTTTAATGACTCTCAACAATCTTCTTTCTGCTCCGACAAGATGGAGTCCGATCGTCCCAGACCGGAGACACTCCTTGCCGCCCAACCCACTCGATTCATCCACTCAAAAGGATGCTGAATTATCCTCTTCATCTGCTCTCATGACCCTCCTGTCCAATCTCCGCAACCGCGACTCAACCGAGGGTATGATCGAACTCCATTCATCACCCTCCGAGTCTGAATTGATTCACGAACTCCGTACGCGTGTCCAACGTATCTCATCCACCTTCGAACCTGTCGATGCCCAGCTTGCACTTGCTCTCGTGTCATTGCTTTCCCATTTTAACCGTCTTGCTATCATTCTCTCTGCTTCTAAAGTTCCGTTGGCGAAAACGGACGAACCCGAAACACGTCGTTCAAACGATTTGGGTTCCACACTCGACCATTTTGACACACTCAAACGTCACCTCAGTGATTTCCAACTCGAGAAACTTTCCTCCCAGCCCGAATCTTTGGCTCCTGGTGCACCTCCTGTCGTTGTAGTCGAGACTGCGTTGCTCTGGTCTAGGATCGATGAAGAACTCGAAACTGTCGTCTCCATGTGCAAGGAACGCGCCGAGAACCTCCCCCGATTCTCAGCTGACCACCTACCCCCGCACTACGACGATCCCGAAGCTTATCACTACGATATGCCACCTGAATATGACGCATACGGTCAAACGGCCTACGACGATGACAAGAAGACCCACACATTACACGCTAATCACTCATCGATAACCTTGACCGCGCCACTGAACGAGAAAATGCGTCTGGATCTGGAGGCCGTGTCAATGGCTATTGATAGACTCTACATAGTCGCTCCTCAGTTGCACAACCAGCGGGTTGAATTGAAATCATCCAAAGTGGCCGAAATGGAACGTGCCCGACAGGAAGGTCAGAACATTACTCTATCGAGAGAAAAGCAGAAGGAAAGGGAAGTTGAAGAACTCGACAGCCTGCTCGACAAGCTCGGTCGGGCCTCTAACCGCACCTTCAACGATCAAACTTTCACTTTAGATGGCGGTATGCAAGCCAGATTAGAAAGCGCACGTCGCCGTGATACGGCAAAGGTGTGTCTGTCATTTCGGTAATTAGGCGAGCTTATCACTCAATCGTCATCATCCAGCGCGACGCTTTTGTTGAACAGTTAGCCAATCATTCTGATGCCGGTCGCTTCCATGCTCAAGACGCTACTTTCCAACCTCCACGAACCAAAGACCCAGAAGCGCTACTTTCCTTACCAGAATTCATACGTGAAGCTATCCCACTAGAAGCCCAACGACTTGAGGATCCCCTTGCCCTACTCACGTTACCAGAGTTCTTCCGAGAACCACCCCCAACCCATGTTCTTGTCCAGAAAGAAGAGGTCGAGGTAAAGTCCACGTCAAAATCCAAAAAGAGTCGGAGAGATCGAAGTTTGTCGGCCCCACCTCTAGCATGGTTGCGGTCTTCTGCGTCACGCAATAGCCTTTCTCAACATGCGAGGACCAAGTCAAAGGGTTCAACTTGTAAGCGATACTTATCAGCCTTATCCTATTGAACTTCGTCAGGGTCGCAGGGCTGACAGGTAGCCTTTTTACCCGTAGCAGGATTCGACGTGAGCTATGTCGCGGAAAATCACGAAAACCTGCAGCATATACTTGCCTTCATGACCGTCACAGGTGCAACACCCGGTGTCGATATCGAGGCTGAAGTTCTCCCCCCATTTCCTGAACCCCATACGGAAGGCGGCGATCGTTTGCTTTTGAAGTGTGGCACTCAAACGTCCTTGCCACTTTGCCTTCCAGGGCGCACAACTCCTGGTAAAAAGGAGGTCAAAGTACAAAGCGGTCATTTCGAGATTAAGCTTCCTGTTATTGCGTCCGAAACGAGTGCCCCGACAGCGATGGGAGTGGCAGGAGCAGGAGAAGACACTCATGCACCGCTTCTAGATGCATCCCAACTCATCCAGGCTCGGCCGACCTCATTCATATGCGCATCATGCTCGCTCCCCCTCGTGCAATCATCACAGATAGGTTCATATCGCGATCTCCCCTCGGAACACTGGGAAGAACTTGTTGACGCTTGGATGTGTCATTCAGACCAAAAATTGCATGATCAAGTCTCTCAACACGGAAGAACGGGCTTTTGGCCACAACCTGGGTTGGCCCTTGTTGGCGGGAGCTACATTTTGTTTGATCATTCATCCATGATAGGTCATAATCTGTCTCATGCGGATCAAGCCAAGGTGCGTATCAATTCCCTCTTCTAACCACACTACACACACGCGCACATGCGCCTCCCCCCGTCTTGCGTCTTCATTCTTATCTATATCCCCCATTACTCGGGAAGCTGGTTTCTTTCGGACTAATAAGAAGACCGGCATTGGGATTTTTTCCACCAATGGCCGACCGTGCCGTTATTGAGACCTCTCTCTCATTAGCTCGTGTTGCGAGGGGACTTTCGAAGCCCATAGCTGGTTTTGGGGTTTTCGAGTGGCATCTTGCGGGGACTGCGTTTTGGTGGCGGGAAAAGCGGCGGCATTTTCGGTTGATACAAAACGTCCTAGATCAACGGATTCGCGGAAGTGTCTCTTTCGCGGGTCCGAACTCGTGCTCGTTCAACAACTCTCGTGCATAATGAGGTCTACCTCACGAGGGCTACGCTTGAGCATACATGCATATTCGCTTTTTTTTTTACCTCATCGCTTATCGTCCTCCGTAACGGATTTACTGACCGCACTTTTTCTTTGTCGTAGAGGGGAGACGGATGGCGGATTGTGAGGTGCCTTTGCGGTGCTGTTATCGGGCGTTGTCAGGCTCCCTCAGCTATAGACGAAAGCAATGGAAGCGGCACTGCATACAGGCTGCTCAAATACACCGTACGGCCTGTCAGCCCGACCTCAGAGTGAGTCTAGGTTATCGAAGACCGATCGGAAACCGTTAAATTTTACATTGAATGGAATTTCATAGGCCTGTAAAGATCCCTTTATCGGCATTCATTGTAGAGGATATGCTGGAGTTCGTACGAGCGCACGCAACCTATCGATTCGTAATTCTCGACGAGGAAGAGGAACGCGCTCGAATGCTTGTACGTGGAGAGAATCTTTTTTCCCCCTTTGCCCTGATCATGTTCTTCTAGATTTGGTTATTCAAGCCCAACATGAGGCTGGCTTACACAACCCCGATTCCATACGCAATCCCAAAATCTGGCTCTGTCCACGCTGCCAAAGTGTTGTATAAGGTTCTCTCTTCATCAGAGGGTATACCGGATTTGAAGAGGTGTGTTCGCCGTCGCAGACAACGTTTGTATATGAACGGAATATTAATGGCGATCTCTCCCTCTTTCCTCCCTTTTTTAGTTTGCTTAATAGATACCCTGGATTCCCTCAAGCGGAATATATGTATTATCCGCTTGCTGCTTGCGCGCGATTGGCTGGCTTGCTGAAGGAGAGTACGACTGCGTACCCCGAGAGCCTTAGAACGATGACTGGCCTGGATGTAGGCTGGCTCATTCGCGCTTAAGAGAGGTCGATTCGCTTTGTTTTCCCATAGCATCACATACACACGGTCTTCAATCCTTCACGCCTCGGCAATGTATTTCTAGACTTCATTACTTTCTGGCCCTCCATTCGCACTTACAGTAGAGCTGAAGGCGCCTGTGGACTCTCTATGCTAATGTAGCTCAGTTGTTAATACGCTTTGGTAACGCTAGCGCATTCCGTTGTCCTTTTTGTTCAGTTGTGGTCGTCGTAGTTTTATACTCAGTCCACGTCGTGGATATGATCATGGACATTGCTTTTCACGGACTCAGAATCGTGGTTGAAAATAAGTTGACTGGTGCATATAATAACATAACAAATAAATTTCCGTAAAAGCCGTACGGACAACGTGCGCTTATCCACGCCAGACAGCCTATCGATGATCGTCAGCAGTGCACTCTCGGTGGTTATATCGAGATAGATAGATGACTTACGGGACCGGGTTGAGTGTATGTGGCAGGAATGGCTAATTGAGTGTGCGTGGGTGAGAAAACACTGTGCAGCAGTTCATAGAAAGTAAGTGCTTACGGTAGTAGATGTTGAGCATAATGCCTGGTTCCTGTGAGCGGTGTGATGTGAGCCTTCTTGTTCTCTGATGATAAGGTCGAGTAACTTACGCGGCCCGTGTAAACTCCAGGGATCGCCACAAGGGGACCAGGAGTTCCGTTACCTGAATGAGAAAATAATTAAATCAGCACGGTAGAGGCAAGGTCAACTGGACACCAAAAAGTACGAATACGAACCTCCGCCAGTGACGTTGATCTGACCACAGCTGATGTAGAATTGAGCTATTGGGGGGAAAGCATGTTGTGAGTGATCGTACAAAGTTGAATGAACTCTAAGTTTTTCCCTGACCTCCTTGGAAGGCTGAGGCGCTGTGCAAAGCGATGTGCTCAATCCTGACGAGATATCTGCGGGGAAGAGGCGATGACTTAACGACGACGAAGTAAAACAAGCAGTGTGGTCATAAAACACGTACTGGCCAGAGGGTAAGGACTTGGGTAGAGTGAATGGGATTGATGCGAGGTCTGATGTTGCAAGCTGGTTCAGTCACGGTTGGGGAGAGAGGTTAACACTCTGACTCACTATTTGCAGGCCAGTTGATCGCACCACCACTTATCGTAGCTGATATTTGATAGACCTGATCCTCTGTGTGAATGACCCTGCTTCGAGTCATAATAGAAAACCTTACCTTGAACCAAACAGAGCCGGAACCATCCCAGCCAGCTACGTCACCTGGAGCACGGGCCATGTAGACATTAATGACCTGGTGTCGCGTAGAGTAAGGTAACAGAAAAGCGGTGAACAGGACCTGACGTACACCAGGGTGGTAAATCGCTTGGCTGGCCTTGAAGCCAATTTGAGAGCCGGCAGCAACTGTAACTGTTGTTGCACGCGCGCCACCGGTATTGTAGCAACGAAAAGCAGCGCTGCTAACGTCAGTGACCTCGAAACTTATGAGCTTGTGAAGGATGTTCGAGACCTAGTCTACACACTGGTGCATTGGATTGGTAGTTGTCAGTCCGCCTAATGTTGATCCAGTCACCTGCTGCCTGTCCGTTCACAAGCAATCCAGGGAAGGTGTCTAACCACGGAGAAAGTCAGCCATTTCCAGGGGCATTCTCAGTAGATATGAGACTCACAGTGAGCAGAAACTGCAGCGAGGAGGCTGGAAAACGCCAAAGCGAACGCGGCGAAGGACTTCATGGTGTCAACTAAGCTGGGGAACAATGTCTCGAGGGGCCTTTTATGGAGGCATAATTGTCTCGACGAGATTCAAGATGGCCAAGAATGGCTCAGATGCTGGTGTCTAACGTCTGTCTCCAGATGCAAGCTAATTCCCCGGAGAACCACTGTCGCTCCTACATCCGAGCCAATCATTGGAAGAAGATCAATGAAGGGACCGAAGCTCCTCCACAGAAAATGCGAACATCCCGACCTGTATAGATTTGAAATGCCCTCAGTAGCGTCAGGACGTCAGGATCAACGGGCCCTCGTAGTAATTTAAGATCTGGGGTGGCCGCCGTTCAAGAGACTGGCATTGCACCTGCCACCTGATCATAGAGGAAAACGGATTGTCAACATATTCGATGCATTCCAAGAATAGCTAGCTTACGATGACCACTTGGAAGGAAAAACCGAAGCACCTTGGAGGTATTTTCACTCAAAGTCAAAGTATCGGAACCAAGATCGGAACAACTTGACTGAACGAAGTATGGGATTCACACGTGGCATTTGATTCGCACGATATTGGGCAACAGGGGCCTCCAAGTCGCGTCGAAGGGCGAACATGCATACAATCATACATGAATCGAAAGTATCGTACACGAGTTCCTCGTTGACATTACTTGCGTTTACAATTACCCTCTCCATACAACCTGGTTGGTGTGGAGGTGGAAATATGGACACCTTGTCAGGGGCAATCAAACCTACCGGCCCTGGTTGAGTGTAGCTGACGGGGATAGCTATACAAGAGATTAAGAACAGATGTTTGGACCATATATGCATGGGACGCACGATAGTAGATATTAAGCATAATTCCAGGCTCCTGCGAGAGGTAATCAGAGCCAAGAAAGAAACGAATATTCTCAACATACACGGCCTGTGTAAACACCCGGGATGGCGACAAGTGGACCTGGATTACCGCTGCCTGTATAAGGGTTTAGGAAGTCATTCAGGGTAAGACAGGGATGGACGGTACTCACCACCACCAGTTACGTTAATCTGACCGCAGCTGATGTAGAATTGTGCTTTTGGCTCGCTGAGTTTGGTCAATAAATCTCCCGTGGCCATCAAACTCACCTCCTTGATAACTCGAGGCAGAGTGCAAAGCAATTGCCTCCATCCGAATCAGATATTGACCCGAAGGGATCGACTTGGGAAGTGTGAATGTCACACCCGCGAGATCTAGTATCGTTGTCAATAAGTAAGAACCGGATGCATCTCAGTAGATACGCACTTTGCGCAGGGAACGTGATTGTTGAGCCACCATTTGTCACAGCGGCGAGTTCATAGACCTTGAACCATACGTTTCCATCTCCAGTGAACGAGCTGGCGTCCCCGTTTGATGCCTTGCCATGTAGACATTGACGACCTGCAGGATGGTGAGCGAAGGTCATGGAGCCTCTACTGATGAGCACCTACGCCTGGGTGATAGATGTTGCCGTTGCTTTGAATACCAATCTGGGATCCTGCGGCAACGTTGATGGTGGTCGCATGTACGTTAGTCTGCGATGTGTAGCAGCGGAAATCGGCGCTGTTCACATCGGTGACTGGGGACTGGGTATTGTAGTTGTTGGTTTGACGGACATTTGTCCATTGAGGGGTGATCTGGCCATTGATGATCAAAGAGGGGAACGTGTCTGTAACTTCGGGTCAGCGACGCCTGAGGGAGGGTCGAGGGATCCGGAAACCCTCACAGTGCGCAGTGGTCTGTGCCAGAAGCAAGGCGGCGGTGGTGACAAAAGCGAAAAACTTCATTCTCAGCGAGGACTCGTGAGGTTGTTCTGAAAGATAAATCGTGTCTCTACTCGGACTCTTATACTCTGGGAGGACCACTAGTATCATCGTCCAGCCTACTAGCTTTGATCATGAAAAAATTAGACACGCGAATCGTTAGTCTAATCGATTTAGACATGCCGAGCTGTGCTTCTTCGTCTGAGATCTCCTCCAAATGAACCTTCCGAGATCACAACGAGGCTTTGCCACAGATGAGGCGAAGCTTTGAATGCAATGAGCACGAGTGAGAGGGGTATGATGTCGGTATGCAGGTAAGGATAGATTTCTGCACAAGACTAGAAGCTAGCACTCCTATGACCAGGGTTCGAAGACCTCTACCGGAACATCAAGGTCACCTGGTGGAAGCGAAATGAATAGAGATGGTCCTCGGCGTATAAAGAACCAGTGGAGCAGGGCTCGCATTCCAGACAGTATGACAGGAATGCGTTGCTTGCAGGCGGAGGATAAACAGGCGTCGATGTCACGGAAAGTAGTCGTTAGCCCGTCCAGGACAGGCGCAACTACCCCACAACGTCACCGCAAGTTTCAAGCGAGACCGGATCACGCGTACGAGATGCGGAGAACGTGAATGGCTGCAACTAACTCGACGCGTGGTTTGGCGAAGCAGAACCGACGAATATATGAAAGTCCAAATTCCTGGAATGAGAGAAATCGGGATGAGATTTCTAACCGATCCTTCAGAAAGCTAAATTCCAGTGTAGATACCGAAATTAGTAAGAAGGGGACGAGGGTTTCTATTACAAACATATGAAGTCCCGGATTCTTCTGAGGCAAAAAATTCCACATACGGTTATTACCTCCGCCGGTGACGCTGCCCGCAGCAGATATCGAATTCCAGCTGGAGATTGGAACTCAGCTCGTCCGTACAAACATTGGTTTCAAGATCCCTCCGCCGAATAAACCCGTAAAGTGGGGCACAAGAGCCTACATCCGAGCAGAACAGTCGCTGGTAAGATTTGCGGGGTGAAGGTTACGGCACGGTTGAGGGTCAGTTCAACGGGCCACTGGGACACGGCCATGATCGACGTACATGCGGCAGGTAGTGACACGAAAGTTCCACGAAAGGAAGGCTGTGTCCTTTGAAGTATCTGCATTGGGCACTCTCTTTATGCGCGAAATGAGAAGCTACCCTTCTGTGAGCCGTTTAGCCGAACATGGTTTGCAAGGACTGGTGCCTTTGAGCGAACCCGACGCAGCTATATAACACGACATGGCGAACCGGGGGCGATGCTGTCTGCAGCAAAGAGGTGGTCCACAGAGTCCTTACATAAGTGAAAGCAGATGCTCGTTGCATAGTCCCACTTACATTAGGGCAGTCCATATAGCGCAGCAAGTTTCATGGTAAATTCCACAAGTCTAAACACGAATAGGCTTCTGAGTGAATCAAAGGTGACAATGCAGAAGCACCATTCGTGAAAAGCCTAAAGGGGTGAACGTTGAACAAGCAATTTCCCCGCGAGAATTGTGCGGGGAAACAACGTTAACCTGACAAGGGGCAAGAAGTTGACGTCAGACCAGATGGCAAACTTAGGCTTTCCTGGAAGGGGTATGGCGGAAGTAGAGATGCGGGACGGTGGTCCGCTGGCTGAACCTCGGAGGGCAGTCAATGTCGTCCTGCTGATGAGGATCACGGGGTACAACAACGGGTCTACTCCGCAAGAATTGAGAGTCATCAGCATGGATGACGATGGTCGGGACCAATTGAACAAGAGCACATCGGCGGCGTGGACGAGGCTCAGTTGCACCACACAAGCAATGAGGCCAAGTAGAACCGAGGGCAACGATTCATTCAACGGAAACCAATGTGAACACTGAAGGAACTGAGTGTCACATGATCGAGCGTTAGACGCACGTGGGCGTGTGCGACGCGTCAATTCCCTTAGAGTCGTAAACGCGTTCCTCCTTCGCCACCTCGGGCCCAATGCGCATCCAAGACGTACTCGCGCTGTGCTTTCTTCTCGCCTTGCCTGAAATGGTCTCCGCCTGTGAAGCCGATTGCCAGCAAGGCATCACGAACGCCATCATTGGCAACTATTCGTCCATTGTGGACAGTGCACTCTTTCGTCTCGTGAGTTTGTTTTTTCATGTTCCCGTAGGGCAGGGAAGATGTACGAGACCTCTAGAGATGACTCATAAACATTTTTTTCACAGGATCAAGACATCGCAAAGGCGCTCACCAAACAATGCGGATATTCACCGAAACTATCCCCCGACCTCTATAATAACGCCGCTCCATTATCGTCCTACCGAACTAGGTACCTCTCAGCCATCCAGAACGAGTACCACACAAGAGTATTTCCGGCACTAAAATATAAGCTCTTCAACAAATACTTTCATGGAAAGTGTCAAGTCAACGGCACGAACCCCGCTGGTTGTCCAAATCCCGATTGTCCGGTCGTCTGCGGTACTCCAGGATCAATGATCCACTTCTATCCGAAAGTGGTTAGCATTTCGTTCGACACAATACAATCCATTCTCCGAGAAACTACCGCACCTTTTTCCAAAGCCAATGTGGCAGTAGAGAAGAAAGCACTCGCCGATTCCAGCAAGGGCGGGAAATACTGTCACTCCAAGAATGGCCTTCGCCGTGAGGTCAAAAAGGACCTTGCGGCATTTCCGGCCCAGTTAATCCAGGCATGTGGCGGACCGGGCTTGTTTGAATGCAGTTGGGAGGCGAAGATGAAGGAATATATCTTGACATTCCCGTGAAGTGGGAGTTGTCGACACAAACAGCCATCGTACTGTATTATTATCGACCAACCTTGGTCTCGACCCTGTTCAACCTATATTATTGTAACCTATAGTTAATCCACTTATTCTAGTCTGGTTGCCTAATGACGATCTACACTCACCTATAAGGCGGGACTCTCACCCAAAACTGAATCGAGGAGGCTGTGGGCGGCAGTTCGCTGGCACTTCGTAAATAAAAGCTAATATAAACCTTGTAAAAGGTTTGAAATATATGCACCGTCCGAGGAGATTATTCGCGATTGAATTGCGATGCAATTTAGCTTAGCTGGCAGATATCATAAGTATTCGTGGCACTTATCCAGAAGATAAGTGGTCCTTACCTATCCACCGTGACCATATACGCATACCCAACTCGGTGCCACTGGTGCGCAGTTAACGTTTGGTTCCGGACATAGTAGGGTGAAAAGCCAAGCGAGTCGGTGAAAACCAGATCGGGAAGATGATGACGGAATGCGAGGGTGATTGTGAAGATAAAAGAGTTGCGCCGCAATAGGCAGATAGTAACCTTTTCACAGATATAGAAAGCACAAAGGCGAAGAGCTAAGTGTGTGCGTGTCATATGTACTTCGCATACCGGTCGATTGGCGGGGGATATTTTGTTCATCTGGGGATAATGTAGGCAGTTTGCGGTACCAAAAAAGTGAAACCGCTGACAATCGAGCATGTGGACTGGAGAGGTAGGCATAAATAGTGCGGCTACCTTGCCCCTCTCCATCTTTCACGGCCACCCATCGTACTGGTTCTGTCATAGTGCGGACCAGGCGGCGCGTGTGATTCTAAAGCTTATCTGTATAGGCAGCGTAAGCCTAATGAAGTTCACTTAGTATGACGAAGTGAATGAAATCATCATCACCCACCTTCTAGCTTCCAACATAGGAACCCAATCTCCATATTGAAACACAATTCCCCACCTTCGAATCTCCATTGCACATTGCAGGCATATATAATCATATCACCTAGCATATCCCCCCCGATTGGCTACAAGGCAAACCCAACTGTGGACCGTGCCGTAGGATCAACAGACCCAACTTCACGATACATCTCAAGTGACAAGATGCCCCATGCCGAACAACCCGATTTCGCACTACCGCTCCTTGGTTCCGAACGATCACCAACAATTGGGCGACAAAACAAAAGAGCCTATGAAAAGCACCTTGCCGTACATTCAAGTGAGTCCATTCTAGGAACAAACCAAGGCCCGAAAGACGCCTCATAATAGACCAGAAATAGGTCTTATTCCTGCGGTAATGAACGCACCGCATCGATGTTAGGATCGTCGGGTTGACCAGAAACGACAACAACCGGCGGTAATGGTCAAAAATGCGGATGGGAGAACCCAAGCCCGACGTGGCGGTGTGGGGTTGGTAGGGGTGATCGACAATGCGAATAAGCTAGGTCGTTGATGACTTCGACCCCTTCCCCTTCCCGCAGGGTTACGAACGAGGAAGCCGGCGGCGCATCGAGCTCCTTGACAAATGAATCGGCTCGCTCTCGTCCTCCTGGTCAACCTTCTTTCTTCTTTTTCTGCCTCGGTCCCCTTCCCCATGCAACAACACATACACGGGGGAAGATCATGGAATTTGCAAATCTATTTTGAATATGAACGTTTCAGGATACTTGAACAACGTAACTTGGGTACGCGCGCATGAAAACACGATCGAGGCTAAGCCTCGCCTCCTGTTGGCTCCACCGCACTGTGAAATGGGATCAAACAGGTTCACACAGTAAACGTGGTCCTCGAGAGCAAGCGAACCACCGAAGTCCACCTTTGCAACTGTGACGACACGAGGAATATCGAAGAAGAGCCGGGAAAGTCGGTTCGGAGCCTCAGAAGACTAGACGCGTACGACCCGTCGGTATATGCGGGATCGGGGGAGGTAACACACTACGGCTTCGTGAGAAGCAACTGTGGATCCAAGTCGCATCAAAATAAGATGAGATGAAGATAGGACTTCGGTTGAGAGCGCTCTGCCAGCGCTCCCGTACACCCCCATATACCAACTAAAAGACAATCGAGCTATTTTCTGGCCGCCTCCAAAAAAAGCTCGACAGCCGACGGGTCGATGGGCGCGCATCCAAATATACGCTCTAGAATTCCACGATTGTAGTCCAGATGGGAAAGATGTGCAGGTTGGTTGAGCCTATTGTCGTCCATTCGTCGGTGACGACAGCTAGTGCGAATGAATAGCTTCATCGAGGGTCACAACGGTCAACGCTGCATTGCGTCATCCAAAGCGCACAACCGCCTTTGCAGGAAGTAGACCCAACGAGGCAGGACCTCCGTCATTGCACATCCCGCCGGCGGGACAGGACTCGAGGAACTGGCAGAGCACCTTCAATAATTCGATCGACCGCACCGCACCAACCGCACCCCTGACCCAACAACACCTCCTCTCTTTCCTTCTTCGTCCATTCGACACCCCACGCGCTTTCGGGCGACCCGATCCGCCTCACCTCATGAAAATAAAGCAAATAAAAAAGGGATCGACCCGTCCGTCGTCATGCATATGCTGTATATGCGGACTGCGCATACGTACATGTATGCACCAGGGAACGCCCATTCGTTCCGGTTTATCATCCAACCCAACCATCCAAATATTCCACCATTTCTTTTCCATCTTCTCATGAATTATTTTTGAAGGAGGGCGTAGGTAGTATATCCGAGGAGCGGAGCGGTGGTGTTTATTCTTAGGACAGTCTTCCTTCACCGAATTCAGCGAACATATCCGTTCCGAAATCCATATAGGCATAAAGCCACAAAAAGTCATGATATGATGGCCATAGGCCCGACTCGGCTCGGATGGGTGGGACGGTGTCGGTGTGAAAACTTGGATTTTCTAACTTTGAGAGAGCGAGTGAAGATGCGGATAGTGGAGATGGAGGGGAGCGGCGTTCAGAACGTCAGTTCAGGGTTCCTGGTATCCGGCGTAACCAATCCAATAGTAGACCCAATACCCACCAAGAATTCCATTACTGGTACTGTGTTATTTTTGGGGCCTGGGGCCTGGGGGCGTGTATCCCAGATGTCCATGTCATATGTCTCGAGTTTGATTGACAAGTCGATGAGTGCTGATAGTGAGCTCGAGCATAGTGATCGTGAAAGTGTAATGACACCCGCGGGCTAAGGAACCCGAAAGGAAGGAGAAAAGGTTGAAGCCGTAGGAATTATGTCGCGAACGTCTTGATTCAGATCAGCTTGTGAACGGCACCAAACCGATTTCCCATTTTTGAAGATACGAGGATAGGATGATACAGGTGTATCACTATCTCTCGCATCCGTAACGTGTTTATCCACAACACGAGTACATGAGCAACCCCGAGTGACCGCCGACCTGTGCTGTCCCTGTCGTTTTCCTGAACAACACCTGGCCGCACCTGCACAACCCCGAATTTCAACATATGCTGGTCACCTGCTCGTCCTTGATGATCCGAAGAACCCTGCTACATTGTTGGTATGTTGGCGGATCCATCCGCAAAAGCGACCAAGTCCTGTGGATGAAGGAGAGATGGACGTAAAGTGTGGGTTCCAAAACGTCCGGGACAGTCCAAGTTAACACGCAGCGGCGCAGCCAACCAGCCAACCAGCCTGGTGCGAGTCCGAGTCCGGGTTCGCTCGAATCCGTTCGAGTCCTCCATCTAGTTCATCACACAACAACACAAGTGGGCAATTAACCAGCAAGCAAGCAAATCTCCATCACCGCAAAGCTGTGGTGGACCCCGAGCTTAAAGGCTGTGTCCAATCGAGAGTTCAATCGAATAGAGAGAACCACACGACTCTCCCCTCCCGCTGCCGTACTCGAGGAATTGGGGACCTGCCATGTCGTTCAGACTACATAACATAATGATCTAATACGACCCACCCACCAGCAGTAAGGTAAAAGGGTGCTTTCCATCGTGATTCGTGCTTCAACGAAATGCCACCGGGGAACTTGCAAAGCAAGCACTATAATCAGGACTTGAAGAATGAATTCACAGTCGTTTGCATCGTGGCACCCTGGCTGTCCTGTTGCTCCACAAAGTCAGACCGTAGTCCTCTTCTCTTCGAACGCACGCATATACCGTACAAACTTTAGAGTACACACCTTATACTGGCACTGCAGATCAACATTCGGCCTTCACCTTCACGACCATGGCCACCACCTGGCAACCTGCCAGATGCTGTATACGCCGATGCGGCTCTTTCATTGCGGGTTCCTGCGGCAAACTCCCCATTATTGCCCGGCGCCATATGAACCTTTGAACACGAAGCCAAGGTGAACCACGAACTCAGGGTACATACCTTTGCAGGGAGGACCCCCCACTAAGGCCATATGCAATTTGTGCCTTCGACCTCGACGTACACGAGGATTACAGTTGGAAGTTTCTAGTTACTTGGGTCTCGTTGTGGGTATTGGGCATTTGGCATTTGGTAACAAGGCGCAGCATATAGCCAAGTGTTAGATGCACACAAGACAACGGTCGACGATGTTTCAACGTTTCAACACATGTACCGGAGAAGAAAAGAATCCGAGGAAACCTAGAGTATATAGCTTTTAATCCCAATCTCAACAGTTCATATGAACGAATGTTGACGAACCTCGTGAACTATTCTTCCAACATGCATTAATTGAAATTCGAGGTCAACAGTTTGACCTTGAGTTCTCGAATCGACGCCCTACGTCCCAACGTCGCAACAGGAGGCTTTGAACCACCAATCATCTTCATGACGGTGCAGACCGGAGGTTGGTCTTCATTAATTGACCATTCGGCAATCTCTCGGAGTCTACATTTGTGTCTCGTCGGCTTTCGTCCGTTCCAAAAGAGTAAAAGAAGTCGAGCGTGATGTCAGATCTGAGGAAAACATGAAAAGCAGGTCCATGGTCGATGTCCGGGAACAATGGACTTCGGCTAACGACTTGAACCCAACTCCGCCCTTCGAATTCCGCGCTGCTTATGTAGTACTCCCGCGATGTGCTCAAGTAGATGCATCAAGCCAAAAAAAATGTGGAGGTGTTTTACAATTGTTTTTCATTATGAATATTTCTAATATGCCATGATCCTAATATTGGTACTGATGCGAGAGAGAGAAAGTAATAAAGATACTATGTAATCATGCGCAGTAATGATGCTGGTGAACTCATACTCATACATTTAACTATTCCATATAATGCCCGAATGAGGAGACGGAGAGAGAAAGATGAAGAAGTAGGTCATAGGTGAGCTCGTTGGAGAGCGACGAGTATAACCTCCCAAGCCCGGTCAATTACGTCGAAGAGTTGCGAATCAACTACCCCGAGTGCACAAGCATTTCGCCACAAGCCATGAATCACCATTGCCTGGTGACCAAGCCTAAGAGCGTCCGAAACATCCAGTGACGCAGGCACAAGCGACGCCAGAAGAGCTTGGGGCTGCTTCTGGTAGAGGTATGTTTGGAGGAGAGGGAAAGCGTCGGGGGATGGCAAGCACAAAGGAACGACTGGAAGCGTTCTTGTCTTATCCCCGTGTGGTGCGGAAACGGGCATAGTTGGGAGGTTGGAACAATGTGCAGCGAAGACAATATGATGAACGGGGAAGAGGGTGACTTTGCGTTTTGGTGCTCCTCCGGCGGTGGAAGTAGATGCAGTAGGACCATGGATGGCGAACATATGAGTTGGGCAAGCAGCCGCAACCATATCGTTCATAACAATTTCGAGTTCCTTTGGGAGAGCGTTCTTTGGATGAGAAACTTGAACGCTTGCCGCAGCTGCGAGCATTCTACGAAAAAGAAAGAATAAGAATTTCGACAAGACTAGCAGAGCGAGAAAAAAACATACCGAGCACCAGCAACGGGAAGACGATCACGGATGTATTGAGGAACTACACCCTTCAATTCAGGGTAAGTAGCTGTCACCGCCGCTACATTAATTTCACGGAAGGCAGGACGGGGAAGGGTTCGAGGAAGTCGGAGAGTGATCGGGGCAGCGGGTTGCTGAGTAGGAGCAACGGTAGCGGTAGTGGTAGCACCGTTGATATCAGATTTAATAGCAAGCGGTGCACGTTGAGTACGTTGCTGCTGCTTCTGTAAAACGCGCTGAGCTTGAGAACAAGCAGCCATGCCCGAATTGCGACGGAAGCGTCTAGATGAAAGAAGTCCACAGGGAGCAGCACGGCAAGGTGCGTTGTTGTTGATGTTTTGCGAACGGGCGATCATTGTTGTGGATAAGAAAAGCGGGAGGACGGGCTTTGAAGGAGTTGCGGGAGGCGATGAGCTCGAGGAGCGGTGGGGAATGGTCGGGGCGGCTGGGGCAAGCTTTATAGTACTGGCAACAATGGATCAGTCGACGTCGCAAGACTCGAGTGATTGGTGCTTCTTTTACAACAAAATTGCCTCTTTAGGTAATTTTTCGATACCTCGTCCCCTATCACACCTGATTTGGAAGTTGTGTGATTCTATGGGTCCAACCAATCCGACCGTCCATCATACGAAATTACCTCAATAGGCAAGTGCTGCTCAGAACATCCCGGCAATCTGTGTGGGGCACCCTTCCTTGTTGTGCCTGTATTGCCGCCCAATCCTGACGCTGTTTGACTATATTCCCTTTCCAGGGAATTGTGCAGCAACCCTCATTTCTTTTATCAAAGGTCGTCTTGTGGACGCTTGGATGTATATATAGGGCTACACAATCGAATTCTACCAAAGCACCAAGACACAAGACATGGACCCACAAGCGACGATTGACAAGTCCAAGGGTAGGGACACACATCGCAAATCCCTACGCTCCAACTTTCTTTTCCACCCCTCGAATCCTAAACTCCCAATACCTAAACAAGTACAAGTGTTAAGTTAGCATCCAAGGGAAAAAGCCACGAGGGGTACAAGGCGGGATAACTCAAAAAACCACAAGGGGTGCAAAGCAGGATAACTCCAAGATAACTCCAAAACAAAACGCAGATCGTATCCTACTCACCTCTTTCGTATCGTATCCTGTTCATTCGCAAGAACCTTCCACAGCTAAAAAAGGCACAAAGCTCCTCGTTAGCAAAACCGACATCCGGTCCGGAAAACCTCGTCAAAAAGAAAGAAAAGAAAGAATCGAGACGACCAAAACGAAAGACGAAGATCGTATCGTAGCGAAGATCACAATAACAAAAAACACAGAAAAATCAGCTCCTTCTACGCCGACGCCAGAAAAAAGACGACAACATAGCAATGAGGAAAGGGTCGTTATAACCCAATATCATTCATTCATTTACTTGGCGCAATATGACAGAAAAAAGGAAAGGAAATAAGGGAAGTCAAGGGCCATCGCAGGTCTACACCAACAACGCCTATGAAGTCTCCCATGTCCTCAAGAAAACGAAGGGGGTGGCGGAAGCAAAATAGGTATCATTACCATTAAGGAGAGGGATACCGGCGGTCCTTCCCAACCAACATATAGGGGGGGACCATCGGCCAATACAAAAGGATTGAGATTGATCATCTCATCTCGCACGAACGACCAGAACAGATAAAATGCCAATGGGTGCTCTCCACCGGATACGAACAACCGAAGCAAAGATACAGAAGGAGATTCGAGTAAACCAAAAACTCACCTCAACCGCTTTCTTCCTACCTTCATCATCCCCCTGGCGCTCATAAGCATCTGCCGTAAATTCCAAAGCAGCCGTACAAGGTAATTGAGCTCCTTCTGATGGTGGAGGATTTTCCACATCGACAATATCCGTCGAACCTGCTTAAGACGAAATGAGGACAGCAGTCAGCAGATCATTCATTCGTTTATTCATTCATTCAAACCACCCCAATACCACCACCGCCGGGCGATCTTCAAACCCCAAACCGAGTTCTCCAAACCCCCCAACCGGGGCCCAAACCGAGTTGGATGAGAGCCAAAAGAAACAAAACACACCTCGGTCTGATAGGTTCACAATGTACAATCTCACAAAGGGTAAAATCAACCCATAAGGAGTCTCTGTACGATCAAGAACACCTCGGAGGTAATTCCATGCAGATGGATTGTTTGGAGCGAGCGAGATGAGTTGTTTCGTGAACCTGAAGGAAGAATGATGATGAGATAGCACATTCCAGAGATAAGAATAGACAGGCGGCGGAGGAAAGAGAGTAAAGAAAGTAAGAAGCAAAAGGGAGAAGTAAAATCGGAGGAGGTAGATGTAGAGCGGGGTAAGAGACGCGAAGCAAAGAAGCAAAGATAAAGTCAAGGGCCAACGGAGATGAGGTCAACGATAACTCAGGGCACACCACTCACGTTAGCTCTCTCCTCAACACCCTCTCCTTCTCCTCCCTAGTCCCACCCACACCCATCCCACCCCCACCCCCACCCAACCAAACCACAAAAAACCTATGATGCCAAGCCGAATTATTCCTCAAATCCTCATTCAACATCTCCTCCACAAAATCCAACTCCCCAACCCACAACTCCCCATCATTCACAAAAGCCAACAACCATTGTCTATAACTCCACGTATGATAATTCTTCGTATCCGCTTTGAGTGATTTCGCAATAAACTCCAATTCACGTTTGGGTTCCCTTATCGAGGTCGTCGCCGTTTCATCATCGTGGAGATGAGATTGAGCAGACAGATTGTACGATTCGGTCAATAACAATCGTCGATGATGCCAAACTTGATAAGTCTTGAGATATTTGACAGCAAGTTCGTCCATCAACTTCAACTCGTCTTCCAACGGCACTTTCACTGCTTTCAACGTTTCAAATCGATATTGCCTGCACGATGTACATTCACCGTCAGTCACAACGATAGGGGCATCGCAGCACTAACCACGCAGAATAATGAGCAGGATTCAACCTGATAATCTTCTCCGTAAGTTCCAAGACGCGAGGGCTCTTCTCCCCAGTCTTCACAATGCCCCGAAAGTAGTCAGTCGCATCTTTATCTATCCCCAATCCAAAGATAAGAATTGCAAAGGAGAAGGTGATGAACTGACGAACATTCTTCAGTATACAAGATGGGGGCCAATGGATTGACGCCTTCATATTGAGGCAGCGGCGTAACGTCCGCCCAGGCTGGGTTATCAGCGTATAAAACGTCTGCAGGTGAAGTCATGCTCAGTGGGTAAGGACAAGGATGGACAACGAAGGGCGGCTTGGACCTGTAACAGCAACAAAAAGACCTTCCCAAATGCAATATGACGGTGGCGCGACGCCACCGATCCGATGCTCACTCACAACGTGATCAAGCTCGCAAGAACCAATCGAAAATTTTAAAATATTACATCGATAGTCCAAAACATGAAGGCACATGGAACCAGTCTGAGGAGATGGGGTATGACTGCAAACAAAAAGGCATATTCGACTATAGGCTAAGCGCGTACACTACGATTGAGTCAAAGAAAACTATATGAATAAACCTTTCAAGCTGCGGTAGCAGCAGCCGGGGCGTTGCTTGCAGTATAATCCTGATGTACGTCAATCAAAGAGTCGTGCCAAACACGAGGAGAGCACTAACCTCCATCTCAGCATCAAGATCGGCCGCGCTCTTCGCGGGCCTCTCGCTCTTGCGAACACCACCACGAGCTCTTCCACGTCGAGCACCACCACGGCCGGGGTTTCTTCATTCCAAAGTCAATGCTAATGTTCATCCAATAGGAAGTTGACAAACCTTGCGGCGCCACCAGTGGACGCAGCAGCGACAGATGCGGGGGCAACACGGGAGGCCAAAGAAGGTCTCGGCGCAGCACGAGCGGGGTCGACAAGAATTTCAATCTTCATCGGGCTTTCTGCAGGATAACGAAGAGGGTGACGAGAAAATGGCGTATCATGGTTAGCCGGCTGTTCATCGGAGCGAGAGCATGCAGAAAGGTAAGAGTACGAGCGCAATATGGGCAGTTGAAAATCCAGGATCCAATTCGTTACCAGGAAACCAACGCTGTGTCTCTATCCTCGAGGTCTTGCATAAAATTGTGATCTTGCCATTCACGGATCTTGATATCCTCGGTTCAACATCGCCAGCTTCTCGGTACTTGATCTACGCAACCTTCAGGCTGCGCCTCATGCAAGATACCCCATACCCAGGATACTGGACAAATATGTAACGGTCCAGGAGAATTATCACGCATCACCGGCGGGAGCGTGACAATTCTCAAATCCACATGGGTTATGATAAGCAGCCACGCCTTGGGAACGTTGCTCTTCGGACAGAGACAGGGAGCAAGGATTTCGCGGAACTCATGAGGTCGTGAGTCACAACAGGCACACCCATGACCGAAAGGGCCACGCATATCACAGGTGGAAGATGGGACGCAAGGTGAAAGAGACTGGAGGAGATGCGATACTAACTTCCATCGATGAGGCGGTTGTTGTATTGTTGATAGGCACGGTTGCCATCTCCTTTGCGCTGGAAGAGAACTTCCGCGACACCTTTCGATCGGCCGGCCTGGTCGTAATGGAGATTCACCGACCGAAGGGGACCAACAGTCGAATGGAACAACTCCTACAAAGGCGTTCAACATATAAACAAAAAGTACGAAAAAGAGACAACAAACCTTGATTTGGACATCATTCACATCAATAGGAAGGTTTGAAACAATGATTTTATCCGCATTGGCTTGAGGAACAGTTGCGGTAGCTGGCTTGCTCGGGGCTGTAGCAGCACGGGTACGTGCAGCGGGGCCAACAACAGGGTTGGCGCCCAAAATTTGTGAACGACCAGTGCTACGACGGGGTCCTCCACGGCGACCGCGAGTGCTCTTCTTGTTGGAGATGATAATCTAGAGGATGGGATTTTTTTTTCTGTTGTTGAGCACGAAGAGGTATAGTCAGGACGCTTTTAAAAACCAACATCGTCGAGGGATTTGTCCATGGTGGTCGGTAAGATTAAGGTGGAAAGAATAAGTAAAAAGAGTTGAGGATGAAAACGATGAGAAAAGGCGTGGAAGGGGTTGGTGGTGAGGGGCAGAGGCAAGAAGGGCGGGTGTTGTTTGACGAAGAAAAGGGACTCACTTTCCGACCCAGCTGGCGGAGTTTCAATTGTTGCACAGACCCGCAGCGCCCATCTGTTGCGTGACTCGAACTCCGAGCCGCAGACCCTCTGTCCTTTCCCATCAACTCACCTTTCGTCTCTCCCTCAACGGTCTGGCATGTCGCGCGGTGGTCGAGGCGCTGGTAGAGGAGGTGGTCGAGGTGGTCGAGGCGGCTTCGGTGGCTCGTCCGCCCCGTTGCCAATGGGTTTGTCTCACGCCGACATCCAGGCCTTATCCAGAGAGGCTACTGCACTGTATCCCGTGTGTTATCGCAATGAATCTTCTTGTTGACCAGTGCATTCTGAGTCGGATGCGTGCCAGCCAATTCAAGTCCCATTAGTGACCGATTACACCGAAGACGAAAAGCGCATCGCGCAACTTCAAATAGGCTTTGCTGAAAGGCTCAAAAAGTCTCCGTATTACATCGTCGAGAAAACGAAATCCACTGGTGCTTATACAATGTTATTCATTCGTATGGAAGCAGGATGCTTAAACTCACACTTTCGATGCTTTAGAACTTCCGCGATATTCTGATAAATATCGACCTCAGGCTGTCTCTCAGCCAACTCTCAAAAGGAGTGATCTCCACCAGCCTTTCTTCCCTAAGGGAATATTTGAAGACTACTTCGATCCCAAACGAAAGCAAAAACGTGAGTACATTGTGATATTGTTCCGCAAACACTAACCTCTCATGCCAGCCCAGAAGCGTGCTACGAAAAAGCTCAACCTCGATGAGTTGCTCAACGAAGAAGATCAGGTTCGTGGACTCGTAATCTAAAGCAATCTGTTGAACCTGCTGACTATGCTTTTCCAGGAAAAGTCTTCGGAAGAACGCTCAGATGCCGATTCTCAGGCAGAAGCCTCGGATTACGATGTCGATGAGGAATACGACAATGATTACGCAGACAATCATTTCGACAACGGCGAAGGCGACGACTTAGACAATTTAGATGGCGGAGCTGCTGATGAAGGTGGCGGCGGCGGTAAGCATATAATATGCGCACTGAGATTTCTGTATGCTCACTTTTGCCTAGGTGGCGACTACGACTGAAGGGGCCTCCCCTTTTCCTCGAGATGGTGCATGTTATATTCCGTTTTTTGTCGTAATGACCAGCAATACACATTGTAAAGACGCATTAATAGCATTCAAGATGAAAAAAAGTCCATGAAGCCGGTAGCAGATGTGATGTAAAAGCAGGGAGGGAAAGAATTACTACAATTGTGTTTGACGTCCGGTATAGGCGCTACGCCTCGATAGCCCTCTCCTTTCCTTTCTTTGATGGGGTTGAACTTAGCATAAGGCTTGGCGTACTTGCCATTGCTGACGATGTTAGTGATGGCAGTCTTCGAGCAGGATTTGAATAATTTAAAGGACTTGAAGGGAATGAATGGCCCGTGGGGCTTGATGGCAGAGATGAATTCCCAGTTGTTGGGGTATTCATAGAAATAGTGCTCGGCTTGCCGCCGGACGCTTCTGTCAGCAAAAACTCGACCCAGAGTCGAGAGAAAGACTGCAATATTGGTGATGAATTGAGTATTAACCCGGGGGCGGAGCACATTGGACGTACCTCTGTCTCGTCCGTCTTTTCTAGTTCTGCAGGAGGTTTTGTTTGATTAGGACTCGAACCAGAAACCGAACGACCCCAGAATGAAGAAGGCTGCGTCGTTGGAGTTGTAACGCGCTGCAAACCAGCTTTTTCGCGTTCTGTGTCGGACCAAGATAGAATTGACGCGAGGAGTGTGAGCATCTCGAACCGTTTTCCGTCCGTCCGAGGAGTTGTTAGGAAAGAGAGCAAAACGTTCGTGACAAGTCGCCGGTCGACGTTTGTCTCTGATGAATTACGCCGAAGACGACGGAGTGCTTCCATCAGGTGCTCGTTCATGATTACACCTATGAAAGGGATCCCGTTCCATATAAATTCCCTTCACACAAAGGATGCGAATAACGGACCTTCATGACGGAGCTTTCCTATGAGGAGGGATTTCTCTTTTACCTCCTTCTCCAGCTCCTTGGTTCGCGAGATTCCGGCTTGCAGTTCCTCTAATTGCAACTACAGCAAGGACCTCGGTTCAAAGCTGTTTCGGGAGCACTCATATCGTGCTTACCTCCGCATTCAATGCTCGAGACTTGAACTCGGCCAGTGATTGTGTCGTTTGCAGCAGTCGTGAATCGTAGTCTTTCACGGCCTGGCGTAGTTCATGGTCCTTCGCTATAATTTGAAGTCATCGTAAATATAACCCGGTTCAGAAGAGGAAACACACGCGTTTACCTGCTTGGAAGTCTTGGAGAACGGACTCCAGGTTACTCGACTTCTCCCGTTCTGCTTCGAGCTCCTGGGTTTCGCGTCTCCGCGTTTCATGCAATGCTTCGAGTTCTCGCCGTAGACTCTCCAGTGTCGACCTAGCGTCCTCCGCCAGTGCTCTGTCCTGTAGTGCAGCCTGTTCCCATTCATCTCGTTCCATGCGGGATCTCTCCAGCTCGAGTTGGGTATCTCTGAAGTCCCGTTCGCGTGAACCAGCCTCCTGCTGACTTTCTTCAAGTGCATGAGTAGAGATGGCCAGTTCTTCCGTAGCCAGATCGGCTCTTGAATTGGCCGCGGTTACCTCCTCTTGGAGTATCTCCATTGTGGAAGTCAACTGCTGAATGGTTTGCTCTCGACGGTCTAATTCTTCCTACATACTTTTGTCAATAAGAGATGTACGAATTGAATATAGGCATAGGGAATCATCGTACAGCGTCCTGCTTCAGCTTATTCCCTAGCGTTGCTCTCATGGCCGTAAGTTTTGCGACGAGACCATTATACTGAGCTTCGAACGCCTCCTTCTCCTGCCTCGTCTTCTCCAATTCCTTCTGCAGTCGCGCCACAGGATCCAAGTCCCCGTCTTGTTCGTCGTGTGTCACCCCATTGGTTTTAATACCGTTGGTAATGCCGCTCGAATGCGCAGGCGAAGAACTCCGGTCACGATCGCTATCCATTGAGAGGCGGAGATCGTTGAGAGTTCGTGTAGCGTTGCCAACAGCAGGTGAACCCGAGCGCGTTGGTGAGACTGAGTCGTCTCGTGGACGGGACATGGTGGAGATACGGTGCGTGCTGGCCGCTGGCAAAGTTAACAGCGGAACTGAGCTGCTAAACCTCGACGCCCACCAATTGACGGGTCACGTGGGAAGCCCGGCCTGGGCAAAGGACAACTCGTCGCTCCGACTCGGACACCCTCACTTCACCGACCACAGCGACAAGGTCGCTCTCCGACATCGTCCGACACGACGCCCGGGAACGGCTTGCTTAAATGCACCTGTAACACCCAGGCAACCTATTGTTACCAAAGCGCCATCGCATTGGCATTGTACTTTCCAATCTCACGACTTGCTTCTTCAACCCCTCGTTGCCACTCGACAGCCTAATTTTTAGTTTATGCAACTTGCTTGCACTCCGCGATGATGTCTGCAATCTGTCGCTGCGCATCTATCTTGATGACTCTCCCTCCAGAGCTCATCTGGCACATTCTTTCCTACCTCAGCGTTCCAGATCTCATTACCTGCTCCGCGGTGCGTTCTTTGAAGGATTTCAAGCGGCTTCAATTCATCATAGGCAACCATACCTAACATTCCTCCAGATATCAACGAAATTTGCCAAAATTATCAATGAATCCTCCCGATTCCAGTATCTTATTGAACTCGCTAAATCTCGTATGGTTTCGACTTTGCCCGCCTCTGCCCATCCACCGTCTCAAACACGTCTCAATATACTGAGGGAACGAGAGAAATCTTGGCGCTATTTACGGTGGAAAGGTCGACATAGGCTCAAACTCCCACCAACCGGCTCGGTTTACGAATTCGTTGGCGGACTTTATGGGAATGGCAGGGAGGACGAGCAAAGGGTCACTGCATCCGTGTCGTTCGTGGAACTCCCAAACTCTCTCGATATGCCTCGCGTGAACGAAGATGGTTCTGTTGATCTGAAGATGTGGACGCATTGTATGGGGGACATCCAGATCCTTGACTTTACAATGGACCCGGCACAAGACCTCTTAGTGCTGGTTGCATTAGCGCCGCCGCAGTATGTGTTCGCTTTTTACGCTCGATCTGATTTGTTTTATTTATCCGGACGCGTCCTTTTTGCAGATCTAAATACGTCTATGAGCTCCACCTCCGTTCTTTGTCCACGAATGAACCTCACCCTCGCGCACCATCACCCGTTCTAGCTTGCTTGCTTCGCGCAGATCTCCCGCTACCCTCAATAGATGTGCTAGCTGCGATTCGAGTCCAGGTTTCCGGTAGTCTCATTGCATTCCTTGTCAAAGAGGACCACGGAGACCGAGGCGCGCATATGGAAATATGGAATTGGGAGAATTCCCCCCAAAATTCCGTTAGTCATTTTCATCTCATTTCGTTTCTTGTCGCATTTTCTAACGACTTGTTGAAGTGTCAGATGGCGAGACTATCTGGCATCGACGATTTCACCATGCTGTCACATAACACCTTCCTTCTTGTTCGTCCTTCTGGTCGATTCGAGGTCTACACCTTCCAAGATCCTGCGAATGGTTCTAATTGTCCAATTTCGCGAGCGTCATACGCTTTCCCGCCGCTTTCCGATGGATATGCTTATTGGTATATCACAATGAGCAGCAATCCTCCACCAGGATACGTGCCCAACGCACACAATACTTTCCCGGGTAATAACTCTAGCGACAACCAGCAAATCTATTATCCCCGTCCGGATGAACGGATTCATGCTTGTTGTGTCTATATCTCCAATCCCAACAGAGAGGACAATACACAAGTTTATTCCTTTGTTTTCTTCCTCAATATCAAAACCTTCTTGAATCCACCAGAAGAATGGTTTCAGAGGACGCCCACTCACGCTAGATCATCTCGAAGGCATCCGGTACGAATACAAAGGGATGGATCCTCGTCGAACTCGTCTTCTGGTTCTTCTGGATCGGCCTCGTCATCTCGATCGTCATCATCAACACCCCCTTCTAGTACATCGTCTGTCGTCGACCTTTCAACTCTTCTCACTCCATCATCTACGCTGCCTGTTTTGGCACCCTCCGCTCCTACTCCCGGTGGAAACCCGGCGACTTTGGAGTTTCCTTGGTCCGATACTCTCGAATATATCACAACCTCGGTTGGAACAGCATATCAAGCTACATCCCTATCTTTCAATCCTGTACTTCCTCCAACTGAGCAACATCGCCGCCGTCGTGGTGGATCAGCTCGGTTCAAACTCCCATCAACTCAAACAACGCATGTCCCCTGGGAAGTCTGGGGTCCTCAAAATACTCGATGGTTCGAAGAATCATTGAGCACGGACTGGCAACATGCGATTTATGGATTAAGAACAGTAGAATGTGTCAGATTGACGAAAGAAGAGGTCGCATTGGCGAACATCTTATCTGGGGAAGCAAGTTCGACATCACATGCGCATACTTCTTTGAACGGGACTGTCGCCCCGACTCCGCACACGACCAATTCTGCAGCTGCTACCACGTCACTCGTGGATTCTTTCGAAGATCGGCGACAGCCACCTGAGGCGCTCCGATATTTACGCTTAAGGGACTTCAATGCTCATGCTGTAGCAGAAGCCTATGACGCTTTGGATCAAGACAACCCATTTATTACAGACGGTCCGAGCGTGTCGACGTCAAATGGGAAAGGCAAGGCAAAAGATGATCCTAGGTGGCATACACCGAGAGTTGTTGTAGGACCTTCGGTGACACCTACACATGGGGTGTTTCAAGAGGATATCGTCAGTTCGTTACCATATACAGAGGTTTCGACGAAGGAGGTTTTTGATATCACAGATGTGATGATGGATGATTGTAGGTTGTTATTATTGAAGGTATGAAACACTTCACCCTCGTATTTTACTTGTGTGACTGACTTCGTCGTTTGACAGAGAGGAAACCTCGGGAGGTTGAAGACGGTGGATGTGCTCACGATGTAGTAGTCCTGTGTGTCGCGGTGCGCGCAGGCTTAGGACTTGATATGTTAGATTTATCAACTATGTATGCTCTGCTTTGGGTTCAGCGCGATGAAGTCTCATTGTACATTACAATTACAATACAAGCATAATTGGTCTGATTTCGCGAAGTGTTGATTTACTTGAGCAAGACAAGGCCTTCAAGAGCCCCCTCCATACCATCCGCTTCTTCTATGTCAATCTCTTCTTCTATTTGCGACGCTGGTGCTGGTGACCTTCCCCGCCATCTTTGGACTCTGTTCAGTAGGAGGTGTTCAATTTCGTCTATGCTCGAGGTGTTGCTCAATGCTGTTCTGAATTTTGTGAACCAAGGACGACGGCCGCTATTTAAATAGGTCGGAAAGGGTATTAAAGAAGGCCACGGTAGGCCACGTACCACTGTGAGTCGACAAAATGCCGTATGTGGGTTTGTATTATGGGTATAGGCGCAACTGCCGGGACTATGCGACAAAGCTCCAGATATTCCAACGAAATATCAACAGGATCCGGTACGATATTAGCGAACAGGCTACGGTTTGAGGTTATTGAAGATTTCATGTGCGAAGACGAATGAACGAAACCATGGATTATCCAGTAGCGGCTCACCGATCATTATGCCATCCGCACCTGTAAAATCCAAGTTCTCTTGCAGATTGTTGTAACTTCGAATGTTCCCATTGCTAATGACAGGAACGGATAATGCATCCTTAAGGAGTTTGACCACACGAAGGTCCGCAGGGCCCTGCCGTCGCCGACGGGCTGAAACTGTTCGTGCATGCAGCGTTAACCATGACGCTCCACATGCTTCGAGTTTCTTGCCCAAGTCCACAGTTTTATCAACTGGTTGGCATAATCTCATCTTGACAGAAGTAGGGACTGTCAGTGATTTTGACATGGAAGAAACTGTTGAATTCATCGCCCATATCAGTCGATTACAAGTCGGATTCAGAAAGACGAAATGTGAACTTACCAATTTCTTGGACGACTGGCCAGTCTTTCTGGCCAAGCAGGTAAGCACCAAAGTGGCCTTCCTTAGCTGCTTCTTGAGGACATCCCAAATTGAGATCTACATTCCTTGGAGAAGAACCTCAGATACGAAGACTCTAACCTGGTTTTGAAATCCACCTATCGCGTCACAATCATTTTGGATTTGACGAGCCGCTTGTATGATGAGCTCTGGGTCGTTTCCACAGAGTTGTACGACAACTGGTCGATGATTGACCTCGCTGGTGTTTGGTGGTTGAAACCGAAGGTCGCGTAGATGGTGTTCCAAGTAAGATTGGTCATTGAGGAGTTTCTCTGGGAGAAGCATCTGGGTGTACGCTACGGTGGCTCCATACTTTCTGGTCAAGAGACGAAAGGGGGCGTCAGACTGACCGACCATAGGTGCAGCGACATATCGCAGGTGGTCCTGAATTACCATCTTGTCGCGGGAAGGAAGTTGGCGGTCCCACGCGGCTCATTAGCGCGTTTCGTCTTGGGCACCAACCGACAACACACAATTGCGCTCGCACTCAAACAAGCTCTGAGAATTTGGCAGGTTTACCGGGCCATCAGCTATCTACAGAATCATGAATAGTGCCTTCATCATGTCTTGGTCGCGTTACTGTGTCAACGGCCGTAGAGCATTTTAGTCCGGGATCGCCTTCCTGTGTCTTGACTGCTCGGATTAGAGGACATCGCCACCTGTGAGCTCGCTCTTTCCCCCCATTTTTTCTTCTTGCTGTTCTTATCCTCGTTTTTCTTCCATGGCCTTTGCCTTGAGAAGTATAATAGCCCTGGGCGGCCTTCACTTCGCCTTGTCCAATCCAATCCAAACACCAAAAGACCCGTGCGCTGTCATTGGAGGGCAGACTTGGGTCTCGCCAAAGGATGTCAGAGCATGTTATACCTCCGTTAGGCTGGACCCTATTATCAAGGCCAATGTGCGAGGGCAATGTTTTACCGCGATTCGACCCGACTGACTGTTCACACCGACAGATCCTGGAAGTCATTACCAAAACACTTGCTTTCCATGCTTCACTAAATTATCAAATACAAGCCCCACCACCATATAACGACGACGTGCAAGAAGACTTGATGACAGATCTAGCTCGAATAAATGCCACAGATTATGCCCTGGAATATGACTTCCATCTTGCACTTTCTCGTGCCACAAAGCGCCTAAATGACGGACACGCTGTCTGGGTCAACGCCTGCTATGTATGTGAACTTATCCTTGCCTAACCGTTTTCCCGCTCATCACTGACAGATCACCAGGATTGTAAGTTCTTTCGGAGGATGCCTTTCCAACAAGTTGTTTCATCTTCGGACTAGCTATGTTTGTGAACTTTATTCCCCTTCCATTGAACCTCCTTCCGGACGACAGGGGAAACCAGGATGTTCACATCGCTCACGAGGCATTTGAAGTTGTCTCTGCTGAGTTCCCCGATCAAATTGATTTCTGGCAGGATGCCTTACCAGGTAACTTCCGTGGACAGCTCGAATCCGTATGTCCCTTCCCTCCACTTCTCGATGGGGTTCTTGATGCGATATGTCACCTTTAGCTTTCTGGAGCGAAAGTCCTTGCCATCAATGGGCGACCTCCATTTGACGAGGTCAACGCCAATGCAGCAATTTCTGGGGGTTACCAGGCCCTCGGCACCCGTCAAAATGCGTAAGTTTATCCGTTCGGGAGCAGGGGGGGACAAGGTTTCGCGAATGGCTAGCTGATACGATCTACGATAAGGTTCTTCTCCAGCTATCGACGGCTAAGCGAAGGATGGACTTACCTCTTGGGAGACTTTGCCCAGAAATCACTCCCCCTTGACGATCAGGTCGAGTTGACCGTCATCCGCGTCAATCGGACGAGTCCAGAAACGATAACTGTAAGAGTTTACCCCGGAAAGCGCGCGAAAATTGATTGATCCTTTTGTGACTAGGTTCCCTACCGCTCTCGAATTGGACCCACTGCCACCCCCTTTAATGATACTGCCAGCTGGCGCTCTGGTAACTGTGTGGCAAAACCAGGTACGAATGGGCGAAATATATATGCACCTGGCGAACCACCACCCGAGACTTCGTCTGTGGAATCATTTGAGCAACAACCTGCAATAGGCCAGGCATCAAAAATGCATGCTGTTCACGTCATGCTTCATGATACCCCATTGTCCACAGTACTTCTTCCTGAGCATCTTCAACCCACGCTTACTCCCCTCCCCGGGAGTTATGGGGCTGCACAGTTCCATATGTTAGATAATAAGACCGGGATCATTGTTCTTGGGAGTCTCTCAGACAAAAGCTACGATAATTTCATGTCTGGACTCTATCATGGTCTTCTCAGCCTCAAAAGTGCCGGTGGAACCCAGCTGCTGATAGACGTGGTAGGTCTTCTCGCGTTTTAGTGACGAACGACTCTCATCCCGCCTCTTTAGACCAACAATGGTGGTGGGTTTGTCTGTGCGACATCTGTAAGAGTTCTCTGATGTTGATTGACTCTAGGCTGACGCAACCTTTTACCCACAGTACCTTCATCGCATCGTAAGAATAACCTACTTTTACCTCTAATGTCCGGGGTTAACCATAGACAGATTGCCGGCCCCAAGTCAACAACTGAGCCACAAGCACTGCTGGACAAGAGGATTCGTGTCGGCCCACTCGCCAAAGAACTCGGCAGAGTATTTAGCGCAGGTGGCGATCCTGCTATGCTGATGCTGTTTAATCCTCTCAGGTTGAGTGGGGCCGATAGTCAGCCTCTCAAGAACGGCACCAACTGGTTGGACCCCTCATTCGACGTCATTGTCAATGGCAGACCCGACTCGTTCAGCCAAGTGTACGCACTCCTTTGTCTGAAGAATGAATATCGGTGTACTGACATCGGCTATGAAGTCTCAGCAAAGAATGCCCGTTGGGTAATTATCCGTACCCGTTCCCGCCTCCGGACGAGGCTTTGTTTGACACGAAGAAGGTCGTTATCATCGGAAATGGCAAGTACGTACGGTGTTCATCTTGGGCGGCTTCTATACTCATCAACGGGTCGATCACATGAAATCATCAGATGTGCCAGCGCATGCTCTCTCTTCTTGGTGCGTTATTAACCTAAAGGAATATTGAGTCAAGTATTAGAATCCCTCACGCTCGGTTACCTCGTTTGATAGGTCACGATGGGGAAACACGAGGGCGTCAGAAACGTTGTCGTTGGTGGCAAAAAGGATGTGAAGCAACAATATTGCGGAGCTGTCGGTGGTCAGGCATCGCATTTTGTTTCGATTGATACTGAAATCAAGGCATGGATTTCCCCCTTTCCGCAGGCCATCCTTTCTCATTCCGCCCGCAAAACTCCAGACCGCAAAACTCAAGAATCACCCACTGGCGCCACCTGACTTGTAAGTACTTTGTTCATTTCAAATTATCGGAAATCTTCTCTTCCTCCTGGATCGCACGGGGTGCTAGCACAGAGGACATAAGTCGCGCCTTTCCCACAATTATGTCATACTAGACCCTTTTGTTTGGAGGGTTACTTGGGTGTAATTGCTCCTCCTTTGGACCGATATCGCCCTTTCGTTTTCAGTTTCCTGATCTCATTGAACGTGCTGAATGATCACCTTACTGATTCCCTCTCACCAGATTGGTTGACGGTGTGCAAGGAATTGTGTGGCGTCTCGGCATTGGCATCGATAACCCTGGAGAACCTGAAGGTATGCAATCAATCCTCGCAATGTCCGCTCGGTACCTTGTCTGGTCTATCCTTCTCGCCTGCTGTCCGACCTCGCGAGAAAGCCTACGACAAGCCTATGCCTCGCCTCCTACAACGTGTTATCCTTGAGCTGATCACATCCTGTCACAGAATGGCAAGACCACCTCGCTGATTTGAATCTGCCCCTTACTAGGGAACTGTAAGTCATTCAATTCCTCTCCTTTGCGCTTTGGATTACGGTAGGGACCCTGCACCGGGAACCTATGATTTTATCGATCGATGAACGAAAGAATCACTGACGTTGTATTCGCTTCGCCCCTCCTCCCTTTCGTCTCTCTAGTGTTAATAATCCCTTGGCTATTTGGAAAGAGGTCACACGCAGGATGCTAAATTAAAGTCCACACAACCCCCACCTCTTCACCTTATTGACCGATTGAGTCTCGGTGGTGCTCACGAGCCCTTGGTGCCACGGATCGCAGGATGGCCACGGATCTTCCCCGCATGCCTAGAGCAACACGCCATATTGCATCGAATTCGTAAATTTCACGCTCCTTTGTAGCCATATATACTTCGTAACGAATAGACCCAATAATCTCCGGCTACGCGTGATAACTTCGTGGCAAACCTCGAAAAATGTGGCAGATGTGCGGTAGGATCGCGATTCGGGGAATTGATCGCGACAGACCAGAACTTTCGAGGTCCGGCGATTGAATGGACATACGCCCCCTCAATTCTTCCAAAGTGAGGTTGGACTTTCAACGGCCAACTGGCGCTCGAATTTGACCTATTTATCGGAGAGTTGTGTGGTGTGGGTGCGGACGTGGCGCAGACATCGCCAGTCCATTCCTTCATCTCTGCGCTTCGGACCGGAGAACAACGTCGAAGGTACAATCCTGGGAGTGGAATTTCTTGAAAGTGTGCATTTTCTCCCCACAGTTGAACATGAATCTATATTCGCTTTCGTTCCTACTGGCCGTACGCCTTTACTCGTCTTACCTCCGTGGATCGTGCTAAAAACTGGCCAATCTCTCGTAATTCTAAATTTATCTGGGCAGATTTCAATGTAGCATTTTTAAGGATTGAATTGAAAGAAGCTTCAGAAGGCATCGAGTTGAGGAATAAATAGACTCCGTGGGTAGGAATTTTGGAAATTAGAGATTGACTTAGACATTCTTTCCAACACCTTCAATCTTCTCGACCTCTGGCTGATAAGTATATTCGCATTTTAGTTGACATGAGAAATAGAATTACAACGAAGGAAACCGGACTGTAGTGTGCAGGATCGAATAACCAGACTTACAGCATAGCGAAATAAATAACTCTCCTCCGCTGATGCAATGCATAAAACGTGGCCTCGAACCTTCTTTATGGAATCGTGCATTTCGAAAACGGGCCCGTTCCTCTCCTACATTTCCGGAGTGTGGCCACAACCAGTATATGAGGGGACATATGCGGCAGTGCCCCGATGTCTATTTATTCGTCCCTTGACAATTTTTAGAGAAACGAAAGACCACCAATCGCGCTCTACACCGCTGTCATGCAAAAAAACAATTGCCGCGGGTCAAACCGTCAAAGACAGTAAAAAATAACAACCGATACCGTACCTAGGCTCATCGTGCTATTTTTTCCTCTTCACGCTGACACAGCATACTGATCGACACGAATGTGCGAATGAACCGGTGACGTTACCGTAGAAGGTTCTACAGTCGAAATTCAGTAACTGCAAGCAAGGTTGAAGTGGAGCGTCAAAACACCAAAGGCAATGTTAAAAGATTAGAATCGGAGATTCTCACTATGGACAGGAGCATACTCAGATTTCCCCACCCCTTTGTGCTAGCCCGTTTGCGTTCATATAACCTCGGTCAAACCCTCGGCGACTGGGATAACTACAAAAGAGATTAGTCGGTAAGTTAACCAAGGGAGATGCCGCCGAAGAAGGATAATAACTCCAGAGTGGACAACCAGAAGGCCAACTCGGAGGGATGACTGGTAGGAACCCAGCAACGGCCATGATCATTTTGTTAGCCGGGTTATCTCTCTCTCGATTTCAGCCGTGGTGAGTTCGGCAAAGAAGCCGTTTATTACTTTGATGCTTGACCCCACGGGGTGCTACACGAAACTTCATTGAGGCCCCGAGAAGCTATCCAAGGTCGACGAACAGTATGGTGCACATGCAATGTGAATAAACATCTTGATGGAGCTCAAAGCCGTTGACTCGATCCGTGTTTTCGCCCAGTGAAGAAGGGCGATTGCCTTATCGAATTTGTTACCAACAGAGCCTTCCGTGTTCCGAGAGACCTGAGTTGGTCTTTGCGTCAAAACCCATCACTCCCTTTATTGAATCAGAACGTTTGTATGCCTTCGTCGGTTAGACATATTATTCTCGTCCGCGATCGGACTTTTTGTCCTTTTATGCGCAGTAAGTAGGTTCACGGAGTTGGAGCGAATAGGTAGAATCAATAGCGCTTACAACCATGCCGTATACATAACCACCTTGCAAGTGGCACCTGAGCAAAGAGACCGGATTCGGTTCTTTGACTACACAGCCAAGGACTGGCGAGGAAAGCTCAAGCGCTAGCAAGTGTTTCAATGTGAGGCACGACCATCAGAAACTACTGCAATGTGCAGCCTGAGGATCAACTTGGCCTCGGGAACCCCATCCATCCGCCGCGGGTGGTCATGGGTATCGGGATTATATGATGCGGAGGGAATAACCCCTTCCGAGTGGATGTAAACAGTGTCAGCATCACAGTACCGGGAGGGTGTATGACCAAGGCTTCGACACGATCATATATGACGACGTCTGGTGCCTTCGACCGTTGGGGAGGAGAAACGATTGGCTAGATTGGCACTCGGCGAACGTGGTGTCGTCGAGCAGCGTGCGCGCCACGATAGCCATCTAGGGTTGCGGCAATTGTATACCTATTTAGGTTACGAGGGCCTGGCCAACTTGGAGGTGTACAACCGACGAAAGCATTTTGTTGGGGAAAGACGTAACCTGATATTCTCAATAGAAACCAACGACTCACCTAAGGTGGCAGGTATGCCTTGCGGAGAAGGTTTCGATCAGCCCTGTACGCTGTGCAAGCAAGTTACGACCACCACAACCCGGAGATAGGTACTTGGCGAGGCTTTCGGTGTTAGAATATCTCTACTCGATCAAACGACACTCGGTCGCCGCTCATATTCCAAGACGACTACCGAAGTCTTCCATGCGTTGATCATGGCATCCTACGCAAAACCATTACGGCGACGTCAGTAGTAGAGACAAGGAATATCCCGAACAAGCGCAAGAAACGAGATGTAACCCCTACAGCCGATTATTCTGAGATGTGCCGGATGCCACGAAAGGCAACCGTGCACCAACTGGCGAGAAGCAGCTTAAATATCAAGTGAATGGGTTTCGATCAGAGTCACAACCATCATCATCAATCTCGCGCATAAAGGTCATAAAGGTCACTTACCGATAAAAAAGCCGGAGCAAAGGCGACGAGAGAGGGTGCCAAACGGGTCTTCCGGCGAATTGAGATATTTCCCCGGTTCTCTCGACCTGACGCCCTGCGGAGAACAGAGATTTCGATAGCACATAGCTGCGGGGCAAGTCAGATGGAATATTTTGATGTTTCTAACGAGAGAATATCTGCTTATCTCTGAGTATTAAACGGTCGCGCAAGGTTTTCATCTTTCATCTGTCAATGTGGATAAGAACATAACCTACCTGTCGCCGCATGACTAGTCCATCGCATGATCAAAACGAAAACCAGCGAACCGCGAATATGCTATCAGCGCGGGGGCGGGATATTCAAGAATAGTAGAAGAAAGTTTCGCCTCCCGCATCGAGTCAAGGTTGCAACGTCAATCAACGACAGCCTCGGCCAGGATGCGATGTCCATTTGGCATTCGCTTTGCTTGTGAGCGTGGAGCGCCCTTGGGTTAACCACAAAAAGAAAGTTGAAGCAACTCCGACAGAAAGATTCCTGTTTGGTCCATGCCGCCGTCGGAGTTGAAAAGTAAAATGATCGATCGGAAGATCTACGCCAATGTTCAACAAAAATTTAGGTGTCGAGGAAGGACCCGGGAAGCTCCCAAAATTTGGTGTCCGCAACTTTGCAGATTTGAGACCCAAATTTAAAAAATGAAAAATGTTGGGAGTGGTGAGTTGAGTCCATATCTGCACTCGAGAGAAAATGCAGGGTCGAAAATGGCCAAAAATTTGCAGATTTGAGGCCCAAAAACGGGTGTTTTCGCGGACACCAAATTTTAGGAGCTTCCCGGGTCCTGTCGAGGAGGCTTGCCTTGCTCACCCTCGCGTTCTGCTTTGCGTATGACGCCTATTCGGGTGTAGAAGGATAGCAGCAAAAGAACCAATTACGTTTGGATTGTTCCTGCATAACTCGACGCTGGGGGGAAGAGGCCCAAGTCGGCCATGAATTTTTTACAACTGAAGGTCCGTTATGAGTTCCGTGATCTCAACAAAAAAAATTGCCAATTACCAGTGCGCACCGAACTTTCCGAACATTTTCAATCAAGTTAGACCCGGTTGTCCATGGCCATTCCTCGACCTACGCGAAATTCGAAGTCAAATGGCAAAATCCGGGGTTACTTTTGGCATCGAGAAAAAAAAGGACAGGAGAACGGGAACTCGTACCGGACAGAATGCCGACCTCCAATCTGGGGTTGAATTTCCACTGAGGGAATCAAAGGGAGGCGGCTGTCGAACAGACCATGATTCTGGTTTCCCTCAAGATTCCAATCTGCTCGCCATACAATCCGACAAGGTGCGTTTCGTTATATTTCTTGGTTATTTCTGGACGCCTCACTGCAAGTAGGGTCCGAAGAGGTGGACGACTGCAGCCACTGGCTTGGTCACTGGGCATCGACCAAGCTATCAAATCACCCAGGTTCAATCGCCAGGGAGGGTATTGGAGGTTACCAACTCGCGCGCTTTCTTCACGCCATCAATTCTTTTTGGATCCTCCGTCAAATCTCAGTGCCACAATATAACCATTTAAAAGCGACGTCGAGCTATATGCTCCTAGCAATGTGTTACGAAGTTACGACAGGCCGCCGCCGCAATCGCGATGCTGGCGACGTCGACAGGGCCCGTTGGGTAACCTTAAGTAACAGCTAAGGGGTGGATAGATGGTATGTAGACCCTCGGACGGTATACCTCGTCTCTCGATCATGTCATCTCATTGTCAAAAACTATGCGATATGTCATCCCAACTGTCATGGCCACGATCCAACTTGGTAATTAATACGACAACGATGACAGGTTACAAAAAAGCTCGGTGATTTTGAGCCACATCCACGGTTTTATAGGTTTCTCGACATCCAAGTCAGACAGCGCTGATAGTGGATAACAGGAAAGGTGGTATAGACGGCATTCTAATCGGATTAATATGGGTCGCAGATTCTCCGTTGACGGGAGAAGAGAACGGATGGTGTATGGAGCGCGCGTCGGAGATGGCAAGTCCCATACGGTCAACATGAACCAGTCAAGTGGATGTTGGTGGACGTACATAGACCGTGGCTATTTTCAAACTCAACAACACCTGCAGCGGGACCGGAATGAATTCAAGAAAAAGATGTCAGCATGGTACCTGTCCTGAAGTCGAGAAGGGGGGAAACGACAATGTGGACCACACCTGCCGGTCTTGTACGATAGAAGAATTCGATCATATCAATTCCAGGTCGCAAACAGCGGAAGAGGCGATGGTATTGAGTTGGGTTATTGGGTTGATGCCACTGTGTGGCTCCTTTGGATAAAAAAGTGTTAGTCCAACAAAAACAACTCAAAGACCGACCGGCAACAAATTTACGCCGTCAATCGAACTTGGCTTGATAACGACAGCACTGAATCGGAAAGGGAAGCTTGGAGGAAATTATCATAACTGTCCTGTACTGCCTCTGGGTTCAAGTTCATCCAAAACGGACCCCTGTGCTGCGCACTTAACCTAACCGAGGTCCGAGTGGTGTAGTTGGCGCAAACCAGAGTAGGAGCAGCCGAGTCGTATCTAGTGGGTGAAGATGCAAGCAAAGCGTGGTATTGCGGTAGAAATACATATGGCGCAGTGACAAATAAGAAAAGAGATGATGCAAGACGGAGGGGAGGGTCGGATGATGGTACAAAACCTAACGAAAACTATAAAAAAGATGTGTCCAAATCTAGTGGTAAAGGTGGACAAGGTAGTATAGTCCAGGTGCGCGAGCGGTTGGGGGAATACATGCATTGACAAAGAAGGCGGTAGGATAAGGATAATGGAAGGGGGAAACGTCGTGTATAGTTAAGGATAAGCGTGTGTCGATCTTCGAAAGGTGAAAAAAGGGGGCCGGTGAAATCCCCAACGCCGCGCACCGAGTGTAACAAAATCGAAGCAGAGAGAGGGTACCTTACGCCGACTCAATCATAACCTTGAGGACCATATTTCCATCATCGTCCTGCCCCCGCGACACCATATCAAACGCGCGCTGTGTATCTTTGAGAGGGAAGCGGTGGGTGATGAGTTTCTCGATGTTCTTTAGCTTCCCCGAGGCCAGCAACGACAGTGCCGAGGGGTAGGTGTTTGCATAGCGGAACGAACCCAGAATATCGACCTCACGAGTGGCGGCGGTAGAGAGGGGTAGCATAACGTTCCGTGAGCCCATGCCGATGAGCATGACCTTCCCGCCGGTGATTGCGGCCTGTTGGAAGCGAGGGACGAATGAGCCATCGAACGAAAGGTTATGGACAGAAGGGGCGGGCATGAAGGAAAGGCAGAAAGGGGGGACTTACGTGGGCGGACATCTGAATTGCAGCTTCAGCACCAGTGCACTCAAACACAACATCAAACCCGTCCGGCTCGTTGAACTCTTGTAGTATTGTTTGTGTGAGCTCTTTTGATCGTCGGAGTTGGTCGTCGAGAGTTTTGCCCTTGTCGGCCGCTGTTGTGCAGTAGGTTTGTTGGCAGAAACCGTTTGCTTTTGCGAAGTCGAGACGGGCCTGGTTGAGGTCGATCGCGACGATGCGTTTTGCATCCATTGATTTTGCGAGCGCGCAGGCGAGGATACCAATGGCACCGACACCGAAAACGAGCACCGTCTGACCAGCAGCGAGTTGTGCACGACGTGAAGCGTGGATGACAACACCAAGGGGTTCGGCGAGGGCAGCTGACTCGTAGGAGCAGGAATCGGGAAGTCTATGACGCGAGTCAGGGACATGGAATCGAGAGCGAGAGAAAAAAGTAAGTGAACACTTACGGGTGTACGACGTGGGCGGGGTGGTTCATCCGACCTTGGAGGGTTCCGTCGAGGTGGGGGAAGGTCTTTGCACTACTGCAGAAGCGCATGCCCTTACAGAGGTTGTAGCGACCTTGAGCGCAATATGTGCAGTTTTTGCACATGATCCCGGCTTCGATGGCGACACGTTGACCAGGTTGTAGGTTTTTTACGCCGGGACCAACGGCAGTGATACAGCCCGCCGCTTCGTGCCCCAACACCATAGGTGCTTGCACCGCGAAATCGCCATTCCGAGCATGTTGGTAGTAGTGGACTAGAGGCGGGGTCAATGGGGAACTTTGGGAAAGAAAAGAGTGGGGTACTGACCATCGCTTCCACAGAGACCGGTGCAAGTTATCGCGACTTGGACTTGGCCATAACCGGGAGGGAAGACGGTGCGGTTTTCGACACGAAGGTCCTTGGGGCCGTAGAGGACAGCGGCCTCATGAGAGGGAAGAGCGATGGGAGACATGTGTGTGTTGAGGAGAGGATGTGGAGGAGGAGAATGTTGACATGAGGAAGTGGATGGTAGCTTTTTAAATATCCTGGATATTGCTGTTCGTGTGAGGCGTTCTGCTGCAAGAACAGGAGATCTCGCAAGCGGTCCGGTGTCCGGTCGGTCTCCAATTAGGCTGTAACACCGTGTCACGCGTCACCTTCCCGTTTGGGCCGGGACCCTTGTACGGCATGCGCCATAAGGGACCTCCAGATCCAGATCTCGCCTTTCCCCTTTTTCTATTTTATTTTCTAATTTTTCAGTTCGTCATCGAATGTTTCATGTTATTTTATTTTCTAATTTCTTTCCCTCTAACACAACTCCGCATTCGGAAGGTGCTCCCATCCCCGAACGATAGCACAATCGGTGTGGGGTAAAAGGCTGGTAAAAGCCGAGCGAGGCGCGATGTGGGGACTGTGTGGTCCACCCTCCTTCAATTTGTTACCAACCGCTCCTTAGCCAGCTTCGCTACCGCACGTCTCCACTCCTCAGTCCTCTCGGTGCTCAATTTCACCCGATGCAGCCTCGATATGGGACCCGTGGTTTCATTAACTCTTCCTCGCCATGGGTCCTGGTGCGGCTTGCGTTTTAGCTCAAGCTCAAGCTCAAGCCACCCCAACCCTTGCGCGGTAGGACAACGTCATCGACCCCTCAAACTTTCAAGTGTTCCATGTGCATCCCCAGGTTGCCCTCGTCTCTTCTCTCCGCCTTCAAACTTCGGGTTTGATAGATGACGTGCTCTGATACAATATACCCCGGCGTCATGAATTCCAACTCAGCCTGACCACTTGAGCTCCTGGTGAGTGCATGTCGTCCCTTCGGAAAGGTCACAACAAGGGCCAGGAAGCCTCTAACATCCGAAGACCGGCTTATACCAAAGTCATGGCCTGTCTTCTTCAAGCAACGGGTGGTGCCAACGTGCTTGTCAATACCACCTGCCCTGAGCTCATTGCCTCCGAAATGTGATTGGGCTTCATCACCCAACTCTCTTACATTTTACAGCCGGCCTCGTTGAGTGAGGGTCACCATAACAAGCTCTGTTAGATCATTGAGAGTCCGCGGCGTCTATCTCTCGTCCCTGTTTTTTGTCTTTGCGGTCGGTGACACGCCCCATCTATATTCCTTTTGGCATCTTGTGACCACGCCTGGGCGTTATGAACCCACACCGGCGTTGCTGTCGGTAGTGTTTCCGCATTCCATCGATAGGCCATGCCTATATTGGACTGAGAGTTGTCATGGTGTTTGTGTTGGGCAGTCGATCATTATACCTTTTTGGGAGGGTTCAATGGATTATCAGGTGGGCGTTTACGGCGTCGAGTTCGTCAACACCACACAAGTGTCGCGACACCCTCGGGCCATGGCTTTTGTCTCCATACGCCCTAGCGAACGCCCGAAACATGCACAATAAGACCCCAGTATGGCTCGTAACATCGTTGTGGCGAATAATAGCTGCGCAGCCGCAATACTATCGGACTATCCCTCGAAACCCGTCTGTCAAACCCATGTTGCTCCAAAACCCTTTACTATGCCGATTTCATTCATCCGAAAGCAGGTCCTTTTCTAACTCGTCTCCAAGCCAATCCTAGTCTACAGAGCGTACGACACGGAAACCGTCGTAGAGAATGGAGAGGGTTGGACAACAAAACAACTGACTTGCCGGCGCGAAAAAAACTTCAAGCTAAAGTCAGGTGCAATACAATCGGGTTAGCAGAACCCCAAAGGGGATCAGGTCCAAGACCAAGGAGACCGGAACGTTGACCCGAGGCGCCGAAATGGAATATTTGCATAGAGGTGCATATGGAATCACCGGAAGGATGGAGCGAACATTGCGAGCTTTGGAGGGGTGGAAAATTAGGACAGGGGAGCCGTACGTAGCCGCCGAATTTGTCCTTTTTCTCGTAATTTTTTTGTCCTCCTTTTTCAATCTCAGATCTGCTTTTGGTTTGTGCTTGTGCTTGTTCATGTAATACTAGGATCGCCAACTACTTCCAGCCACCCTATTAGGCGTCCAAGTTTCTTCATCCTGTTCTACCTTGTTCTTTCGACCTACAATTGAGTTGTTGATCTCGCCAAACGACAATGGGTAAGAGCTTCTCCGTTTTATTGTATTGTTTTTTGAACCGATGAATTGGAAGGGCTAGTTTACCGACGAGCTTAGTATTTCCAGAACAGTAAAAAGAAGCTCCTTCGCAAGATACGCCTTCTATTCCGTCTATCGTCGGGTGTGTGCGTGGGTGCACGTTTGATCTCTTAGCGGATCTTGGTTATTGAACGGCCACCTCTGTGGGGAGTAAGGTTTCCTTCAATGGCCCGATCTGTTGGCACGGTCACTCGAGCTCGGAACGCACAGCAAGAACAGTCCAGTAAGTACCCCAGATCGGTGGTATCATTCCCCGCTTGCATCTCTGTTAAGCAGGTGAAAGAAAGGTAACCCTACCTTCACAGAAGGAAACCTCCTGGTCACCACGAGCGTGCTCGATGGCAATCACCGAATCATCACCAGTCCACCATCGAATTCGAACAGATAGCCCCCTTAGACAAGACCAAGCGGGGCGCTCATGGCGCAAAGGGAGTAAACGCTACTGGTGTCAACCTTCTTACCTCGACCTGGGCTGGTATAGGTAACCATCCGAATCGTACATCCAGTATGTGCCTCGAGGCCTAGAGATCCATGTTCGCTCGCTGATGATGAAGTTCCGACCTTCCTTGCTCGTCCGGCGCGAGCCGCTCAACCCCCTTTCCTCTGGTTCAGCCATTGTCCTTCGACAGTCATACTAGCAACGGGAAGGCGAGGCGAAGCTGTCTGATCCCCTGATGAGAGAAGAAGACCCTCGCCTACTTGTCTCCCCTCCCCCACTTATCTGCCTCGCCTCGATGTACTACATCTGCCTGACCTGCAGGTTGATGGAAATACCTCCAAGGACTAACAACTTACGAAGATCAGGTCCGCCCTTTCCCGTGAACCTTGGAGGATCCGGATCGATGCACAATCGGTTTCGATATCATTCACAGTTACGGGTAATGATTTGCACACCGACTAAAAGGTTGTCAATGTTTTGAATCATCAGTTCGAATTTAGGTACATACAAATAAAGTGAGTAACGGATTTTTTGAGTTATATGCTTTCCTTGATGGTGACTGACTTCACATAATTCACAATTTGATTTTACATCTATGTATAACTTACAACCCGGTCCAAAAACGACGAGATTTTTTTCTATATTGGCAGGCCGCAACGGTAAACTGGTGACAGGCCTGAAGAAGAAGGCCGGAGCAATTGGGGAACTTTACAGTCGTCTTGTGTGTAAGCTTGTATGGGTCAAATCTGGAATCTGGATGCATCCGATTCCGTTTTCGCTTCGTTCGGACCGGTCGAGTAGTGCAGGATGTGTAAGTGGTTGATCGATTTAGGGGACCCACAGAAAGAAGGGGGGTTGCGGTTGTTATTCGATGAAGGCCCATTCATTCGTAGTAGGGTTGGCGACTGCAGTACTAGTTTGGGGGGATCAGATCTTCTCATCTTCGAAGGAACGAACGGAATGAAGCGCTCCGGAGTATGTATGTATGCGCAATAATACATTGACTGTAAGTAATGACTGGACTGAGTGATCTTGTTCGAATAAAAATCCGCATGAATAGTAATCCAGCTACTTCTCCGCGGGGAAGGTGAGTATCCGAACAGCGCCGGCACTTTCAGCTAAAGAATCCGCGTTCGAGGGTGGTTACGACCCCAACCGCATAACCTGCAGGACATTGCAATTGATTTGCGTGGTCTAGTGCCCGCCGATGTGCTCATCGCCCTCCAAACACTCTGGGTGACTGGACCTCGACTCGGGCAGACCAAGGCGACAGGCCTTTCGACGGGCCTTTCGACAACAACCTAATAGGTGTAGCATTGGGGTGAGGGTGCCTCGCGATCGAGTCGGCCATACAGCCGTTGTACCGGAGTCAACGTGTACAGCAGTCATACCAATACTATACATGGCATCAGGTCACAAACCCAAGGTCAGCTGCAGGAGGGCTCGCGATTGGCGGAAGTAAGCAGTTATGCTAAGGGTTGACAAAGGTGTAGTCAAAGTATGAATCAGGAAAATAGAGACCGTACAAATAGACTCGTCCGCAGTGGCGATCATTTCACAATTTAGACCTAGACAAGCCTTGGCGATGAATGACCAGTTAGGGGGGTTACTGTAAGCTATGATGAGATGGATGATGACATTTCTTTTCTTCCATTCGGGGCTTATCTCGCGCCCGTGGCCTGTTGGGCTTTGCACCGATCAATAGCCATAGATTGCGGCCGTGCTAACCTGAAGTGCAGTTCTACAGTCGCGGTACTGTGTAGTGTAGTGTAGTATGAGGAGTGATGCTGCGCCCATTCGCCGCTTAGGTGAAGTCATTGCCCAAGTTTATGACAACCGATTGCTTTTGGTGTAATCCAAACCCTGCATTTACGAAGAAATTTAACTACACTCGTACGAGGCGCCTATGGTCTTTTTTATCGCAAGCATAGCCTTGACTTATCCGTGTCAAACGGGAGGAAAATCGTTTCCCCCCTTCCTAGTTCCTAGGCTTATCTCGAATGAGATCGGGGACACATCCCGAACGAACTTATCGTGCCTATGCGAGTAGATGCGAGACATTCTGGACAGACTATGCGATCGATGTATTCTTACCAAAGTTACACGATCGACACCCAAAACCAGGTAGAAGATGAGTCAATCCCAGGGACGAGATGGCCGATGTCAAGGAAGGCTACGGCCAATCATTCCTATTCCTTCCAACCATGCCGTCTACATATACGTTCTACTCTCAAGAAGGTCAGATATCGGAGCGTCCGGGGGTAAGAAACACACTCACCGTCAACGTGATTGAATCGAAATGTATGTGTTGTGAACAAACGGGAGGGTAATGAAAACAATAATACTATAATGTGAGTATCTGTACGTACCCATATTTCATTTTACTGTAAAAGCGATTGCTACGGCTCGCCACTCGTTTATCTTCTTCCCATGTTCCCATCTTTCCGTCGATCGTAAAGCGCGGAATCCTGTACATGTACGTACATCGGACTCGGAAAGGTCTTGAAATGGTGAGAAAAAGATTGAGTACCGTAGCAAAAACGAGTTGGCTTGGTGCTGCTGCTCCTGTTCATTTTACATAGAACCCTGAAAGTCTTTTGAAATCGAACATCATTTCAGCCCCTTCTCTCTCCGGGTCAGTGTGTTTCATCAAGAGCTTTTCACCCCACCCTTCAAGCTTCATCCCGGATGGGCGGACCGTTGTTGGTGATTTGGCGAAAACGTTTGACGTCGGAGTATGTATCAAGAAATGACTTTACGAAGGAAGCAAGTGAGGTTGGATTGGAAATTCTTTGACGTTTATGTCGTGGACAGACGCCGCGCCGCGTATGATGACGACATCGGCTTTGCTTTTTTTCTTTCTGATTTTGATAAGATATCGGATAGGGGAGCTCTTCATTCAGAACGGGGTCGTCGGATGAGTGCGAAGCAGGGATTGTAGCTGTGTGTGTATCCCGTCATCAGACGCTTTGGAGTAAGACCGAAGCAGAAGAAGTCCCAGTCCTGAGAGAAATGCGGACGGAAACGAAGAGAAAAACAGTTGATCCTGTTAGAAGGCCACAGGTTTCCAGAGGCATGGACGCTTTGGAAGCCTTGAAGCGATTGAAATCACCAGAAGGGTAAATTCGAAGCGAGATCCAGGTGTAGATGGGAATGTACAAGGGTCGTGCAGAGTGGTTTTCATCCTGAGCAGGTACAGGCTTCGGTGCAATGAGGTTCCCATACGTTAATCCATGGTTGGTGGGAGGTGGCGCCTAAAACGATCCTCGGAGCGTCTGACGGAAATACACACAAGGCTGAGCAACCCCAAAGTACGGTCCGAATAGGATCAATGTGGGATGCGCAAGCCTGTTCTCTTCTTTTATTGAGAGGTGCAGAGCAAGCAATGTGGCTGATATGAGTGTAATGATCCGCTCTTGAACAACGAGGACCACTCATGCCATGTTACAGCGTCCGGAATTCGCGCAAATGTCCCAGAGTCGTACAAGAAGAATCAAAACCATCGCGGTACCGGCGATATGCATCGACTTATGGCATTGCTTCGGCATTTCTCACAAGTTGTGAGTGTGATAACGTACAGCTGGACACGAAGAGGATTTATAGTCGACGAGACCGCAGTTAGTCCTCCGTGTTGACTGTCAGACGTAGTTCAGCAATGTTACGCCGATCCTGTGAGTGATATGAAAGTGCGTTGCAAATAAGTCCGATAATGGGATTGGCGTAAAAGGCTGAGGGAATATCGCGAGCAATTTATGACGATGAAAACGTCCCTGAGCAAGGTACAACATGAGAGGGAATCCAGTCAAATTCAGATGATCTGCAAAAGAGCGTCATGCACTGAGTTGGACTTTACGTCTCCGGGTTGAATTATGGGATGATCCGTGTACCTGTGGTTGGGCATGTGTATGGGCGGAAACAAGAAGGGGATCTCGAAGGTTCACCGCCTGGGATGAGTGGCAGAGCACAGGTATCCATGTGACGGGTTTGCCAGCTTGTGGGCCCATTGATGAATTCGTAGGATGGCCACCTGATCGCAAGCCGCAGGTGGCGGATTTGAACTTCCACTCGAGGCGATCTATTGGAGGCAAAACGCGTGGTTGGGGGATGCACGGGTATGATGAATTATGACCGGAAGAGTGAACACGTTTTCGGGAAAGAGTACGCTCGTTGATGGAACAGAAATTTGGGACGGGCAAGGCGTTCTGGCTAGTCGAGCTTCTATCGATGACAATGTCAGAAGTGAGTTAAGGAACAACTCCTGACCTAAACTGTACATCATATTTGATAAAACTTACAAGAAGCGAAGTCATGCCAGGCGTTCAGCGACCAGGTGGCGGTCCATGCTGAAGCCGCTGACCATGAGCCTGCCGATCTGCGAGACGTGACCAGGGCCGGCTACATCTTTGCTGGGCGATTCGGAAGAGACCGAGAGCAGTGATTGGCCGGTTGATATTGAGCTTCGCTAGCCAGCCAGCATGTCGCCAGATGTTGCCTGGATGTTCCAGCACACGTCGCAGACATGCGCCGAAAGTGATTGGTCTGTTTAGCCGCTGCTTGTCACCGGCCTTAGAATGATACAAATACAAACACTGGATCACCAATCATTTGTTGGAGCCTGAGGCCTGATCATCAGTTCAGCAACACGACAACGTAATCCAAGACGGAATCCAATATCTACAGTATCGTAACAACCAACGACGTCCTTCCCGACTCAAGAATGCTTCCGTCGCTCTTTGGTTCCGCTTTCAAAACACTTGATACATTCAAGACGGCCGCGGGACGCCGAGGGTCGTCTTTGTAATTGATACTTGATGGGTCCAGGGCCTTTCTGGTGGGCTGTGGTCATGATCAGACATTGGCCGACCCTCCGAGCGCGAGCGGCCTGGCTGGTGATTTTGAGATCAGGGTCAATCCCAAGGCAACGGAGTGTTTTTTTTCCCGTTTGCGCCCGCATCCACGCATGTGTCAGCGCTCAGTGGTATAAAAAACGTAACAGTCGACATCCCCAAAAACACGTCTCTTCTTCTGTATTCCTCACCTTTTCCTCGCTGTTTTCTTTTTCGCCGCAGTCATGACCATCGTCCTTACGCCCTTCTGGTGCAACGGGGTTCAGAAACTCAAAAAGGCGCCTCAGCGTACGTTCGCGGGTTCTACTATTTGCTTGCCGATATTCATGCCAAATCCTCGTGTTTTCAGCGCCTCCAAAGCCAGCTCATGGCTTGACTCCTCCTGCCCTCGATGATACCATCCATTACGAGCGATGCCTGGCGCAGCTGCGTTCCAAGGACAAGAACATCGAGAAATACATCTACTTGTCTGCGCTGAAAGAACAGGACCCGCACATGTTTTACAAAGTGGCCTTGTTACACATGCCCGAGATCACGCCTCTCATATACACACCCACTGTCGGCGATGCTTGCCTGCAGTATTCGCATATCTATAGGCGACCGGAGGGCTTAGTACGCACCTTGCATATATACTACCCTAGTGATCCGACATGTCGTTCCAGTTCATTTCCATCAACGACAAAGGCAAAATTAGAAATGGTAAGGCTCTTGTGCCTCGACGCGTCGCGACTTGTTATTTATTCTATTTCAGTTCTCAAGAACTGGCCAAGAATAGACGAAGCGAGAATCAGCGTGGTCACTGATGGTATGTCCAAATCCTGTCTTTAGCATTTTCAAATTCTGATATCACCCCGCTCAGGCTCGCGCATCCTCGGCTTGGGCGATCTCGGTGTCAATGGCATGCCCATCTCTATTGGCAAACTTTCTCTCTACATTGCTGGTGCAGGGTATGCCTTGAATGATCATTACCAACGACCTTGTGCTCATTGTGCTCCACAGTATCCGTCCCGAATCTACCATTCCTATCTGCCTGGATCTCGGTACCAACAACGAAAAATTCTTGGCTGATCCCTTGTACCTCGGACTGCGACAAAGGCGCGTGTCTGACGAGGCGATGACGGCTTTCATGGATGAGTTTATGCACGAAATGTCTATCGCGTTCCCCAAATTGCTTATTCAATTTGAGGTATTTCAAATTCTGACCTCATAAATGCCACGCCTTGGCTAATTCTACCTTATCTAGGACTTTTCAACCGACCACGCCTTCCTCTACCTTGAACGCTATCGAAACAAGTACCCTGTATTCAACGATGATATCCAGGGAACTGGTGCCGTCGTGCTCAGTGGTTTCCTCAATGCTGCCAAGCTTTCCTCAGCTGCCTCTGGCCGGCCATTAAGCTCTCACCGGATCCTCTTTTTCGGTGCAGGTTCAGCTGGCGTTGGTGTAGGCTTGCAATTAATGAGCTTCTTCACGTTGCAAGGCTTGTCAAAAGAGGAGGCACGCGAGCACATTTATCTTGTGGATTCTCAAGGTTTAGTCTACAACGACCGTGGCCCTCTTGCTGAGCACAAGAAAGGTTCGTAAAGCTCCACACCCGCAGTGTTGTGATGCTTATATCCGATCTTTAGTGTTTGCCCGAAACGATTACCATGGGCCCCCTATCACGAACCTTCTTGATATCATCGCACATGTTAAGCCAACCGCTCTTTTGGGGTTGTCGACGACCAAGGTATTCAAACTTCCTTATATGCTATACAACCTGTCTCACTCTCTGCGCTCGCGTTAGGATGCCTTCACTGCTGATGTTCTCCAAGCGATGGGAGCTTTGAACCCGCGACCCATCATCTTCCCTCTCTCCAACCCTGTCCGCCTCTCTGAGTGCAACTTCGAAGATGCCGTCGAGAATACAGCTGGTCAAGTTTTGTTTGCCTCTGGTTCTCCTTTCCCAGAAATGCAATTCAACGGCAAGACACTTTATCCTGGTCAAGGAAACAACATGTACATCTTCCCAGGTTGGTCTGCTTGTTCGCTTTGTTTTGCATCATCCTTAATTTCGGTACTTTCGGGTTTCATATCTGCTAGGTCTCGGTTTGGGTGCTATCCTCGCGCGTGCAACCTCTGTTACGGATTCTATGGTTGAAGCTTCGTCGCTTGGTCTTGCGGAATCTCTGACACCGGAGGAACGTGGGCTAGGCCTCATATATCCTCACATTGAGCGCAGTACGTCGTCCCTTACTCAATCAACATCTTGTTTCGGCAGCATGGTCTCATCATGTTCTTCCCTCCACCCTTTAGTTCGCGAAATTAGTGCTTTCATTGCTAAGGAGGTTATCCGTGCTGCGCAGAAAGCTGTAGGCCTCTCCCACCCTGCTTCCGTCCGTGTCGCTGATCACTGACTATTTTTGGATCGTTTCACAGAACGTTGATCATCACACCGAGTTGCGTTCCATGAACGACAAAGATTTGACGGAATTTATCAATAGCAAGATGTGGAACCCGTACAACGGCTTCGCAAAAGTGGGAAACATGTCACATCTGTGACTCACGTATGAAGCCCTCCATTCGACACGGGCTCGATAAATATCAGGGGTTTTACGGTCTGAAGAACATCATAGTGTAGTATCTAGCTGTAATATAATATCAAACAATTTGGCCTTGACCAGGTAGAAATATGACCTGAATTGTGGAATTTGAGGTGCATTGTGAGTCTTCGGTTTGTAGGTCAACGGGGGTGTATTCTGTCCTATGCCAGCAATGGCGAGTGAACGATGTAGGGACAATTGTCTCGTCCATTATACACATGGCTAAAGCCTGCATTGGCCCTTGGAGCTGGATGTTCAGATTGTCAAGCATCGATATCGTTCTATCCGGTCAACAAGAAATTCTGGCACACTACACTGTGCCCGGCATAACAGTATATATTTTCCTCTCGCCTGGTCGAGGAGCTCGAGCTAGGCAGCATAAAGGGTATTGCGCGGCACGGCCTTCATTTTTACGAAGCTGTTTGTCGACATATATGATAATCCCTCAGACCGCCATTGTTTTTTCGTCCTCCTTTTGTCTTATGATCCTTCGGTTTGGCTTCGGATCCTCGGTATGATACACGAGATACTTTTATCCGATAGAAAGGAAGTCATGCTACCAGAGTACACCCCCAATACTGTTGAACACAAAGTCTTTGTGAGAATTAAATGTTCTGATTGGAAAACACAGTCGACCTCAATCCCCCACAGCGCCAAGAGACCCATCCGAGCTGGCGACAACAACACGATGACGCAAAAATCGGTCCTCATCTTTAGCCTTACTGTCCTCGTCCGGTATGAACTCCACTTCTCTTCTGGATGCTGAGATGGATCGCAAGGATCCCACGAGTCCCAAGGCCGGGACATGCTCAACGCCCAAATGAGCAGCACCAATGAAGATAATAGCACGAGGGAATACGGAACAAGGAACACGGCATGAATTGGTCGGTGTCTGCACTCCAGGATCTCCCGACATAGGACACACTACCCTCAATCTTGCGGAAGCAATTTGAAGGCAACGGTTCGCTAGAATTCCAACCAGAATAGATCAAGCGAACGTAGGCGGCCTAAACCAAACATTAGGACTGTTTAGAAGGTTGCAAGAGGGCTTGAACATACTTCATAGGAAATCATGCCCCAAATCATTCGAGACAGGAACTCGGGATAATTATCATCATGTTCAGTATCCACAGAACCGTTCGTATTGATGTGATGGGCACCAATGGAAAACGCTGCCTCCACAACCAAGTTTCCCATAGTGCTATCCATACCTGACTTCTGTGTGATATGCAGGCAGCCCATGACCACTTGATCGAGGGCTAGTGTAAACGGTTTTGGAGGACTGCCATTTTCCGTGACGATGTCGGGTGCTCCAGCGGTGCGGAAAGACTCCAGGGCACCAATATACAATACTTGATAGTTGGCGAGTGCAGCATCGACCGTGCAAGTTATATTGCTGATACTGTTCTCATAGCCGCCAGCCCACGGAAGTAGATGGCATAGCTCAGAGTGTCATTACTCGTCCGGGGTTGTATACAGGCCCCCATCACCAGTGCAAAATAAGTGGCATTCATGCCTGGGAACATCTCGATGGGGTCGCCAGTAGGGCATATGAATGAGGAGGACGTAGTGTAGGTGTACCAGTCCGAGTCGAAATCAAGAGTGATCAGCGATTGAGTTGATTAATGACATTGGACATCTACTGAGATTTCTTGAGGCGGCAGGGTATAGTTATAGGGTATTGGAAGTGTTGACAAGGCTGAGAACACTCGGGCATACTCTGGAGAGACTGGACTGAAGGGATTCAATCCATCCGGGCGTGTGACTAGGACACCTGGAAATGCCCCAAGGAAGCGAGTGTTGTTCAGCATTGGGAATGTGGTTAGTGCGAAGGGACTCCAGTCGACTAGCTCCTAGGTTGGATTGAGTCGGACACGAGTGCCACAAAAGAGAAGTTTACTCACATCGTCCGACCAGCTTGGACCACTTCAAAAACTTGCTGATCTGCCAGACAAATCGTGACTGTGAAACCATATGGAGCCTAGAGAAATGGTCTCTGAGTGATCTGAGTATGCATGCCAATTTCGAAAAGACCTACGAATAATCCACGATTGTTATCGTCATAGGTATGGTTTTGATAGGGTCGGCTGCAGCGAGGTCAATTTTCGTGCCCTTCAACGGCGTAGACAAGATAAGTAGCTGGGGGGCGCAAATAGAGCAGTGACGCCGGCTGATGCCTGGTTGCCAGCTGCGAACAGGAATAAGGCAAGAACTGATGTTCCAATGGCTTGCCAAGAATTAAGACGAAGATGAGCTTTAGGTCCCCCAGCCGAGAACATCTGCTAAGGTGTTCTATCCGTGTAGGGGTTTCGCGCGCAACGCGCTTTTGCGCAAGGCACACAACAGATGCCCCGAAAAGATAGGTGGCCGCCGAGGAAAGCAGATTCGCAAGAGTGACGGCGGCATAAGTGGTAGCTCGGATATGCGACGCGGCTGAAGGGGGCAAAGCTACGGGCCCGTTGTGGACAATAAAGGAATAGAAAGTCCAGGGGGCGATAAAGAGAATGATAATCGTGATTACGCGGACAACACAGTAGAACCAAACTTCAGCTGGTCATCTTGCGAGCCGAGCTCTCCCCAACATTCGGCGAAGGAAATGGACCTGGAGGTTCAGGTGAAGGAGTGCTAGCGCTGATGCTGATGGGTGGTTGTAGGCCAAGCATACGGGCAAAACGTTGTAGCTGTGCACAAACATAACGATAGGACCCGGTGGGTCTTCCAGTATTTCTTCTCCGTGAAAATACCTCAAATCCGCAAATGTCAGGTCAATTTCGACCCTGATTCCCCCTGCTGCCGCCAGTATGAGCACAACGCCCCAGTCTGAGGAATGTTCGTCTTTGAACTTTGCCTCTCAGATCCGCAAACTCCCAGGCAACGAATGCCAAGAGCTTCCCGGATTCTATATCCACCACCTCGGCATTGCCTGCATTAGACGACGCGAGCTTGGGACCCCTCTTGTTAATCTTCCAACACCCAGCGAGCACCCTAGAGAAACTCGTTTCCGCGGTGGGATGTTGGAAAATTCGTTCACGCTCTTCAAAGCGAGAAAACAGCAGTGCTAGTGCCCCAGCATTGCGTACTATGCATGAAGGCCGCAGGGTCGCCCCAAAACTGGGGGCTGCGGTCCTTGAGAAAGTTTGTGAAACTTCTATGAACTGTCAATGCAATAAGGTGGCGTTACGCTCACGGATTCTGGGAGAGAAGTTGTCCCGAAAAATAGAGGACCTGCCCCTAGTTGAGAAACCCAGTGGTCACTCGGATGACGCCAGCTTTTAGTGTTATATTGTACGGGAATTTGGAACTGAGCTTCTCCTGAGACGTTGGTGCTGCACAACATCTTTTCAGACGTCCAAAGTCAAGTGCATAAGCAGTCCGCTGAGCGCTGAGCGCTGAGCATCGAGGCTGGTTCAAGTTGAAAGTTGTGGCGGGAGCAAGGCACGTGCCTTGCTTCTCCAACTTGAGTCAGGACTGAGGCTCAACGTCAACACATGCCAGCAAAAGTTCAGAAAAAGAACTATGTAGCGCGGAAATACCTAGCATATACACGAAGTGCTGTTTGATACAAAATTTATGTAGAACATTGTGGCCTATGACTTAAAGCTGAAGCTAAAGAATTGTCCACTTTAGAGAACCAAATATTCTGTCCGACTGAAGCTTGTGAATGTGGATGAAGAATGAACGAAAGTTATGTGGGATATAAGAAAGAAGCCAGTGATGCTGGCTTGAAGCGAACTACAGTGACCAAGTCCGAGAAAGGAGGAAAACGGCAAAGAGGAAGTAACAAAGTGGGGGGGGGTTAAACTATAGGAGTTGACATCGACGAACCTCTCGTAGGAGGGTTCAAGCTCAATGCCAAAGACGGTGGAAATGGCACATTAAGCAACATTGAACGGTTATGTATATGTAGGAAAGGATCACCACCACCGCTACGTGAACTTCTTGCGGCCGACCACATTGAATTATTTCGCATAATGGATTCCGTAGATGTTAACATGGTGTCTGAAGAGTTAACCCATGGGTCCAATCATACTCCGCATGAGGAGAAAACCCTGACATACCACGTAGTTTTTCGGGTGGTGATTGAAGAGGATCGATACCCCCTCCAGCTCCAACACCAACACCAACCCCGATTCCACTGGTACCACCGCTACTATCGATACGGTCTGTGAGAGTGACACTGTTGGTTGTTGTTGAAGTCGTCGTACTCAGCCGAAATGGTACCCCTTGATTCCGTCGGCGGAAGAAAAAGAGGACGACACCGACGATCATCAAAACGACCAAACAACCAAGTAACCCAGCAAGAATCTTCACCGTATTTCCTGACTCATCTTGACCCATCAACACAGCACCCGACGTAGTCGGTGGTTGAGTCGTATAAGCCGTAGGAGCAACAGGAATATTGGTGTTGACTTGGACATCCATACTGCTGTTTGGGAAAGTTGGGAAAACGAAGAAATATTCCAGAGTGAAGGGTGTATCGGCAGTTTGAATGTTAATTACGATTGTATGTGCGATGTCTCCGGAAAGTTGGAGTGAAGCGAAGAGAGGTTGGTCGGTTATTGAACGGGAGGCTGTTGGGAGGGTTGTTACGTGGGCTGGTTCGGAATCGATTGTGTATGCTGCTGTAGGAGGTCGGATAGTATCGTTGCTTGCTGGAACTGTACCGAAAACGACGATTCCTGTTCCTGTGATAGGAATTGTGAGAGGTCATACGAATAGGAGGACCGAGAGGACTGACCATTGAATGAGAACGAAGCACTGGCACCTGGAGTTGTGGTAGTATGTGAAGTAGATGAGGGTGTCCCGTTTAATGTCCATGAACCATTGTACGTGACTCGCAAATCATTATCGCGTGCAATACAGATGGGGCAACCGAACATCGAGCCTGGTGAGGATGGGCCGGGGGGAGGGAAGGATGGAGGGGCAGGTTGATTACTTCCACCTCCTCCGCCTCCACCTCCACCACTTCCGTTATTCTCATTACCAGGACTAGTATTGTCTTGATTAACACTTGACGGCCGTAAACTTGTCGAAGGTGATGGTGTCGACGCAGTGCCGTTGCTCTGGTTCGACTCCTGAGTTGAAGATTGTTGTTGTGGTGAACGTGCAACAATTGGATGACGCTTGTACATTCGACGATTTGTGCTTCGTCCAGGAGTCTTATCCATCGTTTCATCAACCGGTTGCACGTAATCCGTACCTCGGGGAACCTGCCCAGGAGGCATTCTCCGTCGCCTTTGATTCAAGACGTTAAAGAGATGTCCAACCTATAATCCAAAAACACTTATAAGTAAGTCTTGTCTTCGAACCGGTCTAAAAAAGACTTGGTACTGCACAAACGCACGTCAAGTTGAACCACGATAGTGGGACCACCCCCAAAAGCAGGCAGGGGGAAGTAAAAGAACGGGGATGGGATTAACTACCCTTCTTCCATCGCTGGGAACTTTATAAGGGAGTGAACACAGTTTGAATCCGTTGATTTGGGTGCACCCGACCGGGCCTGTCGGTGAGATATTAAGGACCTCGAACGATAACCAATGAGAAAACCTTGTTTCGGAGCGGATGGACTTGTCCATTCCCTGATTGTCGGAAGCAATTAGTATCGAGGAGTTGAACTCGAGCTCGCACCGTGTTTGAAAGATTAAGATCGTCAAGTAAGATTGCCGCAACCTACCTCGACTAGTGTTGGTGGAGCGTCGAAGCTTTCATTGGCAAGATCTTTTCAGAGATGCAGAACTTACTACGCTATTAGCTTGCTTCGGTGTGTGTGCTACTCTCGGTGTGAGCAGTAACCAAGTGTTTCCGTACTTTCGCACACTCCGCGTCATTGTTGGCATGTTAACAAAGAAGGGTCAGAATTAAAAACGAAAAAAACGAAAGACATAGGGAAATTATACAGTCTCTGTGTCTAGGTTTGCGCTGTGTGCGGGACCACATGAGCTACAAGGATACCCCAGCAGAACACGATCGTCGTCTTGTAGGGCACAAAGTTTAGACACCGGAGTCGACAGTACCGCCGGACTGTAAACGGAAGCATATTAGAATTCAATAACGCCCAAACGAATCATCGATACGTACCAATCAAGCTCTATGAAATACCCTTCTACCAATATAATCTAGGCCAACAGAAGTCAAAACCCGCAGAGAAGGAGACAAAAATCAAATTACTTACCCCATGTAAGGTGAGGGCAAATCCACCGCGACAGGGCTAAGAAGAAACGCAAAAGGCCGTAGGCGACCATATTGCCGATTCGTTTTTCCGGTGAGCTCATTCGTTGCATAATCGGTGCTGAAGATGGTAGCAACAACCCAAAGTTTCGTTATGCTTTATCTCTTGGTCGCCAGGAGATATCTGCTTCAAGTCCGATAGGGTTGGACGAACCTCGTCCATAACGATGTTGTGGAGTAGCTCTGTGCCAAAACATGAGACGGTTCGAGGCGACAGCTAAAAAGATACCCGCATATAGGGAGCGTTCCTGGCAAGTAGACTCCTAATGTAGATGATAGTCGACCTCTGGATTCGGGGTTGGCACATTCGGGTTTGGAAGAAGGACGACGGAAACAGCGTTGCCCATATCTCCTGCGATAGAAGCCGCTGGTGGTTGTGTTCAGGGTCCACATCTCCACCAGCGGAATGTGAACTCGGCTTCTTCCGCTTTCGACTACAGTCCTGGCCCAATCGCTGGCGTACTGCACAATTGGAGTTGTTCTTATCTTCGTGTTTCTTGGCGAGTCCACCCCTCAAACCTCAGGATAGACGGCCATACTCTGAGCTCTCAGATAACGAACCCGCCGTTCACTGCCGTTGCTAGTGAAGAAACCGATAACATGTGCACTGCCTATCCCATCACGCCCTTCTTCCTCCTTCTTTTGGTCGTGTACTTGTTTCTGGTCTGATACAGTCTAGTTCCTCAAAAGTTTACGACCGGATCTCAGTTGATTGGAGCTAACGGAGTGACGGTTTTATTCAACGAAATTGAGGGTACTTACCACCACGAATCAAGGGTGCTTGTTGAGCCGAGCCGCCTTGAGGATGGTTGAGGAGCGTAAACCCACCCCTTTCACCTCCTTACCTGATGAAAACCCTTCCGGATCCACCAAGTCGACAAAATGACACTGACCGCCGATCGAGTTGATGCCTCAATTCAGTTGGCGTGCCTGAACGTGGCAAGAATCATGCTCGACTGAACGCCCATGAACGTGGCGTGCAATGGATTTCGTGAGCCAAGTCTTCTTGCCACGATTCCGGATGAATAGCATAGAACCAGCAAATCAACAAGCACAAGCCTCGAAGGTAGGTCTTACTCAGATCAATAAAAACGCTGATAAGCTAGCATAGCCTCTTTTTCTTGAAGCTTAAATAAGATCCTTGCAGATTCTTCGACGACGGGGGGTGATCCGGATCATCTAAATGCAGCTTTTTGTAGGCGGGTTTGGAGCGGCGAGATGCTCGAATGAAGGATTTGAACGCGTGCTCACGGCTTCGCCTGAGATGCTGAGACAGCGACCACCGTATGTCGCAGACATTCTCGTTGGCTTTGGGCGCCCCGGTGTCATACAGAGGTCTTACGTGCCTCCATATGCTCCTATACCATCAAACCCCAGATCCGGCCGTTTGGTTGGTATGACATTGTGGCCCTCGTCATCTTAGGTTTGGCGCCAGGGGCCACCATTATATTTTAACGAGGGCCTAAAAATCGCGGTCGGTTTTAGCTTTCTTTCACTCACATACCAGCCACCATGATCTCTTGGTCCCTCCCCAACCTCTTTTCGAGCGACGCGACTTCACCGTCGCCCATGGAAGCTCGTCACGTTTATCTCCTCTTCTGTGGAGCCTTCATCGTCGCGTTCTTGAACTACTTCACTCGGCCGGATCCACTCAAAGACGTCCCTGGACCATGGTTGGCCAAGTACACTTCCTTGCTGCTTGCCTATCATACACGAACTGGGAAACGATTCCTCTACATTGACAGCCTCCACCAGAAATACGGGCCACTCGTCCGTATCACACCAACCCAGGTGTCTTGTTCCTCACCGGACGCTCCATCCATCATCTACGCACAAGGATCCTCCGCACTCTCCAAAACCCCCTTCTATCGTGCATTCTACGTGAGCGGCACACCTTCCCTCTTCTCCACCCAAGACCGCTTCGATCACGCAAGCAAACGACGCGTCTTAGCCCATCCGTTCAGTTACTCTAGCGTCAAACAATTCGAAAGTTGGATTCAAACCACGCTGGGAAAGTTTATCAATGGTCTGGATGCAAGATGTTTGCCACCTTCGAGCACCAGCGGAGGTGCGGAGATAGCGGGCCGACCTTCCGGGGGTTCCAATACTTCTGCATCGAAAGTCAAATGGGTCGACATGCTGGCATGGTTCAATTATATGACATTCGACGTCATCTCAGACCTGGCTTTTGGTGAGCCTCTAGGGATGGTCGACCGTGGTTCAGACATCTTGGACACAAAATCCGATGCAACTGGTGTTGCTGCGATGATCGATTATCGAGGTCGTACAGCAGCTTTTCTTGGTTTATTCCCAGCGATTCTTCCACCTTCTTCCATTTCTTCTTGGTGCATGTGGATCCTTGCGAATATCATTCCCGATGAGTTTATCAGTCGGGGGCTTAATTCGACGGATGTGAGTCATTTAACCTTCTAAAGGAATGGGTACCATATGCTCAACTCTACGATAAGTCGCTCTCTAAAATTGCTAGGAAATGCGTCAGGAGGAGATTATCGGAAGGCGGCGAGGTGAAGCGCGGCGACCTTTTGGACCGGTTAGTCGAAGGACTTGGGAAGCAAGATGAAATAGTCCAGGAAGATGACGTTGTCACTGAAGCCATGCTCCTTTTGTGAGTGTTTCAACAATATACATGTCATGAACGCGTTCCGACTTTGATTAGAACTGCAGGTTCAGATACCACAGCTAACTCCAGCGCTGCAATCCTCTTCCACATCCTTCGTAACCCTCGAGTCCACAAAGCTCTCCTAGAAGAATTATCACAACTCGAGATCGACGAAGGAGAAGAAGGATTGATGTTACCCTCACACGACCAAGTAGGTTGCTCTATAACTTCCTACTACGTCGTCCACCTAACTAACTCTATTCCTGTTACTCAGGTAAAGAACCTACCCTACCTCCAAGCAACAATCGACGAAGGACTTCGTAAATTCGCAACCAACGCATTCGGTTTACCACGCGTCGTCTCCGACGGATCCTCCGTCGAAATATCCGGAAAACTATTCCCTCCTGGAATAGAACTATCCGCACCTGCTTGGTCTATCCAACACGATCCATCTGTTTGGGGTGACCCATTTGAATTCCGTCCAGAACGGTGGTTGGAAGATGGAAATACACATCTGAAGAAACATTTGTTGACGTTTGGCATGGGACCTAGGATGTGTATTGGGAAGAAGTAAGTTCAAGTTTCCGTATTCATTGTCATTGTTGCAGGAGATTAGGTACTGATGACATTGATTTTTATAGTTTGGCGTATATGCAGATGCAGTTGATGATTGCTACTGTTATTCTTAGGTATGACTTTGAGCTTAGGGACGAGACATTGGAGAGTGTGGAAGGGTTTATGCATAAGCCCGTCGATTTGTGGGTGACAATTAAACGTAGGGATTAGTCGTGGATATGGTTCCTCCTCGACCACTTGCAAAGGACAGGAATTGAAACAAATATAGGAAGTTGTATATCAGATTTATAATAGAGTATATAATGGATTACTGTATTGTATAGCTTTGTCGATTGTTGCTGCTTGCATTGTCAGATAATGTCAATTTCGAATTAGTGCCAAATTCTTGCTGCTCATGGGCATGTCTGCATATTCAGAACCTGAAGTCGAAATTTTAAGCACCCTTTCCTGTTGCTTTACATAGGGCGTAAAACTTGGATGACGGATTTGACAACAGGACCCCAGGGCTACGAGTGGAAAACCAAATTAGCACCAATGCACATACAGTAGAAATGGACTTACCGATCGAATTCGACAATGCGTCCTTGCTCTAACAACATAGTCCATGCAAACTATCAGCGCGTGTCCAAGAGAAAAAGGTAACATTTAGATGGCAGCCCGTAGTCGATGTGCAATAGTCGGAATAGTACTTTGTGCGAATTTACTGTAACGGCCGTTAGCAAAGAGAATTTCAAATCAGTAAAAGAGGGCATTACTGTCCAATCGTCTTTCCGATAGGTTCATCTGTTGCATAATCAACGCTAAAAAGGGTGTCAATAACCTAGAGTGCTGTCGCCATGCCTGTCAGTCACCTTGCAGTTGCCTAAGAGATATCTACGTCAACTACCGGAATTGTTGAATAGGGTAACATGACGAACCTCATCCATAACCAAAACCTTGGATCGCTTCAAGATGGCGCACACCATACATTGCAGTTGCTTCTCACTGCAATAAGCTCAAGGGTGTGCTAATTGATAGTAAGAAGAACTTACCCAGTTGAGAAGTTTTCTCCACCTTCGGACACTGACGAGTCCAAATCGCGGAAAACGTTTGCGTTAACGGTGTCTGCTGATCCTTCAGAGGTCTCTTCGGACGGGATGGGATGCACACGACGCAGTGCTTCGAACTAAAAAGAGGCTTATCAGCAGGGTGTCCGAAGGAAATAGGGAGAAACAACAAACAATTTCAGCATCTTGATATTCACTGAACACATCAAGTGCGGAGCGAAGGCTACCACTCAAGATGGTTGGATCCCCTGCAGGATCACGAAATCAGTCACAACACAGAAAGAAAAGGGGGGTTACGAACGAGGAACAATAGTCAACTTGCTCCGAAGGTCGGTCAACCCGATTTTCGCAATATCCAGCCCATCAACAAGGATTCGGCCTTCCGTGACCTCCACACATCGGAAAAAGGAAAGAGAAAGGGTACTCTTTCCAGAACCTGTTCTTCCTAGAATTCCAGACGCCAAGTCAGTGAGCTTATAATGATACCGCGACGATAGGTACCTTTTCACCAAGGTTTGCGGTAAAATTCAAGTGATGAACATCGGGTAGCGCAGGCTATAGATATCAATGAGGAAACAACAACTATACTGGACGGAAGAGGAGATACCGCGTAACGAATAACGAGATCTTGACATTCGATAGCACCAGTTGAGGGCCAGGATGAAGGTGGACGGGTTCGACAAACTCCGGTGCCTCTCGATTTAATTCGGTATATTCTTTGACGCGCTCCATCGCGACCTAGGGAAATGAGCTCCGTTGATTGTTCCAAACCAATGAAACGACGGACCTGTGAGGACTTTTGAATTTGCATGCCGGCAAAGAAATCAAGAAACTAACCGTAAATAATAGATCATTTGTCAAGGTAGAAGTAAATGCCAAAGAGAAGCCAGCCAGCGTTGCGTTGATGCTTGGTGTCATAAGGGAGACCACGGCTGTAGCACCTAGAACTGCGCAGGAAAGTATGTTGAAACGGGCCGAGAGTCATCGTTTGAATAGGAAGAGGTTAGAAAAGGCAGAGATAACGCAGGAAATCACATACCACCCCACATCCAATAGTGAGGGTTGGAGTTCTGTTCGGTCTGAGCGTCATCACGTAGCCAAGGGTGTGTCACTTACCGTACCGACGCATCGCAGCATATCGCGTAGGAATTTCGTTGAGGCACCGAAGGCTCTCAGGACAGTGACATCTGAAATAGTCTCCCCATAGATGGAATACAGTGGAGAACGAGCCACAGAATCTATACAACAATTTAGTAAAACTAAACGAAATGCGTCAGGGTCTACTCACCGAGGCAGCGCATATCACGAGATGTTTGTCCGTAAATCTATAATTGTGCATAAGAAGCCTCGAACACAACAGATATCGTAACGAAGTATACCTTCGCCACTATTGAAAGTACATAAGTCAGTTTAACTAAATCGAGAACAATCGGGGGATCTCACCATTCCAATATAGGGCGCCAGGACCGATAGTAGAAGGTACGAAGGGCCACCCTTCAACAACACTGATGGTTATTACCGTCGTGATAGCGGAAAGGCCATACATGATGCTCCGTCCAAAGTTGTCGGAGAGATTGCTGTAGATCCCTGTGCAGGGGTGTGAACACGAAGCTCGAAAATGGGTGATAAACATTACCTTCAATGTCTTTACCGAACCTGTTGAGAAGACGGCCGCGCGACACCCGTATCATGGAATCGAATATTCGCAAACAGAACTGCTTCCAGAAGGCGCTTGTAGATGACATGCGATGCGTGGATCGCGCCCATGTACAAGACGAACCAACGGAACGTTGTCAGCACAAGACCGACACCAGTGATAACGGCATATATTGAGATGTAGTGCATGGGGTCTCGCGCGTCGCCTGTAACTCCGGCGTTGGTCCAATGCCTAAGAATGTAAGACGTGCGAAGGATCGGTGACCAGGTAGAGAGCTTACTGAGTCCATGCATTATCCGCCATGGGACTTAAAGTCGCAACAAGGAGGGCAAGGGCAAGGAGGGCCCAGATACCACAAGAGCGAACGTAAGCCAACCAAATATCCCGACCAATTCGGCTGACTGCTCGTCGTTCTTCCTCGATCAACTTCCGTGACTTTTTCTTCTCTGGTTTGGCTTCTGATGCACTGGCTGATGCAGCGGTCGAGCTCGTGTCGTGATCTGTCTTCTCAGCAGAGACCCTGTCCAAGACCGGTTCGGGCTCATCCTTCTCAGCAGGGGCCGTATCAACAGGTTGAACGAGACGGGCCATGACGCCTGAGTGAGCTTTGGAATTCTTCTCTGTCACCCTGATAGTCAACACGCCCGTTGTCGAGTGCTACGATGTAACTGGCACCGGGGCGCAGAGCTGAACGTGATAACATACGAGGATGATAGTTCTATCACGCATCATATTACCTTTTAGCCATTCGTTGTAGAGGTGGTGGGCAGTATGTGCATCCACTGCAGAATAGTGAGCAACTGGGCCCGTCATACACCTCAGGGAATTCATACCAGTAGACAGTACGCCGTCCAAGGACAATATCGATGCCCTGGAATACATAGCGCGAGCAAGAGACACTATTGTCTCCGTCAGCTACTGGGTGTGTGGGGAAAGGAAACCCGCATACCTCTGGCTTTTTGTCCACCTGACAAGTTGACCTGAAGAGGTTCCTCGTAAGTGGTACATCGGAAGTAAAGAGCAATTGAGTTACTCACACCGCGTTCGCCTATTTCTGACTCGTCACCGTCTTTGAGTATCGTGAGGTCGCCGGTAAGAGCGCAAACCTACAAGGGTGAATTTAGGTCTTAACAACCGTAAGGTACGAACCACCGCGCCTCATCGCAAGGGAGATTGAAGAGAGTGTTAACTGTTGGAAGACATGAACACGAGAAAGGATCCCAAGCCATTGCACACCTTTGATTGAGGCGTTACGGAGCCAGGCAGTCTGGGGGGCATAAGCACACAACCTTTGAACAACCCATTGTTCAGGTGGTATCGAATTGTTGTGATACGATGCCAGCGCATCTGGAGGAGAGCGCGGGCACCCGTCTGTCCAGTTGGGATATATGCTTCACCCAACAAGGCTGTTCAAAGAATTAGCCACACAACCGCTTAGAACGACGCAGTATGAAAGGAGGAAGAGAGTCTTCCAGGAAACCCACCACAGATTAGTGACGATTCACCCGGAGGGAAGTTCCGTGTTAGATCGATCAAAACAAACTTCTGTCGAGGCAGCAGAAGGGCGGTGCTCGAGGGAGAACGATCTTGAGGCTATGTTACTGTGCAAGATTGGAATGCAATAACAGAGTCCTGCTTGTGCAGAAGGAGAACGGGAGCAATTTCGGTACTGTTGAGATACTTCTCAATGCGGCGGAGAGAAACGAAACACTGCATGTGGAAATTGAACGCTACGAATACTTAGAAGTAGAGGCTGACAAACCTGCAACACATTGATGAAAGTTTCCGGTAAGCCATTGAATGCCATCTCGTCGAATATTGAAAGAGATATAGCAGGCGGTATGCCAACCCCCATCCGCTTCCAGGCTTGGGACCCCATGACCAGAACTTTGGCTTGACTTCACGAATGACGAGTCGCATGCTCGAGGACGCGTAGGTGGCGCGCATATTACCAGGCACGATAGGCAATTCAGTGATCTCCAGACTGATCGCTACCACACAACCTTGGTTGTATATGTGCAAAGCATGACCCTTGGAACAAGTTCAGTTAAAAGAACGAGGATGACAAATAATAGACGCACCTCGGGATTAGTTTTGGCGCTAACTGTCTTCTCAAAGTAAATCCTTTCTGGAGGATGTTGGAGTCTAGGTCCTCGACGCGTCGTGCTGGTGATAAAACTCAATACGATATAGAGTGCGAGTACTGCCAAGTGGAGGCGCCGTAACCCGATGATAACCTCTTCGCACAATTTGGCTACAGAAGGGGTGGTGGGAAACATCGTGGAGATTAGCAATAGCACGGACGAGAGCGTTGTGCGAACGGCGAGGTAAACAATGGTTTCCGCGTGCTTGGATTGGCTCTTGACGGCTCGTACTGTGACTAGGAGCAAGTACGCAGCAAACGATACGCGGAGCATTGATGTTGCCACATCCTTTCAGCCAGCATCCTCCATATTCACCCATCCAAATTGAATGGTCTCCAGGACGAGAGTCAGCGAAAGTAATAATGGAAACTTTTCTCAACCGCATCTGCCGGTGCAATATTCCGAGTCAGTGCTCCTAATAATTCTCAATAGGTTGATAACACACCTGATTCCAAAATGCGGTCTCAGATCTCATCCACGGGGTATCCATCCAATATGTCCGAGTCCTCCGGCGTTGTGACGTCAAACGGATCGTATTCATGTCCAACAGTGCCGTTGGTTAACGGGGGCTGTATCTTCCCATCTTTTTCTCTCCTGGCAAGAATACGAGCAAGCTGCCTACGGCGCTTAACGCGAGCGCGACGGTGATTTCGAATTCGAACCGAGGCATCTGAGAGCTCTGCCTACGTATGTGAATGCAGACCTGCACAAACCTGGCACCAGTATATTATACTGGTATGCTCGGCCGTATGGGACTTGGATGGAGTCAGAAGAGAAGTGGTTGATTCCTCGCCAAACGACGCGTTTGGTTCATGGGCAGGCTAACGTCCTGGTAGTAGTACGCCCAATCTGGAAGTAAATGATTGCTCCACCCAATCACATCTGCAGAATTACCACTGTGCACGGCGAGCTGCCACCTGGCGTGCTGGGAAGCCATAACGAGGCCTGCGATGTAGGCATTCTGAAATATCGTATTCTCGGAGTCACACAAGTAAGTACGGAATTCTCCACCTGCTACCTCGTAAATTAACCCAGGACGTTTACTCACATAGACCTACGTCGCTATTTTCGCAATTTGAACCAGTCATCAAATTCGGGGAGCAGTGCCTGATGCTGTTGATTCCGACTCCAGAATGAAGGTAGAACGGTCAAAATTCAGGTCAAGGGTATGCAAAAGTTATAACCTGTCAGGGGTATGCAGAGACTCTACTGTAATAAAGATAAACCAAATCATCGCTAGACATTGTAATCCGCAAGGATGGCTTCTAATTTGGTGCGCAATTCTTGGAAGGCCGAGTCAGACTGTTCACAGTATTTGAGAAGGTCATGTCAAAATCAGAAGGTGGAGAAAGCCACTTACGGGATCCGCCTCATCCATCCACCCGGCCAAACGGGTGAATATATGCCCGATGCCTTTACCTTCACAAGTATCGTCCTCATCCTCAACAAAATTTCCCTCGACGTCTCTCCTCTTGAAATTAAGTCCGGGCTGAGTGACAGCCTGTGATACGCACGATACGTCATGAGGAATATAGATAACGACCGTTAGATTGCACTCACGCAATTATTTTCCGATCTCAACGCACGGAGAGCGCAAATTGTATTCGCTTTGCAGCTAGCATCACAACTACCTGGGTCAACCCGTGCTGTGTATGTACGGTATTGTTGAAAGAGTGTATCATTTGCTGCGAATGCGTCAGTGACGCGGTGCCAAAATGAGGGGCTCAAAGTCTCATTTGCTTGAAGTCCTGCGGCCGGACCGTAGGTGCTGCGAGCGCTATAAAGCAACTCCCATTGGGCTGCTCTGTGTGAGTAACATCCAGAAGGGACGAATATTCAAATTGACTTACGATTTTGCTGGAAGGACGGATCTGAGTAGTCGGCTAGATAACAGTTAGGCTTCCCCCTTTCAATCAAGTAGGCGACCAACTATAGAAGACCCGGACATCAACAACTTCGTACGTATCAGGATCCACATCATAGAGCTTGAACGCAGGCTTCCCACCTGAAAGTTCAATGGGTCAACCAATGCCGAATGCTTGGAAAAGGAAGTCACTTACTTCTTGGGGTCAAAGCCGGGGCAATATACGCGATGCTAGTAGCAGTGTCCTTGTTTCGATTCCCATAATCCGAATAAGCGATAGAAAATTCATCCTAAAAGTCGGCCTCAGGTCACATCAACTCGAAACTGTGGGTGAGAAGTGACGAACCTTGTGGCTATGGCCGTAGAACTGTCCGGCAATCGTATTCTTGTATCTCTGCACAATCTGGTCGAAATAGTTGGACTGTAACGCGACATATTAAGTAAACCAAATCATCTCATCAAAACGCCGCTCATCATACCTGGTCCCACAAGGTATCTCCGCTTCCAGGCTGCATATGCGCAACAATCCATACACGTTGCCCTGCATCTTCCGCAGCCTGTAGTTGTTGGATAGTAAACCCGAGAATCCCATTGGGGTCAGCCCTGTGATGCACGATGAAGGGTCAGAAACTCTGCGCAGAAGTAGGCCGTGGGTTTTTAATTAAGACGCACTGCAGGATATCGCTATCATACAACCAGAAGCTAGCAGAAAGGCGATTAGACGAAAACGGGTCGATCAGATCAGAGTTTGTCACACACTTCATTTTGTACCAATACACGGTATTTATAGAAATAATACTGTGAAGAAAAATCAATGTCCAGTGGTGCAGGCCCTCGCCACGAACATACCGAAGGTTGGTACCAGGAGGGATGATGGAATAACTGCCTGAAAAGTGTTTTACTTGATCTGAACCTGCATCTTGGATCCAGGCCTAAGTACAATGAGATTATTGACACTCGGAGTGTTTACGAAAAGGTGTCTAACCTTCCAGCCGTCTGCTTGGGTATCGAACACCCATTGGGAGTTACCCTGCTGGGTAGTGTTGCGCGGAAAAGCGTTGGTGGGCGAATTTTCACTAAGAAGGAAATCAGAGTGCATGCTTCTCGGGTAGACCAGCTCCTACTGATTTCCTGCAAGGACAGATCAGTAAAACGGCCAGCGAGACCATGAGATTTACGGACCAATAGTGGGATAGACCGGTGCACCAAGCATAGTCTGGAGTTCGGAGTTGAAAATACGCATATCATCAATTACTTCCCTATCAACAGCGTAAGGACCGAGACAGGACCAATCGGTGGCTTTTAGCTTACTGTTGCGTCGTAAGCCAGACAGCAGCTAAGATTCACTTCGTCAGGGATATAATTCAGGCTTGCGGGAAGCAGTTACCTTCGATTACATCTCCGGTAAAGAGAGAAAATATGTTGTCCTTCGAGACTTGATCGAGGAAGGAATGAACAAGGGTTGCAGGAGTGTCACAATGGGGGCTTCCGAAGGGACCAGCGGGTTCAATTATAGGACCAGTATGGTCGGTAAAATTCCTACAACAAATTGGCTTGTTACACGAGGCGTCAGTACCAACCTAGACAAAGACTATCAACCTTCACGAGTAGAATGAAGCACACGCTAGGTCACATACTGTATATTGCCGATCGATATGAATATCACTGAAATGGGCCACCTGGAAAGGTGCCTTTCCTGTTCGAACAAAGGGTTTGGGGCTCTTGGGAGCGGCTTTTGGGAATGATACAGTCCACTTATTCACTGCAGGGGGCTGACAAAGGCCAAGGAGGGATCCACAAAGCTTCTCCGACGTCTGTTTCAAGGGAGAGATTGCCCTCAAATCATGTGCTATGATAGGACCTTGCTGGCCAATAGCACCTTCGCAAACATCCTCGGGTTCAAGCTTCAAACGGAAAGTAAGTTCGTCAGTGTAGGCCAGCAGGCGAATCAAGTACTGACCCCGAACGAGGTACACACAGCCGTCAATGAAGCGGTGAAGGGGGTATCACCAAGTGCTGCCAAACCCTTCAAAGGCACCAAGAGCGCATGGCAAGAAGCACAAGTCGCTGCGTTCTTGATCGCATTGACAATGTCGTCAACCAATCCCGCAGAAACGCAGGTGACGAACAGTACGATGTAGAGCCAGATATGCATCGTACCAGGACGTCTATACGGGAGTTGATCAAAGGAGTGTGGGGTTACAAACGAGTGTTATAAAGGCTGGGCGAAAGCCACTTTGCGTCGCTCTGTCTTGGAACGTGGGTAAGGGCCTCTGAAGAACCCTCCCTACACATGTTTCCTTAAATGAAGAAGAGGCCAAGGGGGTTGTTTGCGTTCTTACCATACGGCTACCTTCGATGGAGAACACGGGTATCGAAAATCCCAGCAATTTTTCAAATCGGCCAAGGATATGCTCGTCGTTGGGGCGTCCATTTCAGGAGCCCTGGTCGATCGACGAAGGTGTAGTGCTTCCGCGCTATGGTATTGAGTTCCACCGGTAACGGACGTCGTGGTCATCGTGGAGAGCTTTCTCGGACTCCAATGGCTGAAACAAGTCGCAGTAGGGCACAGCCACCGGTGCCCACGCAAATGAAATCGCCGGACGCGTTGAAAATTAATGAACAAGACTTTCGTTATTCAGATCTGCGCCCAGCGCTCGGGAACTATGAATTCTCAGCCTGGCCGAATAACGTATACGAACCTACGCACAGAGACCATTGCGAAGCTCTGTCGAGCTCGCGCTCTCCGAGAACCCAGGAGAAGCCGGAAGACCCTGTGCAAGGGCGAAAAAAGTCTTTGGGCGACGGTATGGGGAAAGGATACGCCCAAAAATTTAAACCGCGATTCGCGTACCTAGTTGTGTGCTCTAGGTCAACGTGCATTCGTCCCATGGCCATACCAACTTTCATAGCAGATACACCAGTGAAGGAGCCTTCTTTCTCGGTTCTAGCACCGTTCGTCGTTTTCCGGCACGCACGTGGATGTCGCGACGCATGGTTTTGCAACAAGCTCTTCTTTCAAAGGATTTGTGCTGTCAATCGCAATGGTTTTTAAGAACTTGGGACCATGTGGATGAGGAGGCTTGTAGATAGTGACAGCGGGGTGTTTAGGCAGAGCTCAAGCTATGCCGTAAGCTCACCTCCAGGTTCTGGCGTGAGCCCGAATATTTTTGTGCAGGGCTGTCGTCGCGCCAGCCCACACCACGTCTCTGGGGGGAAGAATGCAGATATTGATAACGAAAGCCTTGACGTCAACTCTGACTCTAAATATATAGACGTAAATCTATCCACCCAAGGAGATAACCCAAGGAGATAAGAACCAGAACAGACAGAAAGAGATGTTGATACGTAACCCCACAAACCGCCCAAACCCAAGCTGAATTATGTACTCGGAAAACGAAACGACAAAACCCAAATGCACGAAAAGGAATCCCAAAAAGACAAGTGAGACCCAAAGAAAGAAAGAAAAAGACCATACCCTTATGAAGACAACATGGTACTAATGCAGGGGGTGATACGTATACAAAAAAGGGAGATAGCATCGCTACAAAGCAATGGTCAATAGCGAGAAAATGAAAAGAAAGTCGAGATAATGCTAGCTAACTGCCGATACAAAAGGAGATGGGAGAAAAGGAGAAAATACTTCGACAACACCCATTACAATATGTGCACAACAACAACGGTGCGGGGGTGCACCATATTCCATTACATCCACATAATCGTTCAGCTCATCATCATCATGTAGGATCGTTCCGCTTTTGTCGTTTGTCGTTTGGACTTGAAGGGCATTCAACGTTCTGATCCACCCCAGGGCGATGTGCTCTGTGCAGACCAAGGTGATCTCATTCTAGACCCAGGTTCCTGACCCTCCTCTCCTCCAGATCCTGAAGTCGCTGCTGACCTTCCTCCCAGTGATACCGTCGAAGTCCCATGAATCCCCAATCCCAACCCAACATGGGCATTCGCATCATCCCCAGACCCTCGAGAGACATTATGCAAATCCCTACTCAACGGTGTTGAATGTGTTCTTTCCCGTTCACTTCCATCCACACTGGACCCCGAACCCGCTGTTCCCCCGGCTCCCACGGAAGCCCTCCAAGAATCCGCTGTCATACCAGATGTCTGATAGAATATATTCCGAGACAATGGGGTTGACCTTAGTTCCCTGTCGTCATCCCGCTCGGGTTGATCAACGCGAGAGCGTTCGCGGGATAAACTCCTTGTGTTTCTCGCCGTCGTGCGAGTATCAGAATCCCGCAGATTACTCTCCCTCCTACCCCTTCGTTCATCGCCCATATTATGGCCATTTGCCTCTTGTAACCATCTCTGCTGATCTTGGTCTTCATTAGACAATCCCTCCTGCTCCAAATACTGCGAGTGAAACTGCGCTTGACTTTGTGAGGGGTCACCCTGATCCTCGCCCTCCCTTTCTTCTAGGATGGTCCCTGGATGAGCGGAATGCATGGGAGGGAAGTACCCAGGGTCGAAGTACTCCGTAGGCTCTCTCATACGCCCATAACCTGACGCGACATTTCTTAATGGGGCACCTACAGCAGCGTGTGGATTCGATCCAGAGGCTGCAGGCCGGCCCCAGAACGCACCAGGAGACATGGCGATCCCAGGCGAGAATGAGTTGAATTGATGCAAAAGAGGTCGTGTATGCGGTGGAAGCATGTGTGTAGAAGGTGACGGAGGTAAGGGAGGCGAGTATAAGGGAGTTTGATGATGAATGTAGGGTTGGGGAGGGACTTCTGGCATCGGATGGGCGTAATGGTACATGGGATCCATCTCCGGACCCGGATGTATTGGAGACAGAGGGATCATGGTGAAGGGAGGCATGGAGGGGGTGATCGGCGGAAGCCCGTGTGGTGTCAAAGACACTAACTGAGGGTGCCCAGGGTGGTGGAGGGGTGACATACCGGGGGGATGTAGGGGGGATAGTGAGAGACCATGATGGGCTTGAAGCTGGACGAAAGAGGTAACGGGTGGAGGTGGGGGGAGAACGATGGGACCGGGATGGCGAGGGTGATTCTGAAGACTTGGAGGCGGCTGTCGCTGTCTGGTTTCCGCCTGAGCAGAAGTTGCTGGTGGTGACATTGGAGGTGCATCGGAAGTGCCAGGGTTGGGCGGCTTCGTGATAGGAGGTGGCGGCTTACCCAGCGGAGGAGTTGAGAAAATGTGAGTCGACGCGAACGACGACGTCAGGCCTTCAACATCGTATGACGTCGAGGGCTGCTGCAAGGGTCGGGTATTGTTTTGCAGCATCTGGACCTGTGCTAATCGGGAATGCGGCGGTAGTGCAGGTTTGTATGAATTCAGCGGCGACCCCCCAGGGGAAGCAGGTCCGTAATCTAAAAGATAGCCGGGTGGTAACGTTATTTGCAATTGGGATGTCATTGACGAACTAAAAGTGTTCCCGCTGGTTGATTTACTTGTGCCTGCGGAGTAGATGGAACTCGATGAGAACGATGCTGTTGAGGACGGCGATGCGGGAGTCATGAGCGACTGAGGGGCCTGAGAAAACTTGTCATAATGAACTTTGAGAGAACGTCCGTTGTACTCGTAACTGAAATGAATGATAAGAAGTCCAGTCAATAATGATGCGTTTACCAGTTCCGGGAAATACGAACCCATTGAACATTTTGACCGCGCGCTCAGCATCACTCTCGGTGGCGAACACGACAGTCCCAAAACCACGGGACCTTCCATCTTGACTGAGAGCGACATCAGCTCTTAGAATGGTTCCGGCTTGACGAAAAAGATCCTTTAGGTCTTGCCACTGACAGTGAAAGGGCAACTAAAGAATGCGATAAGTTAGAAATTTTTCGGAATCACAACACGTTTTAAAAGCGTGTATGAACGCACATTCCCGACAAAAAGGTTACGACAAGCCGCAGTTGATGAGGAGCCTAACTCATGCGGATGACCGTATAGCGAGAGTTGATCTAGGTTCTCAGAAGGGCCGCTCAAGCCCAACGCATGGACATCCATATGTGGAGGTAGGGGAAACGCGGATGTGTTTGAACCAGCACTCCCCGGAGGGGCTACGGGATTTCCTCCTGGGTTGTCGAAATCAGGAGGCAGCCGGTCGGGACGAACCTCGAGGGTTCTACTTTGCCACAAGTAACCATTGAACATCTCGACTGCACGCTGGGCGTCTTCGGATGACGCAAGAAGTACGGTACCGTAGCCACGGGATCTGTTATCCGGTCCCAAGGAGACATCTGCGCGCAACACGATGCCTGCTTTTCGGAACAGATCCTTGAGGTCCTGCCACCGCACCCGGTAGGGCAGCTGCGATATATTAGCAAAAAATAGCAGAGGGAAAGTCGGAGGGATCAAGGGGAAGAGAAATTAGACGACGTACGTTGCCCACGAAAAGTTGTGTCCTCGTATCCCTCACGGGGCCTGCCCAACCGTCGGGAGATGGTCTCCCCGAGGTCGCCATTTGAATCACCGCTTCAATGTCATCGTTTGTAGGCGCAGATGCGGGTGGCGGAGAAGATATGGGTGCGGAGGACGAACGGGAGGTGGATGTCTGGTGAGCAGTTGAAGGGGTTGAGAAGGGACCTGGAAAGGAGCGCATGCAGACTTACATTCTGTGACGACCCCATATATGGGTGCGTGCGTGAAAGATACTATAAATTCCGACTGCCCGAGCCCTTTGAATTTGGGCGAAATGAGCCCAATCGCAAAGACTGCAGAGTGGCTGCCAGGGGTGCAATCCTCCAGATCTGACTGCTGCGGGATACTTGAAGAATATTAACCGGAAAATAAGAGCGCCAAACGAATGGTATAAACGAGAGGATTCAGAGATACCAGCACTGGGCGATGCTCGAGCGCACCTTGGTCTCTGCAAAAATGTTGAAAACAAAGCCACGGGTCAAAAAAAAAGCTCCACAAGCAGCATCCAGATCGAATATAATGGGGTTGCACGGTGCGCCGCCCCCGCCGGCACACGTCATCACACGCTCTGCCCGCACGCACCACCGTTCACAGAGCGCTGCTCATTGCCATCAACAATGCCTAGATGTATTATCGTCTATTGTACCATATCGTCCCCACCGTTAGCGAAGGGGATGGGGACAGTCCCTTGCGGCACCTTTAACCCTTCGTGCTGACGTCACACCGTGAGAAACCACCTAATGTACCTTTTCATGTTTTTGTCATTTCTGTTTGGACTTGGCACCAACGTTACATGCGCACAATCTCCTGATTCCTGTCTTCTCAACTTCTGATTTTTCTAATTTCCTTTTTGATTTCATATCTTCAAGCATCAAGTCTGCTAGCCTCGTTGTACAAGGGTCAATCGTGGCCTTTGCACGGGCTCTTGTATTTTTTTGCCAGGCATCGGCCCATAATAACGACGGCCCAACACCGGGAAATGGCATCATGATGCCAACTAATTTTTTCCATTCACCGACAGCCGGAACTCTATCGGTCGAATGCTCGTCCGACGGGCCAATACCCATTTCTCTTGTCGATGAGTGCCCTTCCTATCACAATTCTCAGGTTCCAAGAGCAGCGAGGTGAGTTCTTTGTGGTCCTCTGTCACGGCGCACTTCCATATCCAGGTGCCAACGGTACAGCATGACACCCTGGTAACCCCCTAAAATCCTAGAGGGTCGTCTAATCAATTCAATTGAACTTAAATCCTCGGTGCAAATGATGGAGTATCCCTTTGTTTCTCGGAATGGCGGGCCTATCGCTTGGCCATTGTGCATGTGCACCGCGTCATAGGCTTCCTTGATAATATACCACACCGTGTGACCTGATTTTCAGTCCGGCGGCTTGATTAAAATCGATGCCGCTGGATTGGGTCATCTCTACACATGTCCTACCTGGCATCTCAGCATCTGGTAACTCTTTTTCCTACTTGTTATAGCTTGAACCACAGGTAGCGCTCCATCCTTCACAAGGTTCACTCGATTTGGTGCCGATGAAGTCATGGTGTGTGCCAATCGCTGAACCTATCAGGGGCACAAACTCACACAACGACAGACCATAACTAGGGATGGCCCGAGGTTTGCTCATTCATATGACCCATAGCCAATATACGTACAGCACCTCATGCCATCCCCATTCATTAATTTCCTCCCAAGAATACCGCAAATCTGGGTGGGTAATGAAATTTGCAGAGGGCACATTGCCATCGATAAACTATCAACACAAACCTATGACGAAATGCCAGCTTCCAAAAATCCCGGTCTAGACCAACGAATCTGTCTATCGGTGAATTCGTAGTGCATCATGAGGTTATAGGCCACCGAATATGGTATGTGACGTGCAGCGACGCAGATGTCGGGGTTGGAAAAAAAAATCAGCTGGGTGCATGACGGTCCATGTAATAAAGGGGTCTGAACCTCGTATCGTGGTTTATCTTATCACGGCTCTGCTATCATAAATCAGTGTAAGTAACCGAGTTCTATAAGCAATTCTGCTTCAGGTTGGAGCTAATGGCAATAACTCGATGACGGTGGTCGTAGATGGCGCCGCCGACACGACCTCATTTACGGGAAGATGGGACCTTGATTTAGTCGTGTACCTTCGATAGCAGCACAGAAGCCTCCTCGTACCCACCTTTGAGGCCATACATCGAAGCGCAGCGAAGCCTACTCGGGCGTTAGATCAACTTGGATGAAACACCAATCTCAAAGAACATGCGGCATGGCAGATCGGAGCATGCTACAAGTAGAGCTGGTTGGAAGGTTATACCGTATACAAAGGGGATCAGAGTAAAGCATCGGCCGAGTTTCAGGAAAGCGATCTCGCCTGGATGGTGGAAATATTGGCGAAGAAGTTCGGCCAGGCCGTGAGATCTTGAGAACCGACGTCTGACAAGAACTCCAGTTGATATCACTGTCCAGGTTGAAGGGTAGCCCCAGCAGGCTTGGCGATGACTAGTAGACCATCAGAACAGACTTAAGGAGGGAGACACAGAACAAGGGGTCCTACAGACAGAGACGTAGTCGTAGATAGCCCGGGCTTAGCAGAAATTCGTGACAGCGTCAAAAGTCAAAACCGCGCGAACCCTGCATCAGAAATAAGAGTTTGGAAGGCCCATATAGTTGCCCACCATCGACGGTAACAAATTCCATTGGATAGTCGTAGTCAAGAACCTGGGAACCGTACAAACCTTAGCACATATAGCGGAGAGTTCAGGATGCAAATGGGTAAAGTTCGAGGGGTCGGTCCGCAGCCACAATGCCAAGAATCAAAAAATCGTGTGCGTCCACACGATTCAGACCTGCCTGAGATCCGGGTCGAAAATTGAACTGTTTCTCACAAAGGGGGATAGTGGAAAATGAAAAATCGCATCGTGCATATACTTTAGAGATAGCAGACGTCAGGTGTGATATCGTACCTGATCCAGATGGGATAAGTCCTCGTGGGTGGAAGTGAGACCACGCGATCCTAGTATAACTTACCTGCATGCGCGTCAAAAAAGCGTGGGCCCTGGGTAGACGGTTTGCTCCATCGTGTGCACAAATACAAATACTTAACGCTGTAGAACTCGAGGCAAAGCGCCGGCGTGGTCACTTCTCAGGAGACAGTTGGGGATATCGATTTGGGTCTGCGTCAGAGGACAATGCTTGTCGGCCACCATATGGTATGGCGCTGGTCGGTCACAGAGCACTCCGTCGCCTTTTCGTTAGAGGGTCAGAGTAGATGTACGACCCTTGACGTTGAGGAAGTGAGCATCTGGAAGGCCACCAGAAGGTCCAGAACGGGTGGATGAGCAAAAGAACGAACCACAGATCGTGGGGAAATGGACCCGGGAAGAGCCATGCGGATGACCACACGTACCGGACGCCGCCCGTTGCAGCGTCGGGAATTTGGAACGCCCACCACCCTACAGGAGCTGGCACGGCCGTGTATATTCTTGAGGGTATGCCACATATCGCCGATCACGAGCTCCTCGGAAATCAGTTGGTCCTCAGGCTCTCATCGTCATTCCCACCATTCTGCACCAGTATGTCCTGAGCAGGAGACTCGACAAAACACGAACAGGACTCAACAGAAGAACATCTATCCGATTCGGACTACATGTGGGAGCGCACAAGGAACTTGCGGGGGAAATCGACGGGTGCTCTGGAGTAGGCCGTATGTCCATTCTACCTAATGACCACATCTCCTTTTTCCAGGACTGACCGCAGCATGGTCACGGTTCTCCCGTCATGTACGAAATGCCATGGGCTTGTCTCGGTTCTGTGGAACTCTCGCCGTGGCGAGCTTGACGTATCGTGCATATCAGGTGAGCACTTAGCAGTTTCGCGAAATACCACCATGACATCAACTCAAACACACCGACTTACGAATATCGGTAGAGGTTACGCCGTATTCTGCCAGCTGTCGGTCATATATAGGTGCGTCATAGATGATGTAGTTTGGAAAGGTGACAGCATACCCTGCCCGTTACTAGGTACGGAGTGCGCGCCTTTTCAGTCTTCTTTTACTTCCTCTGCTATCGATGGTCTTCAAAATGGGTACCTCATGCGCTCTTCTTCATGGCCCCTTTTTCAGCATTTCTATGCGCTCTCTAACATCAGTGCCCCATTTCCCTGCAGATATATGCACCCTTTCGGCCTCTTTGCGACCGTATAACGCGCACTCGGCGGTGACGGGCCATCTTGCAATCTGCTTCGAATGAGCGTTCCACCGATTGTATCGAGGCCCTGGATATCCACGGCAAACCTTATACCGTACTTCCAACCCGTTGGCGTTTCAGTCCCATTCTCTTTGAGGAAGGGTCTTTCTTCTTCTTCTGTTCAGGCTTTTACGTGCATTTCTTTGGAATCTCAATCCGTCGAGGAACCCGGTTCTTCTACCCTTCGCCGTCTACCAAGCGCTCTATGCGAAGCCTTGCAACAGTTTCTCATCATCCGTACCATCTGGCAATCCAGGTTGACAGATCCTTGTGGTGGTGGCTCGCAGTTTTGAGGCTACCTAAGTTTTTGAGGCATTACAACTAACATCCCATCGCAGAACTTCGTTCCTTCACGGCAGCTTTCTACCGCAGTCCCGATCCAGCTGACTTCCGCAACGATCTATCCCATATTTTCGCAGAGTCGCACCGGCCCCTCCACCCTTCGCCGTCCACTCGGCGCTCTTTGTGGGGCCACCTTTCACTCCAGGTCATTCAACATTCCTTGACCGTACGTGAAGAAGACCGAACCATTCTTCCGGCGGGCATACTCTATGCGACAATACAGGAATTCGTTCATTCGTGGTGTCGTCCTGTCGTGGCCTTGGTCCTGGTCCAGCTGCACTCCGCAATTGTCGGTATTGTCTCTCGCAGCGGCACGGTGTCATTCACCAGACTAGAGTCGCCCAATACTTGGTCTATCTTGTCGGGACAAAATACGAGCCAACGTGCCAGGGCGATTTGCCCATACTATCCGGGGATATATAGAAGTAAACTTGCAGGCAGACGTCAATCGTTCGGCTTGTGCAGTGCGCCGAAGGTTTGGACGAGCTCTTGGTCTTCCTCCGTGCCCCCTCGACTTCGCTTTAGGACTGCACGGTGCTTGACGTACAAAGGTGTGGTGAGTGCCAATGATTTACCTTTGTCCACGTTGAGACCCTACTATTGACGGTAAAGATCAGATACTGTCCATACCTCGTACTCAATCGCTTTTGGCAAACCATGGTCTATTCTCTTTCGATAAAAGGTTCAGTGGAAGGGAGTGCGGGAAAGGTGTCGCTCTATAGCTCGAAGAATACGGAAATTATACGATAATACAAGCCATAAAAAATACACGAAGCAAAAACAAGACACAAAGAACAGCCCTAAACCTCCTGGCTGACACCGTCCTTCTTTCCCTTTGCTGTTTTCGATGGTAGAAGTTCCTATACGCCCACCATGAGTCACAAGTCATATGAGCAGGGCAAAGGGTACATACCTGAGCAATGTGAGGAACAACACCACCTTGTGAGATGACGACGTTTCCAAGGAGTTTGTTCAACCTGAAAGAAAAGCGAAAATCAACATGAGTTATGTGGAAAGGTGAAGGTGTTACGTACTCTTCGTCGTTTCGGATAGCGAGTTGAAGATGACGTGGCACAATACGTTGTTTCTTGTTATCACGAGCGGCGTTACCAGCCAATTCGAGAATTTCAGCAGCGAGATATTCGAGCACGGCAGCCAAGTAAACTGTTCAACAGAGTCAGAACGTATAAGACAACGATGAAAGAACAGTTTTACTCACCTGGCGCGCCGGCACCAACACGTTGGGCATAGTTGCCCTTCTTCAGGAGACGGTGAACACGACCGACGGGGAATTGGAGACCAGCTTTCGCTGATCGCGACTGAGCTTTTGTTTCTGAACCACCAGCCTTGCCACCGGATTTGCCAGCTTTGCCTTTGCCAGACATGATGAGGGCGATAGAGTGTTTAAAAAGTGTGGTGGGTTAGGTGAGGTGGTGGGTTGGATGGGAGGTGGACGATGTGAGGGAGAAAAACAGAAAGACGCGCTCGCTCGCTCTATATATAGTGCCAAACAGAATAAGGGAAATTGTCACGTGCCCACAGCGCGTTTTGTTGATCGCACTAAACGCGTCGACTTCAAACAAGGGCAAACAGACGCGTCTTTATATAAGGAACGGTCCACTCGAAGCCGTCGCCCCACCGACTTTTCTTCACCACAAACACCTCACCACCGTCTTCTCAACCCACCAACCAACTCATACCAATGGCACCCAAACCCGCTTCCACTGCTGGCAAAGCCCCCGCCTCCACCGCTACTGCCTCGAAGGCACCTGCCAAATCAACAGAGGGTGCAAAGGCCGCGAAGAAGACCGCGAAGCCTGCAGCAACTGGTGCTGATGGTGAAAAGAAGAAGCGAAAGAAGGTCCGAAAGGAGACTTACTCCTCTTACATCTACAAAGGTATGTGACTTGACTTGACTCGACGCTCAAACTTGAGTTTTTGGCTTACGCGACTTGGATAGTCTTGAAGCAGGTGCACCCTGATACGGGTATCTCCAACAAGGCTATGGCTATCTTGAACAGCTTCGTCAATGATATCTTCGAGCGCATTGCTACTGAAGCATCCAGTGAGTAGCCCCTTTAGTTTGGACCTTGAACGGGTTTTCACATGATACTTACCAAACGCTCGTAGAACTCGCCGCTTACTCTAAGAAGTCCACAATCTCTTCTCGCGAAATCCAAACATCTGTGCGACTTATCCTTCCTGGTGAACTCGCCAAGCACGCCATCTCTGAGGGTACCAAGAGCGTAACTAGTACGTCTTTATTCTTACGTTCACGTGGATTACACTTATGTCTCGGTCTAGAATTCTCTTCTGCTGGTACCAAGTAATCTATTTTGTCGGACATACCCTCTGCATATTTCGTGTATATCAGTGTAGCTCGTATTTCTCGCTTTATTCTACCTTACTTCAATGGAGGTTATTCTGCTGGCACGGCCATCTTAGATCCTTACGGTTGAGCTGAAAGTTCATAGCGTCGTGAGGCCTCGAAACCTGGGGAACAGCTACAGTCCGATAGGTACCCGAGTCGATCACGATCGATCGAACGTCTTGTACGTTTTCAACTCTTAGCGTCTAGACGTCTTATTTCGTGGAAGAACTTTGTGTGGTCCGAGTCAGTGATGGTTTAGGTGACGGTTGATACACTCGCAAAGGGCGGACTATGATTCGTATCACCACCAATCCAGGAGATACGCTTTTTTCGAAGTTCTGGCCGGGCTTGAATCGCATTCATGACGATCTGCAGAACGAAGTACCCAGCAAGTCGCAACCACTGAACAAAGCGGACGTGAGTTCGAATATAGGTCATGACGTCATTGACCAGTACGACACTCACGCAAAAAGCCTATTGGTGTACGAGCTACGATAAACATAGATTCGTCTTTAAATGGAAAGCTTGCTGCTAGGCCACGGCTATGCGTAGGCAGCTAATAGCATCCTCTAGAGTTGGCAGCAGTAGCGTAAAATCCTACAGCAAGAGCCTCGCTTCCGCCGGTGCTTTCCAGATTTGAGAACGGATACCCGTGTCGTCCAATACGGTCGGAAATCGTCGGAAACATACACATGATACAGTATGGTTTGGCAGTGGGCCAACGAATACCCGGAAAAGGTCGGCGTCAAAACCAGGAATACGACCGGAATGAAATCAACGTAAAAGCACCGGTTAAGGGTCCACCTGAACGGAACTCGACCACTCTCGCTCAACAGTATCCCAACTTCAAAGGTAGGCTCTCCAACACACACGATGATGAACAAGTGATAGATGATGGTGGTCAGGACAATCGGGTAAAGCACGGCTTTGAGGACACCAACTCTGGTGCAACGTTCACACTCCGGAGCAAAGGTAGCCAAACAAATTACGCTTCAAACTCGTCCAGTCCGACGCTGCCAAGTTGTGCCAGCAGCCTTTCATCACCTCTCTCCACACCAAACCACCTCCTCGTGGTCTTTCATTTGACCGTCGTGAAAGTCCCTCACAAGCCAGAATTTTGAGGCCGCCCACACTTGACTTTTGTTCCTTCATCGTTTTTCGTAATTCATCGGAACCAAAATATGTTGTCGAGACAAATTATTGCCGTCGCGCGGGGTCGTGGTCTTCTTCATTCGAGACATGCTGTGAACTTGTCGAAAGGGTGGTCAGTCAACGGGCGGTCGTCTTCTGTGTTCTGGCTCACGAACGAGTTCCGCAGGATTGCAGCCGCCTCCCATACCAGACAGGCCAATTTTCATTCCTCCAGGCTCTTGCAAGGTATGTTCAACCTCTCCTCGAGAGCATTGTGAGCGTCGCGTACTCATTTGCGTTGAACAGCCGAAACCGTGAAGGTCCCCCAAATGGCCGAATCCATTTCTGAGGGTACACTCAAATCCTGGAACAAACAAGTTGGAGATTTTGTCGCTGCAGACGAAGAGGTCGCAACCATTGAAACCGACAAGGTGCGTTTTCCTTATCATTCCCCTCGATTTGCGCCACGTCAAACGCGTCCAAAACCTGTGTATTCTAATAATACTCCAGATTGACGTTGCCGTGAATGCGCCTCAAGCTGGCAAAATTGTGGAACTTCTTGCCAGTGAAGAAGATACCGTGACTGTTGGTCAGGATTTGTTCAGAATTGAACCTGGTGAGGGCGGTGAAGGTGTGTTCAACTTACTCCACACCTTCAAAATCTACAGCTAAATTTTGCGATGTAGCGGCACCAGCACCTAAAGCAGAGTCGGCTGCACCAAGTGAATCTGCGGCACCTGCTACCCCAGAGCCAACCCCAGCCAGCCAGCCTGAACCTAAGCGCGAAGAAAAGAAAGAGAAGCCCAAAGAGCAGTCGTCTGGAAAGAAGGAAGACAAGAAAGCCGCACCCGCTCAACGTCCTGTAGTCCCCGGAAGCAGAGGAGAGACACGCGTATGTATCCTACCTTTTTCGTTCGTCATGACAATCCCCATTCACCCCAAATGATGTTGTTCACCGTTCCCAGGTCAAAATGAACAGAATGCGCCTGCGTATTGCCGAACGTCTCAAGGAATCTCAAAATGCTGCAGCATCATTGACCACATTCAACGAGATCGACATGTCCTCTGTCATGGAAATGCGCAAGAAATACAAGGACGCTGTGGAGAAAGAACATGACCTCAAGTTAGGGTTCATGAGTGCCTTTGCTAAAGCTTGTACATTGGCATTACAAGAGATCCCTGCGGCCAATGCTTCGATTGAGGGTGATGAAATTGTGTATAGAGATTATGTTGATTTGAGTGTTGCTGTCGCTACACCTAAAGGATTGGTTACACCCGTTGTGAGAAATGCGGAGGGGCTGGGTTTCGTTGGGTTTGAGAGGGAGATCGCTTCGTTGGGTAAGAAGGTAAGGATATCCTGTGCCGTCGTTTTTGGTTATGGGCTGAAGGGATATTTTTCAGGCGCGTGACGGGAAACTTTCACTCGAGGATATGGCTGGTGGTACTTTCACTATGTACGCACCCCCCTTATGATCCAACTTTTTTTGGGATTCTAATCCTTGATTCTAGCTCCAATGGTGGTGTCTTTGGCTCGCTCTACGGTACACCTATCATCAACCTTCCTCAATCCGCTGTCCTGGGTACGTTTCCTCGTCCTTTTTACTCCGCATTCCCCTTTCTCATCGCGACCCTCTCTAGGTATGCACTCAATTAAAGAAAGGCCCGTCGTCGTGAATGGCCAAATCGTCATTCGTCCTATCATGGTAGTCGCCTTGACCTATGATCACCGTCTCTTGGATGGACGAGAAGCCGTTACATTCCTTGGTACGTCTTTTCTTCTTAAGTCGCAACATCTCTATTAACTAACACGCAAACCACAGTCAAAGTCAAAGAATACATCGAAGACCCTAGGAAGATGTTGCTTTCTTCCTAATTAGCTTGCTTCAAACCTTTTGAGCAACGCCGACGCTCAGAATTCCCTTTCCTCGACTAGACGACATTAAGAAGTTCGAATGGCGAGGGCGTATTATAGAAGAAACACACACTATCCCCCTCTTTTATTGTCTCGACATTTTTTCGTCTCAGGTTGCAGGAATATTCACTAATATACTATAATTTTTTCGAGTTTTTCTGTCATTGGATCAGCCGAATCTCAATCATTTGGGAAGGCACATACTCGAGAGCTATCAAACGGTACCACCCCTCCCAAGAATCTTGAAAACGAAAGGGAATTCGGCCTCAAGCGCCAGCCTCAGTGAGCCCGTTGCTTGCTGCGAACCCACGCTGCTCTGATAATCTCCAGCAGGTACGAGGACTTTCTTTAAGCATCCACGTATTTAGAACGTGTACCAGAGCGTCCCAATTTTTTTCTCTCTGCGTAACCAGTTGTACATCCAGGTCAACCCCCGTGTGGTTCCAAGCTATCTCCGGATCGGGCTCCTCGAGTCTGATTCGTCGCATCGACTTCGTTCAGTTCCTTGTCTGACAACAGTTAGCGTGTTGGGTATTTTCTGACTGGCTACGTATGTTTTGACACAAGAATCACTGGCCACCGCCCCGAGAATGCATCGACGCAACTCGAATTCCTGATGGCCCCAAACCGTACAACGGAGGTTCTGGCGCTCTTTTCCAACACAGGTTATTCGATGGACCCGCATCACTCGCAACGAGAAGCAGACTTCGTTGACGAGACTTTGTGAAGCTGAGGTGGTAGAACGACAGATTGCTTTTTCCGTCGCTTTCTGGCTGGACTTCGAAACCAGGTTAGTGATGGACCCGGACGGCTCGCAATGAGAAGCACGCCTTGTCGACAGGACTTTATGACGTCGAGGTGGTAGAGCGACAATCGGGTTTCCCACCATGTTCTGGCAGTACCACTGCTTGAAGAAGACCATGTGGTCGGGTAGTTGACATCAAGAATGGTCGTGATCGCCATTTCTTTAATCTTGACACGAATGACTTCCAACTTGATGTATCTAGGCCGACATCCGACCGAAGTCGTTTGAACATCATCATGGCTCATGCTCCTCGCGGAACATGTGTAGGTACTGGCTCAACAACGGTCTATGTCCTGCGAATTCAACAGTCTAGGCATCAGTAAGTCTTCGTCCTTGCCCGTTGGACTCGAACTACTGATTACACCTCTCGTCTTCCGAGTTCGCGCGCTCTGAGCACTATGTTGTGACGTTAACTAGCATCCGTATCGACCGGTGGACTATCCACTATAAATGCTGGTATCGACTGGAATAATCAGCATCGGCATCTCCTTTCTCTTAACAAGCTCAGCCTCGAAGACTCAACACTCACTTCTCATATCACAATGGGCAACTCTGGCAGCACCGGCTATGGCGGAAACCTCGAAATCTGGTAAGCTTGAGTGCCGACCGAGAGAACGTTGTGCAAGCAATTACTGAACTCCCAACCTGTAGCAACAGCACTCCATATGCCTGGAACCAGTCTTATATCCACAGGTAAGTCAAGCTCAGTGACATCCTACATGACTGTAACTGACAAGGAGAGTCAATGGCTACCAGATGAATTCCTGGAATTGGCCCACCACGCTGGGTTCTGGTCAATGCACAAACCAGTATATCGAATATGACACCACGACGGGGAAGACCGTCTCAGACGACGGCGGTGACATTGAATACACTTTCGGGAACGCTGGATACAAGGTCCTGGTCCAGGCAGGGGTCCTCAATAATAACTACCACTACAGGGCACATTTGACCTCCATCCTTGCTGAAGCGCTGAGTGCTGGTCCTGACTCTCCGTCTCGTTGCTAGATGTGGTTCAAGAACTTCGGAACTACTGACCCGAATTTCCCTGGAAATCCAATCCAGCCAGGGGCTTACCGCGATTACGACGTAGGTCCTCTTCTATCGTAAAACGACTTGGACTGACATTTTGACCGCTTGATATAGTTCTCCCACGACGGTACCGTCCATTGGCACCTCGGAGGGTCAGACAATGCCTTTGTCGAGTATACTCTTAGCGCCAAAGAAGTTTGAGTACGAATTTGTACAGAATGCGCAAGAGAATATTTATCAGACTATTGATCGCAGCGTTTCGTCAACTGCTCAATCACAACCGCAACAACCACGGCCGACATTGACTCATTACTATCATCAGTATTGGACCATTTGGGGCACAGTACTTTGCTGATCAGGCTGTCCAACTCATTCGAATTCGAGCAAAAGGAGCCTGAGGCCTGCGTGCTTAGCCCCAAGTCTAAGATCGAGTACTAATCATATGTTTAAATTTAGTTTTTCTTTCTTCAAGGACAGCCAGTTTCATATGCGGACCAGAGAGCTCGATTGCCCTCGACAAGATGTTTTTTTCCTAGTCCAGTCTCGTATGATATTCTAGCTATGGCACTCGTGCTCTTCAATCGGCCTCAAGTGCAGGCCTCGCAAACTGATTCTGTAGCTTGTTGCAAGTGCACGAGGCTCTGATAACCCCCAGCAGGGACGAGGAGTCTTTCTTTAGGCATCCACATGTTTAGGACGTGTATCAGAGTGTCCCAATCTTCGCCCTTTTTTCTCTGCACAACCAGTTGTCTGACATCCAGGCCAACCTCCGCGTGCCTGCAAGCCATCTCCGGATCGGGCCCCTTGGGTCGAATTTGCCGCATCGATCGGGTTCGAGTTCCTTGCCTTCGGGGGGTACCTGGATCCTTTTTGTCTTTATGATGAGCAGGCTGTCCAGTTTGATGCACGGTCGTAGTGACAGCTGGAGGAGATGAAGTGCTTAGGCGTGTATGAGGAGGTCCTTGGGGGGAACCCAAGGTCTGCTTAACCTTTTCGTCGAGGAATTCGACGAGTTCGAGCAGTGAACCCATATGTTCTGTGTTTGGCCGGCCAAGGTCGCACTTTCTCCAGATGCTGCGTGACGGAAAGAAGAAGTGTAGCCCAGTCAACATGTCGTTGACGGTTTCCATCGATGAAACGTGCCAATCTGGCATGGTCTCTGGCGGTTCTGGGGGTTTCGTCAATGCAGATGACTGGTGAGGGTAGACACAGGGATCATTTTCCTTCAGCTCTGTAAGGAGGGTTGTAAAGAGGACGCCAAGATCAGGAAGATATGCTGTGTAAGCGTGGCGGATGCTATATTCTAGAAGCTGTCCGACGATGGACCACATTTCCTTCGAGGTATCCTTTCTGAGTCGCTTGGCACTTATCTCGTTCGTGAGACAGCACAGGAAGCGAGGAACAAGATATTTATCTGGCAGGGAGCTTCAGTCAGGACTATAATGAGTATGACAAGCGCCTGCCATACCTTGGACGAGACGGTGCACATCCATATGATATAGATGCGGGAAGCCAGGAAAGTCAATCTTCTCCATTGGCCTTTCAGACATGAAGCCAATCCTCGCTTCCATATAGGTAGCATCGAGACTGGGATGAATCTGAGTTTGACCCCATAGGTACCACAATTTCAAACGCTTGAAATTCCTTTCCTCCGTCTCGTCGGGATCGCCGCCAAAATGGCACACAGCTTCAACAATCTTGGGATCCGTTTTCAAATTTTCTAATAATTTGACAACCGCGCTCTGGGCGACTTTGAAGTGCAGCTTTTGGAGCGCTTCAGCGCGTGTGGCTACCACTCGAGAGTCCACAGGAAATTTGTCGTCCAACCAATCGAGTTCCGCTGTAAACAACCGGGATTCGTAATCAGGGAGCCGTTCACATCTCAAGTCAAAGAGTGACCGGTTATATTCCCCCCAACTCCGATACAACTTCAACCTTCCAAAGGAAAACATCCAAGCGACGAGGTAGACCAACCAGGCCTGGGGAGACTGGTAAGGGCACTGATAATTCCACCAGCTGTGTGAGGGAGTTCGTCCTTCAAACATCCATTGAAGGACTGGGGCTATTGTGGTACCGATGACGAAGGAAACCGAGAGAAGGAAGACAAAGGATACGCTGATGGCTACCGTCCGATTCAGTGACCACAGAAGGCGGATAAGTCCAACCCCAAAAAAGCCAAGCGCTAGTTGGAGAATCATAGGCAATGCTACGATAATATCTGGGACACGCCAGCGGATGAACCCCTCAAAGACCTGGCGGCGCAGCGCCATAGTACCGCTGTCTGTCATTTCGCTGGGCCATCCTTGATACTGGCGGACCCATTGCAAACATAATATGGCAATGGAGCCGACGGACAGGCTGATGGTGAGGCTTACGAACCAGAAGAAGTTGATCTGCACTGCAAGGGAATGGGGTACGGGAGAGGGATTGGGGCTGTTCGGTTGTAGCCATTGATAGGACCCCACAGCAAAGGCGGTCACGATGGCAGAGAATAATGCCGCCTAAAATCTGTCAAACGAGTAACATGAAGCAGGTGAAATGAACATACAAAGAGCAAAAGACTCTCGAGCTCCCCTGTCAGTCGGCTGCATAGTGCTAGGTCGTAATCCTTGGCTTGTCGAATGCTGTCCCTCCAAGGCGTAGATTCGGGTGACTCCATCGAGGTGTTTTACGGACGCAGAAAGTGTCCAATGGCTTTATTTCCACAACTACACGCTTATATCGAGGCGTTTGATAACCCGGGGGAAGGCTCGTGTATTGCCAGGAGGCAGCGTCGTCATTTCCTGTGACAATTGAGCCCCAATGTGCAACAGCGCAGCAGGCCTACTTGCATGATAAATTAAAACTGACATGGTGGGCCCTACAGAAGGCGCAAAGAGCACAACTACAGCTCTTCACAGTGGCCTTTAAACATTGGGACCCGAGTATGTGAGCCAAGGAGAGGTATGAGGTCAACGTGTACCCTAGCGGTTTTTCCGGTGATTTAAAACGTCAGATGCTTGTATGTTTGTCCTGCGCCTTGTGATACTCGAAGAAGGCCTTGACGTGCGAGGTGTGTCGGTTTTGGTCCTGGCTCATCCGGTCAACACTGCTACCAGCATGGCGTGTAAGGGGGATCGTCCGTACCCTGCTGGACGGTCTCAGAGACCCTGGCCATTAGTTGACGCTCAAGCAAGTAATCGCAATCTTCCCCAGTCCCAGAAGTAGGAAATGAGGATAGCGTCACGGTACAAGCTGGTGAGCCGGGGACCGTCCAGCTATCTTTGGATTGACAACATACACGCGTCATGGCTGCCTGGTCTTCATAAGGGTGATCGAGAATCTCAACATAGCCAACAAGATCAGAATTTTGGTTTGGGAACCCTGGGCTGGGATCTGAGAGGCCAGCTGCCTGTATGCGAGGGAAACTTCGTGTTGAGCGGTCCTCCCCAAGCAGCGTGCATTCCAGATTCCTTGACTGGCTGTCCGCGTCAAGTTGAGTCCAAGGCTAACGGGCTGGTCGGAATACTGCTCAGCTGGTGTTGCAGCGGAAGATGTTCGAGCATAGGGACCACGACAGTGCGTATGAGAGGGCGGATGATCTGGTCAAGGACGCAAGACATCGGGTTCTTCCGGCTGGGCTCGCCTTCAAAAGAATGCAAACAATGGACCATACTTCCTTCCAAGTTTCCCTCTGCAACACCTTAGTTGTGACCTTGAGATAGAAGCAAGAGGAACTCAAGTACGCGCCGCCGACTACACCACGCGGTCCTAAAAGCTTTGGATTCTCCCAACCGTATTCACCTTGAAAGCCGGGCGCTCCAGTCGCTTGCGATCCAAAAGGACATAGACAAGTTAGATGTGCCATATTGGACGCACATACAGCACGAGCTGGAAAGACGGGTTAATAAAACTATACGTGATGTGGTATACCAATAAAAACGGACGAGGAGCACCCCGCTCCGACTCCTCAATACACTATATCGAATTGAGTAAGTTCAACAGTCGAAATATCGAATCCTTCGAGGACAATTGCGATGTTTTCACCCGCGGCCGCCTCACACCACCAAGTTACGATGAAGAGAATCAAGAGGAATATGATAAAGATACGCTTATACACGACGAATGATTTACAACCAAATCCCAACTGAAAGTAACCATTTTTCTAGTTGTAAGTGGCCTCGGGATAATCAGTATAACCAATGTGTGCATCCTTCTCGCTTCGGCCCCATTGGAGGTGCTCGATGTCGGGGGGGTTGTTCAGAGGCTTGCCGTTTGCCACCCGCTTGACGAGGTCGGGATGGGTGATAAAGTTAAAACCGATGGAGATAGCGTCAACCTTGCCAGAAGAAACCAAGGCTTCTCCTTCCTCCGGTGTGACACCACAGTTGGCGAACACCTTAGCGTTCTTGATGAACGGGCGATAGGTTTCGAGGATGTCGTGGAAGGTCGCTCTCGCCACGCCTAGTATCGAATTAAAAGCCAGCCATTCAACTTAAAGGATTCGGACTTACCATCGAATTTGGGATCGGAGGCGGGAGAATAACGGACCAGTGTGATGTAGGATAAACCGAGCTTATCAGCCTCTTCCAAAAAGTATTTGTAGGTGGCGACGTTTTCTTCAAGAGGCATTCTGTGATACAGTCAGGATACCATGCGTGCAGGACAGTGCGATAATTCACCTACCCCACGTCATTGTAACCACCTGCCGGGCTAACTTTCAAGGCGACGTCAGGACCAAACACCTCGACGAAGACTTTGAGGACTTCTAGACCAAACCGAGCACGGTTCTCAATACTACCGCCCCAGTCGTCTGTTCGGTTGTTCGACGTGGAATCCAAGAACTGGTTAACAACGTATCCGTTCGCGCCGTGGACTGTGACAAGGTAAGTAAAGTGGGGTCTTATACGAAGGAAGTGGCTTACGTTCAACACCGTCAAATCCGGCTTCCTTTGCGTTCTGAGCAGCCACTCGGAATTGTTCAACGATTACGCGCGGATCAGGAACAGCTGTGGGCTGAGGTTGTTGTGAGCGCGTCCAATAAACTCAGAAGGTGTATGCTCACGGTCACGTAGCCTGGCACACCAGGAAGGTGGCGGAACTTTCCGCCTCGTGCAGAGATAGCAGAAGGTGCATATACGGGCTTAAGCGCTGTAGTTAGATCGACAAAGCGGTGAAGGGAATTATAAAACTTACTGTTCCGGCCAACTTTTGTTCAGGTGCATCGGGATGAGCAACACGACCAACTGAAATTGATGTTAACCCTTATCCAGCGCATATGTGCGCGCGGTATGACTTACCATGCCAGAGTTGGGCGTAGATATGACCTCCAGCGATGTGGATAGCATCGGTAATGTCTTTCCAGGCAACGACTTGCTCTTGATTCCACAGTCCTGGTGCGTAAGGCCACTCGGTGCTATATGAGTGGTGTTAGCAAAATGACGACTAATCTAAGATAAGCCGCGTACCCCTGACGAACGACGAGAGTGCCTTCAGTCACAATAAGACCAGCATCCTTCCTCTGGAGATAATACTCCTTCATGATGTCACTGGGAATCGTGCCAGGAGCGCGATTGCGCGTCAGAGCAGACATCGTGATACGGTTTGGGAGGGTGATGCTCCCGACCTTGATAGGCTGGAAAAGAGATGATGTCGAGGACATTGCGAGTGAGATGCGTTAAGTTGTGCTGTTGCTGTTACTGATATTGGGGATGTGATGAGGAGGTTCGCCCCCTGGAGCAAGGCTTATATAGTAGGTAGAATCATGCATGTTATAAAGCAATGTCCTTGGTCATGCATCATGTCAAGCGACAGTTCAAATTCAAGAACCCGTGCGTCACCAAGGTGTTAGGATTTCCACCCCTGAACGGCCTGAACCAGGGTTTTGTTTGTCCTCGCAAACAAATCGTAAATGCGTTGCGTCAGCATCGAACTTGGCACTCCTTGTACTTTCGGTAAGCGTTGTTATTTGAGCGGATTCTCGTCTGACCAACCTTCGTAATCCCCCCATCCAATGCCACTCCAGCCCAACCCCTCATGTCCTCAGCAAGCCCTCCGAGTTGCTTTACTCAGATGGCGGTATCAACAATCTGTGGACATATGGGGCCCAAACGGGGAACAGTACTTCATGCCAGATCAGGTGGTCCAACAGCTCGTTCGAGTTGTTGTCGTTGAGCGAAAGGAGCTTTCTGACGTCCGACAACTGGCTGACGCTCTCAGACCACTTGCCAGCATAGAATGGCTTTTGACATACGGCGACCAGCTACTCGTCACTGTAGCAGAGTTTCGCTCGAAATGGAGGCTCTCTCCCGTGCAGAAGCGGATGTGGGATCCATTGAGAAGATTAGACCCCGTGGCTGAGTCTGTAGACAGCGGTAAGTCGCGATCCGTATTATAAACTTGGCGCTTGACATGACGTCTGACAGAGAACACTGCTTATCTGTTCCAAGACGGGAGAGTCCATCCTAATGCTGATTACATCTCACCGTCACTCAAGGATTTCGAATAAAGGGTGTAGTTCATGTCCTTGGATTCTGGAATATTTCACTTCGGAATACCCTTAGTAGGCCCTTCTTACTATTGGGCCTTACTCATACCACCTTTCCATTCGCCTTCCATTTGCATAGAACTTTCTTTGGCTTTTCTTCCATTTCCCTTCCGGTTTCGTCGAGTTGACATTGAATATCTGATATCTCCAGGTTTGTTTCGACGTATCACTTGTATCTACTTTGACCAGTGTAGCAATAGTGCCTTCGATATTTGTTCTACCTCCGTTTCTTTCGCATCGTACGACTCGAGTCAAAAAAAAAGAGTGGACGTGCGGGTAAGCAAGGAGCCAAGGACAAGCCTTGCCGTTCTGGGCTTGCCGGCGTCCTTATACACAAAACTTATTTGTCCATGTGTACACGTGGATCGAAAGCCACACCCAACGTTAATTTCTGTTCCGCTTCACAGTTCACTACATACTGTACCCCAGTGCCCACAACACTCGATCACCGACATTAGCGAGAAGACTGCTGCGATGTGACCCTCCAAGGACCATCAGGTTTGACACTTTGGTCGCGACCCGCAGTCGCGCGTTCGATACACGCATCTGGGGCAAGGCCATCAAGAGAGGACATGACAACCTCAACCGGTTCTTGGTATATTTGCATTCTTTGATGACCATTTCATATGCTCCAGCTAATTCTCAGACGTTTGGGAGTCTTTTTTCCCCCATCGTCGAGGTGATCTACATTAACGATCTCATATCTTCTGGCAAAGTTGGAACCACACTCCTTGGGATCCTGCCCGTTTCGGCGCTCTCGATTACTCTCCCTACAGTCAGATCTCATTCACTTGATCCATAAATCCTCTGCGGTGAAGCGGGAGGGTGATGTCTTTACGTGGATCGGGTATGGAGATATGTACAAAGTGGTTTCGACCAATTGCATGGAGATGAGGGCATGCCGACCAGGCGTGTCAGTACGGAGTTGATGGTTTTTTTACCTGCAGGTAGTGTTCGTGCGTGCGTTTCGACTAGTCTCGGAGTCTGGTTGATATGGGGATACTCACATTCTCAGCTATCACGTCCTCTACGCTTTTGTCGGCGGCGGAGCACCTTGCCAAGACCATGCACAATTACTAGCAATATCAATACGAAGACGAACAAAACGCAAGGGGCCTTTCATTCTAGAGTGTGTTCATTGACACATTTTTGTGTTTTAGGCTTTCAATTGTCGAGAACGAGGCTTAAGCACGAAGGGCTCCCACATCACCCCTCAAAATCTAATCTCCAAAAAATCGCATCTTCATATTTGATCGGTTCCTGATAATCTCGGCTCGCTGGTTCTCGGGGATACTTACATGTTCCATATGCAGACAAAACGCAACCGTTGTTCTCGAAAACCCCAGCCATCATCACGAGTACGACGCGAAATGTGGCCGTTGGGGTGCATCGTGCCAGCCACTATTCCGACGCGTAACTGGAAAATTGACCATGTATCCGAGTCTATATGCCCACAAGGAGACTAATAACAGGTGCTGTATATATGATAGTGCCTTGTCTTTCATCACTCAAGCGACAACCACTTGAGCACTGGCCAATGACCATCGTGCCACATCTAGTCGAGGGTGTCAAAGTCGTATGAGGGCTTCGGTGGCGTGAACAGCACGCAACATGCAGGGGTTATTCGGGCTCTCGCAGGGGGAAAATGAAAATGACGCACGACCCATCAGATCCATCATGAGGTCTGTCAAGCGAGGTCTAGCGAGGTTGGCAACAAATCGACGATGGTCCCTGGATAGCTCACCAGAGCCTGGTGCAACTTACTCTGGAGACTGGCGCCCCATCCGGTGAGCACGGTGGATCGCTTCTGATGTTGACTCTGTGATATGATATCAGGTCATGGTCATGCTGCCTGACTCGTAAGTCCTGTTATCTCTGGCACTGGGCAGGAGCATTGATAGGACCAGTACAGCATAGTACAATGAGCCATAGGGCGCAGATACACGGAGCTAGGACACCGACGCATTCCCTTGCCATGGCCAACGGTCTGATACTTCCCATCAATAAAGCATAATTCTCAACTCGCCAACACTCATTTGTTCCCATGGATAGGAACACAAAAAAGGGGGTCAAGTAACCCCTGCTTTATTCGGCGGACAATGGTCTGGTGCTTGCAAACCAAGCCGAGAAAAAAAAACACGGGCGGTAGTCGGGGGTAGCCCGCACATTGCATAGGCGGTTATACGAGCATATGGTCACAACGCACAATGATGTCTTCGGCCCGGGGTCGTGCGGTGCGGGGACTGACGTGTCCCATCCACCAACTTACCTGCACCGTGTACAGTCCACCACATTCAACAGTTCAACACACCTCGTGGGGCTGATAGCATCGTGTCAGATCGTGTCCACAGGCTAGGATGCTACTCGCCCACCTTCTGATTGGGCTACCCGAGTCATCTATCAGAATGATTCGAAGAGAGGTTTAGTGTGCAGGCTTGCCCTTCGTCCCTCCGTTTCGTCGTCACCATACAGCAACTCCTCGGCCACTGGATATAGGGACGAGTGTCCTTACATACCTGGTGACCAGGGCGAACTCGAAAGTGAAAGGGCTACTATACCTAAAATAAAGAACAATAGAAAAGAAAGAGACGGGTTCCTTTCGTGCGTTTTACTAGTCCCCATGAAGGTAGCCATTGTAAGTTGAATTTGTACGACCCTTCCAGCTTCTCCCCCCTCTAACGCCCCCTTCCTCAGCGCTCAGCACAAGAGCAGAGGCGCCACTGCACATTCATCAGGTTGAAAATTTACTTCTCAACATTCCCGTCAAATCGATATCAGGCTTGATGTTCTTAGATATCGACGGGGTGATTCGGAGCTCGAGTTCGTGCTTCCTGAATCGACATCACGGAGTGATTGTCCAGCGGGAGGGTGTGGCTATATCGGACCGACCTCGGATAACCGTATATCATATGCACAATGGACCCGAGGCAAGCTAGTCTGAAAGGTGAGTGATTGGCGGTCATGAGCTCGCAAAGTCGAAATTTTCAAGAACACCAGTACGTGTTCGTTTCAGCAGATGGACACGAAAGTGGGATAGTGTCCTAGTCTGGAGGCGGGTCTCAAGACCTACCACATGCCTGTTGGTCCCATTCAGTATAACTTACAGTAGTTGAAATTTAAATTGACACTATTTCAGATGCGAAGTTATCATTCATTTTCGGATGACAATCAGACTTGGATACGAGAGAATTGAAGCCATTAGAGGTGTGCTGTGGCGGATCAGATATACCGTTCTGGGGATAGCCTCTTCCGTGTCTGTCGATCATGAGACGGAGGATGCAAGTAGGATGCAGTGTGGCTGGCACACACGAGGGGATTGATTGAGAAGACTTGTGATCAATGACGCAGACGGAGTGTGACGATGGGTGGACATACTATACAGTACATGTGTAGGCCTCCTGAAAGATGCTGACCCGAGGTCCATCCGCGCGACTTTCGGTGTTGAGCAGATGTGAACAGTACTTCTCCGAGGAAGTATACCCCAAAACACTTCCACGACACGCCCTCATCAGTACGGACTAAGAAAAGCACCACTTGTGACTTACTGTTCTCCGCCATCGAAATCTCTTCACGCCATTAAGGTTACGAAACGAGTTTAACTTTGTGTTCCTGTATCAGACCAAGTACCGATCCCTGTTTTTTAATGTGCCTTTGAGTGAGCGTGGAAGTAAACCCCCAGGCCAAAATAGAGAGCAACCTAAAAATATGAATTCGAAAATCGAAACGTCGAAACAGATTTTCCAGGCAGCATGACAAGCCCAGGGTGCGCGTCTCCTGTGCTAGTGGTCATAGATCTAAACGGAAGATGGGAACATTAACGGCACTCCCAATCATCCTGTAATATGAAATTTTAACTTTTTAACTCAAAAAAGACTTTTCTTTCGCACCCGGATGTACTGCCTTCTCCAGGAAGTATAGCCCGACACGTAGCAAAGGGAGAAGACGGCCAGTGAAACCTTTGAAGGGTGGATGCTCTGCGTAGTGAGGGGTAAAGTGAAAAGACGATGTTCTCAAACCTCTTGGCATTATACTGTAGGTGTAATTGCTGAGAAGACAGGGACTGGCATATACGCACCTCGATACCGTCGGAATGGTAACAATATTGACTTGAACCCTTCCTTTCTCTAGGTTCCTTCTGCGATACGTCGTGAGTTTTGAGTTTCGTTGGGGTGTTGAAATGCGGCCGTTGAGACGGGCTCATAGAGTAGGTAGATGCCAAGGATATCGGTCTTGATAACGCCAACACGGCACGAGAGCCTTCCAATTCAAACGTTCAGCTGTCGTCGTTTTGCCACGTTATAGGGGGATGGGGCGTGGGTGGTGTTGCCCATGTTCAAGTTGACAAGCCATATGCGTTTTTGCAGTCGCAAACCTAACCTCGGAACCAAGAACAATGAGAGCGGGTGTGGATCCACCGACATTCAGTCAACATCAAGGATCCTCGTCATTGGACTTATCGCCCCACGGGTACCCGAGTTCATGGTCATACAACGGTGTTACGATGAGGCCGGACGGATTGAACGTGGTTTCTTCGCGTCCTATAATCGTGTTCTACACGTTGGGGGTGGCTGTGTGTTATGTGTCATGGTGAAAAGGGAACAAAATGACATTCAGTTGTACGCGGAACAAGGAAAAATACAACGATGAATGATAATGGCGGCCGTCATGGGTTGTACTACTATTGACGACAAGGGTGAAGAGGCGAGACAAAACAAGGAGACAAGGTTGTCAATCGAGCTGTGTGCCAATGATCGATTGTGGGTGAGTTAAGGTTTGTTAGTTAACCCTGGATTTGACAGTCGTGCACTGGAAGGGAGGAGATGAGCATGAGCTTCGAAGCCATGCAGATACAGGACGTACGTACGCACCACTGGTAACCCCGTAATGCCCTCGAACTACGCCTATGGAACTGCGGCATCAACACGAAGGTTGGAGGTGTACGTACCACTCTCCTGCGTCCACAGTAACGTTTCCGGAACTTATCTTGTCGCGGATAGGGATTCATTCATTATCGAATGGGATCGGATGAGAGGTTGATCGACCGATGATATGATATGAATATATCATCGCCCTCTCATGCTTCAGCTTCAGCCTGGGTCAACTTACGGAAAAAATAAAATAACAACCAATGGACACAGGAAACAAAAATAGGGGGACAATGACGCACGGATAACAGGAGATTGCATTGATGCACCGCGCAAAGTACACGCCCTATTGGAAGTCGTTGCTAACAATAGCAGGAAGGAAAGAAGTTTGGTGGAGCCTGGGGCCTGGAAATTACTGGCCTAGCGTCGACCTTCTTGCCTGTCGTTTGTGCATGTACTATCGTTTTCCGGGCATACCCACCAACATACGATTGCTGCGCCTCCGCCAGGAGGCGTTCGTCCACTGATGGATTAGTCCCTCTATAACTTACCAGGCTACTACGTCTGTAAAGTAACCGAGAATGAAGTTCGTTCGGTTAAGGAAATTCGAAGGAGAGATCAGAAAGGGTACTTGCATCATGGCTTCAACGTCGGGGTTCAAGTCGTTCATTCACCGGCATTGAACAGACCATTGCATGGCAGTGACAATCAAAGTGGCGTGTGTACTTCCCAGTACTGTCAAAGATAGGTTATTAATCGGTGGGTACTTACCAGGGTTGGTCTAAGACACTGCAGGAAAACCGTTGAGTCCTTCTGATCGGTGGTACGTGGGGGACGGGGGTGGGGAATTCGAAATATGTATACACAGGACTGTAAATCGTTCAATTCCGTTCGTTGCTTTGTACATACCTGATTCAATTGTCGATGGCCCTCCTTCAAGGCCCCACATCCCCAGTGCGACTGACATGGGACCATGGAACCTATGCACGAGACTTTCCCAAGCCACCACCCCTCCGGACCTTGTACTGTATCTATGTATTTCTGGTTCGCCGATAACCTCTGCAACCTGCAGGGTCATACAAGGACGGGGAAATTGACAGGAACCAAAAAAGAGGTGGATTCAATGGAATGACGGAATGGTTTCTGGCTGTGGGCCAGGTGACCTCCTTTATAGCCGCTAAAATCTTGAACTATGGACGAGGAGCGGAGAACCCGGTGACCAAGGCTTCCCCTGATGATCCTGTGCTCAAAATCCACGGAGCATGGAGGGACTTACTCGGGAAAGCTGATAGTGGGGCGCTTACCCCACACAAAAATGTAGCGCTCTCGTTATGGTTGAAGGGGCTCGTGTTTCGAGGGGTGGGTAATGGAGAACAAGTCACCCCGAGTCCAAGTGATCAGGTTCTTGGTCCCCCTCGAAAATTGCAGTCGAATTGCCTGATGATATGACTCAAAAATATAGTCAGTCGATAATGCGATGAATCACAGGGAAAATCGCCAGAAAGGGCATGAGGAAAATGATACTCTACGTTGTTGACCAGCGGTCGTGCGAGTCAGATGTCGATAGCGGGTCAGATGAGGTGTTGAACCGCCTTGTTCCTGAGAAGAGTCATCTAAAAGTGAATTCGAAGCTGTTGGAGCCATTTTTGGTCTCGACTGTTGAACGAGGAAGGCAAAGCGTGCGATTTACAACTACAAATAGTCGCCGCTGGGATCAAATCCAAATCCTTTATTATCGAAAGTTCTGGATGACCGTCGATGGTCATCGAATTCGGTCGACTTCGGCGTTATGCTTTGTGTAATGGTTTTTCGTTATTGCTGTCGTTAGGTGGGTATCAACGCGAGGTGAATTTCAATTTACGCTAAAGGTCATTTACACATGTCGCCAGTTAGGTTTGCTGGATGTAGATATCTTCGGGGGAAACACAAACGCTCACCATGTGTACGAAGTATCGGCGCGCGCTTGCGCTGCTCGTGGATCCTTTCAAATTATACGTCTGGCACACGCCTCGATCAACCGATCACGATCGCTGTGTGCACCCACAGCCCGAGGCCCATTATCAGCACATTTGTTATCAAGGGTTGCGGGCTCTGAGCAGACTCTACGCCTTTCAATCTTACTGTGGCTGCTAGATTAGTGTTGCGTAGCACTTGATACACCGTTATCTGCCTCCTGTTCATCCAGGAGTAGTGCTTCTGGGAAACTATAGGGATCTTTCCATAAGACGGCAATCGGACGTGGATTACCAATTCTACTCCAGCCTCGAAGGGGTTCTTAACTTTTGGGGGTCCCAATCCAATTGTGTACTATCTGGAGTACGTACCCTTCCTAACTGTGGATATGGCGCCACCAACACGAGGTGATGGGGAAGGTTGGAGAGATTCGTTGGGGATGCTTTAGAGGCACTTAGACTGCGAATGGATACATCGCATAATCTCTGGTCCTCTGGGCGGCTGCGTTGTCGGAGTAATTGGGAGTGGCAGTGGACCTGTAGATGCCCACCTCGGCGACTTAGCTCTAATTATAAGTTCATGGTCAGGAGTAAAGGAAGCTTATATATTGCTTCGTCTATAGATGTGATCAGGGGGGGAAATAAGTCTGAACTCTTGCGATTGCAAGCTGCAACGAGATTGGGATATGAATAGGGCGGAATAGTCCCATCACGGTGGAAGTTAACTGCGTATCCGCTGCGTGTCTCACGGAATCCACTTTAGGGTACGGATTCCGAAGCTGCCAACTGCGAACGCAAAACTTACGGTCCCGCGGAGTCGTTTCACGAATCTGGTAACAGAGTCTTTGCGCGGTAAGTTTAGGTTAAAGAGCCGCAACTGAAAATACCAAAGAAGAGTCTAGATGAAATCAGCGTCGCGTTTATGTGGGCTCATCTTTGGGGATTGATATCGGTTTCTGATGGTGATTGACATGGGTTGACACGACTGGCAGTCGGCCACGGGAGCAGGACACGTACCGAGAAGTTGCAGCTATGTCAGTTTGCGTTGCTGTGCGGGTTGATAGAATGGAACGTACCGGAGCTAGGTGCTAGCTGGGCACTTTGTCCTTGATGAGGCAGGCGACGCCGCAAAAGCGCGGCTGTGCGGTGACTGTGAAGAACGAAGGACTCCGTCAATGAACTGACAGCATGAGGCTACCATTGAACAAGACGTTCCAATTCGCATTGTTAGTATAGAACAAGAAATGGGAATGAGAAGGCAGACGGCTGAGGATCGCTGTAGGCGGGTTGCTACAGGTCGCCATCTCGTCGTGATGGACAGGAGAAGGGATCCAAAAAAGGAAAGGTCTGGTGAATGACTGGGACTGGGAGCGGAGTCTGGAATATTGAATTTGGGTGCGTCATCTGCGGTGCAGATGAGACAATTGGCTGGCCTGGGTCGCGTGTGTGCGGGCATTGCAATCGGATGGATCTGGCTTGGTGATCGGAGGGACGGACGCACTGACCAGAAGGATCGGATATAGACCCTGGGTGCCAAACTGGGATAGCAGCGTGGTCACATGGAGGCCTGCGGCACGTCGGCAAAGAGATCAAGGCCGACAAACATCGTGGCCAAACAACGATGGTCGAAGGCCCCGGAAGGAGCCGTCTCCAACTTAATAATACCCAACTCCCATCCCTCCCATCAGCCAGAACAAACTCCCTTATCCCTCTGCCTTTCCCTCCGTCGACCTCCCCACCCTCCCCCATCGTCTCTCCCGTCCCCGCCCTTATTTTTTTCACAACCCAATCGTCTTCAACAATGCTCTCAGTTCAGAAACCCGTCTCAATCACCCTATTGTCGCCGGCATACCACCACCGCCGGCATCCGTCAGCTCCTGTAGTCGTCCCAACAAAGATCCCCGGGGTGTTGTCCATCTCAAAACCTTCTCGCCCTTCTCCGCAACCTCGAGTTCAAGCACAGCAATTGCACCAGCAACGAATCCGTCCCACTCCCAAACCCAAGTCAGCCTCCCGATCCCCCAATCTCCATCAAGCTGTCGTTGCCGAGAAGGAGGAGCCTCAACCAGCAGCAAAAGCTACTCCAGCTGCCACTCCAGAGAAGAACAACCGAGGCCGCCAAGGCGGAAAGCCTCAGAAGCCAACGACCAGGTAAAATTTCCCGTTAATTCCCACACTCTGGCGGTGCTTGGGTCGAGTTGGAAGAACGTTACTGACCTTATCTAGGAGCCCTTCCCATTCTTCAACCCGTGGCGGGCGACGTCCCCATCGTCAGTCTTCTCCACCCATCCAAGATCCTGTTCCATCCTCGCAGGCAGAGGCCCCTTCCATGCCAACGCATCAACTTTCAGACCCCTTCCTCGATGACATCTCCAACGTCCGTCAGATCAACCCTCTACAAAGCGCATCTCTCAATACTTCCGTTCCTCCTACTCTCTCACCCCGCCCATCGGGCAAGTTGGCCCGCCGGCGCCAACAGCAACAGAACCCCACCAACAAGAATCAGAATACATCGGCTCATGCTATCCCTGTTCCGACTCAATTCAAGCGATACAGTCATCCCCAGATGTCCCGCTCTGAGCCTCAAATCTCTCATATACAACCAGCCGTCGCCAAGACCCAGACGCAAATCAAGGCTCCAGTTTGGGACGCTTTCCCTATCTGTGATGACATGACTGACGCTGGTGACGCGACCGATTCTGAGCGCGTCCCACCCGTCACGCCAACTCGCCCTCGTTCCAAGGCATACACGCACGCCAACTCTGCACCACCTCGCAGCGCACCTCTCCACGGCTTCTTCCCCAAGAGCGTTTCTCCTCCCAGTCCTTCCCCTGCCGACCCTCCTGTAGCCCTTTCCCAAAGGAGGCAACAAGGTGATAGGAAGCACAGACGCACTCCCAGCGACGGCGTTTTCACGATGTCATCTGATGAGGAGGCAAACTCGTCTTCCACTTCCAACAATTCGGGATTGACCCCCAACGTTGAAGCCCTCTTCAGGATGGTCAGGAATCAGCGTCGTGGTTCCTTCAGCGCTACGCCCCCGTATCATTCCGGCAGTAGCTCTTCCTCAGCATCTTCCTCCCTCGTCGGCACACCAACTACTGTCCCGAGGACAAGGGAAGGGCGCGAGAAGCAATTGGAACGTGAGGCCGCTGCGGCTGCCTATTTCGCCAGTTCTAGTTTCCAGAACTCGCCGAGCCCAGACGAGTTGCCTCCCCCACTCTTCGCTTGAGTGTATTGGTTCTTTTCTGTTGTAGGAGAGTAGGTGGTCAGGAAGTCTCGCGTTGAGGTTTGTTTTGTTCCATTCTATCTTTTTTTTTCTCATTTCGGTTCCAGGTGTATTCGCAATTTTTATTTTATTTCGAAAGGAGTATAGAGGGAAGTCTATCGTCTGTTTCTTTTGGGTTTTTGGTTTCTTTTTCGCCACAATCACTTCCACATCGACAATCTCGCACACCTGTTTAACATAGGTGTCGTACTCACCGCCCACCAACTTCGCTCGACTCATCAAGATCAAGGCCCGCCTGTTATACTTATTGCCTTCGCAACCCATCGCCGTTCGCCCACTCATCTGCACACTAGACTCCCGCACGAAGAGAAATCCATTTGTATTCATACCAACATCGCATCTGCATTTCCTTATTCTATATCCCCCTGCCACTGCATGCCTAATTGCTTCTGGCTAAAACGGCAGTGGTCATTCCTTCGTGTGCTTTAGCGTTCGTTTCGATGGGGTTGTTGTATATCTAGTCCTTGGTTTGGGTTTTTTGATCGGTTTGGCCAGGCGTCGGTCGTATTTTCCGACTCACCGTCTGCGCTGGCGCATCTGCCGTCCTCGCAGGACAAGGTGGATTCCCGGCAGCAGCTCAAGAGTCTCATTAGATTTTACCGCGCATAGACTTCCTTTTTATTCCCTTCCCTTACTCCCAAGCACCCTCAGCCCTTTGCATTCCTTCGCCCACCCTCCACAAAATTCTACCTTCCACTACACTCGCATCAGCGTTTTACGGTCTTCAAAAACGGTTTATTCGGTTTAGCGCATTCGGACACCCCCGCCTCTTCTACCAACCAGATGGTCCTCCCCGCCTTTTCGTTCTTTCACCCTGGTTGTTTCTAGGTTTACGAGCCATTTTTTTTACAATCCCGCTCCCCCCTTCCCACCTCTCACGCTTCCACTCATCGGTTCTTTGGCGCATCAATTTCTCAAACGCAAGTGTATAAAAGACCCCTTCCCCCCACCCCTGGCGGTGGGCATTCAAACAAACAAAACCGCAATCTGTATATACGTCGCATGCGGATCGCGATCGCTTCCTCACATCGACGCCGACACCATGGATCGCGGTCCGCGTATTTATTTCGAATGCGAGATTGGCCTTCACGACACCCACATTGATCGCTCCCTAATTCCCGACGGTAGCACTCTTCATCTCTTTTTTTAACACTTGCTGACTTCGTTCTCAGACCTCTCATCGGCCTTCAATCCACTGCCGGTGCGGATATGGCCAAGCTCGCCCCCCACGTTTTCTGTTTTCTTTTTTTTTTCATTTCTTGATATTGCGTTATATCAATAACGACAATTGTGTTACTATCAGGTCCTCGAGCATCCCTACGGTCATCCAAGGTGCTTCGTTGGGCAACATCGAAAGGCGGCGACATTGTGTGCACGCGCGATGGTACAACAAGAAGAATTATAACGAACAACGATTATAACACGACTCTATCTATCATAGTTGCCTTTAACTCTTCCTACCTTCTTGTCCGCACTCACCTACTTCTTCGTCAACCGACTCCCCTGTTCCGCATATTCTCTTTCTCTCTGCGTTGACGCTTTTCCCCCTTGTTTCATGATCATATTTCACTACACTCCACAACTCCATCTTCCAACCCATCACCTTAATCTTATCTCCCTTTGTGAATCTCGCTTTCCTACAGCTCTCTCGTATTTCCTCCTTGGTTCGGTCTTCTGACGATTATCAAGTGTATCAAGTATCGCAATATCTCTTGCATAGTCCCCTTCCCCTCTCTGGCTTATATCCCCCTCCTCTGTCTGCCATTAACACTCCCCTCATCGTCTTTTCTTTTCTTCCGCCGTTGTTTTTCTAGTTTCACACTTTTTTGAACTTCCTCCCCCCTTGTTTCCATATTGGTGTCTCATCCTCTTGGGCTTTGGTTTCGGACGTTCATAGTCGACTGCTTCTCATTTTTTTTTACGTCTTTTTCTTTCTATCTCCTATCCCTGCAACGGACCCTTATGCAAGTCTCTGGCTCGAGTTCGCTCGCGCGCACATTGCTGCTGTTCGAGACTTCAAACCCACGACTATCCTATGGGGTTGGGCAGCATGAAGCCCCACGTTGCTTTTGCCTTGTCATCCTGTGCTCCTGGTACGTCTCTACTTTTCCGATGCCAACAGATGGTTTACCTTTGTTGGCAGATGACTTTCCCCCCAACACGTCCGCATACCCCTCCATCCTACCCGTATTACCTCCCTTGACCCATCAACCCCTCGCTCTACTCCCCGCCCATGTCCTTCTATGCCCCCAAAACTTGCATGTTCATCTACGAAGTTTTGCCATACGCTGTTTATTGACAATGTTATTCGGCGTTATGCGAAATCTTTCAATGCAAGCCGTATTCTTGTCGCTCTAAGCCGTTGTGCTGCCTGCTTCTCAATGGACTATTGAAGCTTTAGACTGTACATTAACGCCTCATCCCGCCTCTTTGGCCTTTGTTCACCCTTTTTTTCTCTGGTTGGCCATTCGGATCGCCTACAATTATCAAAGGTCCCGAATGCGTTGCCGCTGGGTCGGGGCTGCCGTCATCCCTATCTTTTGACGAACAATCCCTTACCTCCTTTGCCGGTTCACCCCGCCAAAAGTATGGTTGTTGGACTCGTACATTACTACCGTGCCGTACTTTTTTTCAGTCAGGTTCATCTCTTCCCCCTCTCGTACACGCCTTTCCTTTTTGTTTCGTTGTACATATTTTTGATGATTTGTCACTCCCCCCCACTCTCATTCCTTTTTCTTTTCTTCCGTGATTTTTGTTACCTACACCCCACGTTCATTGCCCCACTTAGTTGTTTCTCTCTCTTCTGATTCAAGTTCGCTATCAGTTAGTGATTGATTGATTTGCAGTACTAGTGAATACAATATACAGTTTTGTTACTTTGTTACTTGGGAGTGAGAGAGCATGGCGTTCAAGTGGGAGTTGAGCGAGCCGAGCGGGATCAATGGATATTCGTATGCACGACTCGTGCAGCACGAGCAATCGGATGCGGAGCAGCGGGACCGCGCCCGTCCCATCCCGTTGACATCGTGGACTATCTCCTCTTCGGATTCTTGGCTGATGTGGACGACGTCATCGGTGCGATGAGGTCGGTGGGTTCACGTTCGGGCTTCGTCATACTTTCTTCGTTGTACATGTCCCTCTGGTCATTCGAACAAGATTTGATCCGATGTCGTGGTCGTGAGGACGCCTTTCACATGGTGCGTCACCAACTTGTGTAATGCGTTGGTATTATTCAGGATATTGTATAGATTCTGGGTGAATAATCACTTGGTCCGGTGGGCACGACGAGGTTTATATGTATATGCAGACCCACTCAATCTTGGAGGAAAATTGTCTCCAGGGTTCGTTGTCGTGTGAGTCCTTGACAGCTTCTTTGTCTCTCCATTTCGCTCGTTGGACACTCTAAAGATCTAGACATGGTGATAGACAAAGACTACGAGCTTTGCAATGCGCATTGTCGGGCAGTTGTTGCTCGAGCCAGCATAGGCCTATGAATAGGTGACTATTCTAGGTCGCCCCGGAGGGCGGTTCATTCAATTATGGGGCTTACTTTTAGCCCCCTTCCATGAACCACCGTCTTTGCAGCTCATAACTGTCCTTGACCCAATCACCTATGTAAGTGTTTCTCTCGAGGTGACCCACTGCCCGATCCGGATAGGGTTGGGCTTGTTGGCAAGCTCGACCTCCGCGACCAGTTGGTGTGAATAGGTGCTACGTGAGGCTGCTATTCCACGAACACGATCCATCGTTATCTTTGCTCTGAGAACATAATATTAATGAGTGTTCGAACGACCATATCTGGTTGCAGACCTGTAACACTCCAAAAATAGCACGGAATAATGTTGCTTAGCAGTTTGGCCGGAATTCCTTGAATATTCATCTCTTTGGTGGCCTTTTTGAATTGCTATTTGAAACGGCTTCCAGTTCTGCCGAGCACCGTATGAGAGGTTCGGAGAATTCGAGGCAACATGACCGTCTTGTTGGGCGCGACATTGGCCCTATTTTTAGTGATTACAAAGCCGAAGTGGTGGGTCGAGCCTTCGACATTTCGAGCCGAGCCACTTTCCTGCATCCTGCGCGCAAGTACAGGATGGTCTCCCACCCGCTGCAATGCCTCACCTTTTCTTTGCTGATACTACCTCCGTTAATCCTCTCGACGTACTTCCTAGCCGCGTTTCCAAAGCCGCCTGAACCTCTGTACATGCATTCTTCGCTTGCAAGCCTTCCCAAGACATCCAAAACTTGGGAGATTTACCCAGAAGACTTCTACCCTAATGGCGCCTATGTTGCGTTTCCCTCTGGACGTGTATGTACTTTGTGTTATAGCGGGCTCTTTAGGGTGTTCAATTCGGCGCTTTGAAGGTACGATATTGGCTTTTGGGGCCCGAGGAAGGCAGGAAGGTGCGTAAAGATTGCCTTGCTTCCCTGCATTCCGTTTCTGAACATCGACCGTGTCTGTACTTTAGATTGTCCTTATTCATGGTCTATCAATTCCTGCTATGATATGGAAGAATATTGCTCCTGAGCTTGCGTCTCGAGGATATCGTGTCTTACTCTACGGTGCGCATGCTTCAATCTGTTGTAGCGCATGCTTACTCCACGACTCTTGCTTGACTCGGTGTAATTATCGGTACATTTCTATTACGCGTCGTTCACTGACACTTAGACTTATATGGTCGGGGGTACTCTGATGCACCACAGACGACTTATGATGCCAATCTTTACGTGACCCAATTGGCCCTTCTCATGCAATACCTCAAGTGGGACAGAGCCCTTATTACAGGCGTTTCAATGGTTTGTATTGTCTCTTTTCTCGAAATTACCTCCGCCCCGTTCCTACTGCCCCACAGCTATGGGGAATCCGCGTTATTTTCTGTCATCCGTTAAATTCCGTTTCGTCCGTGATTGCTAACCGTGAGACTCGTTTAGGGTGGTGGCATCGCGGCGGCGTTTACTGGAAGCTTTCCGCACCTTGTAGAGGATCAAATTGTGTTGATTGCTTCTGCGGGATTGATAGAGGTATGTCGCTCTTTCTCCCCTGCCCCACTCCGGGAATACTACTTCCATTCCACTATCAATCGACCATCTACGCGCTTTCCCGGTGTATGCGGCGACTTACGTGACTCTTCCATGTTTAGACCAACGACTTACCTCGAACTGCCAAGTTTATGTCGTCACCCCTCGTGCAAACTGTCGCAGCAAGTGCTCCCGTGAGGGTATGTTCTTATCGGCCACGTGCCCTTTACCTCTTCTGTAGTTCGGTTCATCACACACTTGATTAGAAATATCTTCAAGGACTTATCAACTCAACACACCATGCTGAGAAAGACCAACTGGATCCAATTGTTGAGGTATGTTTTTACTATTTTATGCCCAAGATGAAGCGAGACTGAACATATCATCAGATCGTCCGCATGCAATCGGCTCACCTTCCAGGATACAACGCGGCACTATCGTCCTCCTTGAGAGATGGCCCTATACGCGGCCAAGCAGCCGCGCTGTCAAGTACAGGATTCAAGAATCGCAAAGTCCTTTTGATCCATGTGCGTGTACTCGTTATCCTTCTTCTGAATTTTATTTATGGGATGGCAGGGAACGAAGGATCAGACCGTATTTTACAAATACGCGTCAAAAATACTGGAGACCTTACCACCGGAGACACAAACCCAGTCACAGCTGGTAACAGTTGAAGATGGAGGCCATGATTTAACAATAACTCATTCTGACCTCATCGTTCAAAATCTGTTGGCCTTCTATGCTGGCCCAAAGCCGACTGCATAACGTCGTTTTCCTTTCAGTGGAGATGACATATGCCGCCCCCATTTGTTTTCCCGTCTAGGATATACATACCGGAATTTAAGGTTTCCGTAATACCGTTTATCACCCTACAGTTAATGGGTTCTTTTACTTATGACTGTCAGCGCTACCACCACCTCCGTATCTGTGTTTCCTCTGCATCGTGACGACCCCTATCTTCCTTATGAAATTGTTTGTAACATCCTACTTGTTTCTCTCCCTCGTATTTATTGTCTTATACGATGTTAGCTTATGGTACTGGAAAACTATACTCTCTTGTTTAGATGTCGCTCTTTTAATCTCCTTATACGATTACAGTTTCGCGCGAGGCTCTCGCAGAATTTGAAGCAAATAGCCACTAAATTTTGTCACGCTACTTTGTCACGCGCTGCGATCTTGGTTTTTTCCTTCCACCTTCACACCGAAGCAGAGCCACAATAGCTCTTGCAACACGATGGTGCTCGGGGCATATAGTCCTGCCTTGGGACTATGAAGCTGTTCTGGTTTTTTGGTATCACCTAGGTTCTAAATTCTCCAGGGAACAAGTCAGAATCAGCACCCCTTCGTATACGAGGGTGTCCTCGTGGTTTTCGCAAGTTGAATCCCTTGAGGAAAAGCATCGAAACGTTCTTCATGTCATCTTTGACGTGGCTTCCATTCGATCTCGAAATTTATGTGCACATTTAGCGCTCGGTGTTGAATGGTCGGTTGTCGTGAGTCGGACTTTTTGCGTGTCGTTTCTCCTTGATCCACTTACGAGAATTACTTACTGTAGGGAAAGCAACTCTCGTACACGGCAGGCGAGCATCCCCGCAGTATCTACTCGTGTTGATCCTGTCAATGTTGGCGGGTTCTGCCTGCTGTTGGGAACCGAGTTGGACGACCTCGAGCCTATCTCTTCACTTTAATGCTTTCCTTTCGCCGGTTCGACCCCGTGAATTTGTTCTGTCATAGCCCTCGGGATGTCGGAATGTATCACCTATCGCAGAAACATACTCCTTGTGCTCCCACTTTCTCAGCGCTTCAATCAAGAGTCCCTGCAAATAATGTCGTTGACTTGATATCCCCACCTCACTATTCGGGGAGAACGTCCAGGCTGGTCGGAATTGAAAGGGGCTTAATTCAGCCGGTTCCGTATGAATTCGTCACATCCAGGTTGGTCTTTCAACTACAGGGTGTTTCTGTAGCCATTTTCTCTTCAGGCATCTGATGAACGTCTCAATTTCTGCAGGTGATCCAACCCCTCCAAGGGTAGAAATATCAGCCAATCACTTTACCATGACATATCGGTTGCATTGTCAGTAGGAAGCAAAGGAACTGCACGTGTCTTTCGGACATCTTGCGGGGTCGTGTTGACAAACATAAGTCGCTGCGCGCTTTTATCGATGCAGCAATCACATACGAGTAACATATCCCCTTCCTCGTCCTATTCGATCCGGCGCTCTCTATGTCTGACGATCCTACAACCTCAAAAAATGCACCGAAATTAGCTGGAGACAACGGAGGTCCTAAGCTTGATGGCACACACATCATCAGCTCTTTTGCGGATGGATCCAACCCTTGGGAAGAGGGAATCAAGCTGTCGAGGGAGTACGACGACGAGATGTGCGAGATGCTGAGGGACGAACTGGAAAATCTTCTGCTCTTTGTATGCTCTTGTCACCGATTTCCTGTACCTCGCTTATCAAATCTCAGGCAGCACTATTCTCGGCGATAGTAACATCATTCGCCGTAGTATCCTATCAATGGCTACAGCCCAACAACTCCAACAACCCCTCTCCCGTATCCTACCCTCTCGCGGTTCAGATTAATTTCCTTTGGTTCCTGAGCCTGGGTGCAAGCTTATCTGTTAGTTCCATTGGCATATTGTGTATGCAATGGGTTCGCCAGTACAGGCGATGGAAAGCTCGGATGGATAAACGGACTGCGGCATTGCGCCGCCAGCGCTATGAGGGTTTCCTCCTTTGGCACGTCCCGAATATCGTCGCTGCCTTGCCAGTGATCCTCCAAATCGCGCTGGTACTCTTCGGAATTGGTGTCAATAGCCTCCTGTGGTCACTACACCACGTCGTAGCCGTTGGCTTTGCTGTGGTCTCCGTTCCTGCGCTCGTGCTCATCGTTGTGACGACGTTGGCCCCGGCGTTCCAGTGGTTGCTCCGGCAAAAAACTTGGTGGACATCCCAGTGCCCCTACCAGTCGCCCCAGGCTTGGCTGGTCTACCTCCTCGCTCGTGCGCTAGCCTTTTGGAATCAGAAGTCCGACCATGATTGGGAGGAATTTGATAGGTCTTGGTTGGAGTCAAGTACCGAAGTTCTTAAAGCTGGGCGAAACGATCACACCACGCCCATTGACTATGAAATTGAACTCCTTTGTCAGGAAATCATTTGGTTAGACCACGAATACGCAGATAATGTCATTGCCATCAAAGCCCGCGCTCAAGCACTACGACAACTACCTTTCCACGCTGCAAAACGAGTCGTTGTTACTCTCTTCCGCAATTTGAAGATAGATCACAAGATTACCGAAGCTGTCTCTCAGCTCCAGTACGGTCGCGATTTTCATGAGGCAGAGACAGAGAGGAACCTCAAGCACTTGAAAGTGTGGTATCTGTGGGGTCATGCTCAGACTCACCCAAGTCTTGACGCTGCGTATATGGAGGCAAGAATCGACTTCATGTCTGAAATTCCGACTCTCAAGATAGACCTTCCTGGGCGGCCGCGAGCAGCCCATCTAGATGTACAATGCCTGGTCAAAGGTATGGAGTACAGTTCTTGGAATGATCATGTCACTAACTTGAAACACCAATCAGACGAGTTCCTTGTCCCTCGCTTCTTGCACTGTCTCAAAGTCATGATTAGCTTCAAGCGACTGAAGAAGGAAACCTCCAAGGAAATGTGGGCCATTGTTGGGGACCTCTTAGAATATAGCATCCGCCATGCTTATTCGAAATATTTTGACGCCCTTGGCAGTCTTTTCAAGGCCTTGTCGACGAGGCTGGAGGAGCTCGATGTACTTCATCTCCAGGACCAAGGCAACGGCGCATCATCGGCCGTTAGCGTTGTCAACGGGGGTCAGACTCCCACCTCACTGCCTCAGGGCGTTCCTCGGATCTCTTCCGCAAGCGCGCCAAGTGTAGAACAGACTTGGTATCTTACGGCGGAGGATACCGTCAATGACATGCTGGATGGGTTACGCTTTTTTTTTGCGTTGCACGCCGACCAGAAGATTGGACATCTGAACGAGGAAGACGCAGGTCATATGGAACCTTTGCTCGGTCTCATCACATTTCTCAATACAAGCGTCAAGCTGCCCACGAACGTGCAAGAAACTTCGCAAGGACACCTACGACCCCCAGCCAACACCAAAGCAGAGCAAGGTTCCGATCAACCCCTTGGTCCTGGGCCTCACGGTGACGCAGTTACTTCTCAAGCTCAAGGAATCCGAAACAAACGTCGTTTGTGGAAGAGTATCCGACCTAAGGTCCTTGCCCCCATGCAGAATGCGGTGAAAGTGGCTGTTCAGAGAAAGAAGGACGATAATTGGGAGCAGTTGGTGGTGGTTTTAACGAAATGGGCGACACCCAAAGCTCATCCAGGCGGTGGGGAGCCTCATAAAATCAAATCGGGGAATGGTGTCAGTCACACTACGAGTATTATCAGTGGCGGAGGTCAGTTTGAAGATGACGGTGTCGGTCAACCCTCAAATTTTACTCGTGGTGAGGGTCAACCTAGGCATCCTCAAGCAAGTTGAGCGTGTCGTTCTCATGTCGCCATATGGACTCCCCTTTCGTCTTTTCCCGTTGCACATATGTCACCACCAATTCAGATCACCTCGCCGGATCGAGTTGTACTGTATATAGGCAGTCATCATATTTTTCTCTACTATCACTGGCGAGTGTCCCCCTCTTTTCTAAATGCTGCGAACACTCCATGATCACACGTTGCGGGTGTGTGCTGCTGGCTCAGACGCTCGACCAACTCATTCAAGCCGAATATTCACCTTGACGTTCTCAGACCGGAATGGAATAGACCAGGGAACAATTCGAAAAGGTGAACCGGCACGGTGGCACATAGGGCAGTCACTCATGTCATCCCCGCCGAGTCAACGCTGCCGAGAGTCCTCCCTGTCCCGGTACGCTTTCTTCAATTCCGTAGTCCTGGTATACAGCTTATGCCGAAGCTCGTTACGTCAGTGCTTCACGCAAGCCTTCCGATATTTGGGATGCAAAACAATTCATATTCCCGGTCTTGCGAAGTGTTGGTGCAACCTGAATACTGTGGCAGCTCAGGCTTTCAAACAAGGGTTCGCAAAACCAAGGATCTGATCTTACTGGGCACCGTATGTATGGTCGACTTCGATCACCATAACGAAGACTATGCATCCATGCAGGCTGTCATTCCAAAGAAGACTAGACATGACTAAACATCTTATTGGTCCTAGCGAAGCGTGTCGAGTACAATCTCGCCCTCGGTTATGCCCAGCTTATGCATGCCTACCTGTTGAATGTATACTGGGAGTGTTAATTCGCTGCCTGCACGAAACCATTGCCGAGGCTGTCCAGTCAGGTTCTGGATGTACCGCCCACTCCCCCTTCATCGGACACGGACTAGTAGTTGGATGACCCATGACGAAACCAACGCACTTACCTTTCCGCCCTCCGCCGCACCTCATTTATGCTACCGTAAACGCAACAAGGAAATGTGCCGCCTTCTTGCACATTTGGGCCTCATGTATCATAATGTCAACAGGCGCAAGATGAACACACAAGGACCTGACATTTACAATAGTCCCTGGAACCTCTCACGCAGGATCCTGCGCTGGTTTTCGTTAATACCGGCGCCTAGGCTATGGCACCTCACCTCGTGTCACTAGAACAGGCTGGTCGGGACCACTCAGACTCTCGTCATCCTTGGAACAATCGTGTACCCGCTTCACAGCGCTTAATCTGGGGGGGTTGCCTGTGCTGTTCTCACCATCCTTCCGATCGAATGAAACTCAACTCAGTCCCAACATACCTCAGTACTATGACCAGGGTGTAAAGGGCATTAGGGTAATCAGACGCTCTACCTTGGATCGCAATTCTCTTAGATCGCAATTCTCTTAGATCGCAATTCTCTTGGCCCCTTCACATGGTGATGCCTCCTCTTCATTAAGGCTATAAAGGCTGGGTAACCACAGCCTCTGGAGTCAAGTAACACGAATACCCTCCCATGTCTAGCCGTACGACAACCAGCGGAGACTCGACAAAGCCACCTGAGGCTGACCCTAGCAAGGCTCCCAAACTCGATAGCAACCTCATCATCAGCTCTTTCGCTGATGGGTCCAATCCCTGGGAAGCCGGCATTCAGCTATCTCGGGACTTTGACGACGAGATGTGCGAGATGTTGAGGGATGAGCTTGAGAATCTTCTTCTCTTCGTATGTCTTTTTTTTTCACCCGTCATTCATCCACCTCATCAAATCTTAGGCGGCACTATTCTCGGCGATTGTCACATCATTCGCCACATTATCTTATCAGTGGCTACAGCCCAACAACTCTAATAACCCCCCTCCCGTCTCCTACAACCTCGCGGTTCAGATCAATTTCCTGTGGTTCCTCAGCTTGGCTGCGAGCTTGTCTGTCAGTTCCATTGGCATATTATGTATGCAGTGGGTTCGCCAGTACAAGCGGTGGAAAACGAAGGCGGATAAGCGCACTGCAGCATTGCGCCGCCAACGCTTTGAAGGGTTTCTCCGTTGGCACGTTCCGGACATCGTTGCCGCGTTGCCAGTGATTCTTCAGATCGCATTAGTGCTTTTTGCCATTGGCGTCAATAGCTTACTCTGGTCACTCCACCACATCGTAGCCCTTGGCTTTGCTGTGGTATCTGTCCCCGCACTCGTTTTCATCATCGCCACAACACTAGCTCCCGTTATGCAGTGGCTACTCAGGCTGCCGGTGATGGGCAGGGAACAGTCGCGTTGGTGGTGGTCATACCAATGTCCATACCAGACCCCCCAGGCTTGGCTTAGCTACGTGGTTGCCTGGTTGCTCTCCTTCAAGAGGCGAACGATCGATGGAAACTGGGCGGAATTTGATAAGACCTGGTTGCTGGCCGCAGCTGGTGCAGCTCGCGACGACCCCCACAAAACCTCTGACTATGAAAATAAACTACTAGTTGAAGAACTCGTCTGGCTCGACCACGAATACGCAGACGACGTGAAATCGATCAAAGCTCGCGCCCAAGCGCTTCGCCAACTACCTTTCGAGGATGCCAAGGAGGTAGTCATGAGACTATTTCATACTTTGACGGTACCTGATGCGGATGCACACTTGAAGGCCGTTCGTGGTCTTTGTGTAAAGGACGATGTGACGAAGGAGAGGAGTTTCAAGGAATTGAAAGTGTGGTATCTGTGGGGACACGCTCAGACCCATCCCAATCTCGAAGATGCATACATGGAAGCAAGAATCGACTTCATGTCTGAAATCCCAACGTTGAAAATCGATCTCCCTGGGCCGCCGCGAGCCGACCACCTAGATGTGCAATGTCTCGTCAAAGGTGTGTCTAATTGCAACGAATATTCGCCGACTGACGTGGCACCCCATCCCTATATTAGTCGACTTCCTCGTTCCCCGCTTCCTGCATTGTCTCAAGGTCATGATCAGCAAGAAGCGTCTAAGAAAGGAGACCTCGAAGGAGATGTGGTTCATTGTTGGCGATCTTCTGGAGTATAGCATCCGCCACGCTTACACGGATTATTTGTCTGCTCTTGGCAGCCTGTTCAAAGCTCTGCTGGAAGAACTGGGTGGAAGCAGCCCAACGCTAACCGTCGATAATACAAACGCGGCTGCTACTTCATCCTCTCAGGCTGACCATCAACCTTCCCAATCATCTGCTCCCATTCAATTCCCGAGGCACATCCCCACTACGGCATCCTTGCAGCTGGAGCCAAACTGGCACCTTTCGCCGATTGAAACTATCCAGGATATGCTCAACGGGTTGCACTTCTTCTTTGCGTTACATGCTGACCAGAAGATCGGGCGCCTGGCCGAGGGAGATGCGGTTCATATGCGGCCTCTAGTCGAGCTGATCAAATTCCTCGATGACGAGTATAAGGATGCGCTTGCTCTCATCCGAGGACCACCTCGAACACGCTCGGGCACCTCCCCACCTCTAGCCGATGCGACGATAGGGCAACAAGTGCAGAGTGTAACTCATCAGCCTGCTACTCCCGAACCCCAGGGAGATACTTCTCCAGAACCAAAACCTTCAAGATGGGGTAAGGTCCCCGACTTAATACACTCCAGGACGCGTAATCGAGAGGCTCTCTTGGAAACTTTCCAACTAGTTACTGAACTTATGCAGAAGGCGGAGAATGAAAATTGGGAGACTCTGGTGCGTGTTCTAACGAAATGGGCAAAACCAAAAGAAATTGCAGCCCTGGAAGGCCGAACTGTTGGTGCGGGTGAGAACTAGAGAGATGGGCTCTATGCAGGATTCTCTCCCTACCTACCCCAAAGTCCCAGGCGAACGTTAGGCTTAGTTCGTCCATCCATTTACTATTTAGATCTTCTGCTAGTTATATTTCGCTGTACAGTAGCAGCCAGATGTTGAGTTCATTTCGAGTAGTAAGCGTACCGATACCGTTTTGATACGCTGTAATGACGTGGTTGTACCTACTGCTCGGCGGTGTCACTTCGGATTTGCAACATTTGACCAGCACCCCAGTACGAGCCGCAGGCCAGACCCACTTCCCATCGACAGCCCACGCCGGCGAAGGCAACAACAAACACTGAGTTTAGCGCATCTTGCCTCGAATTGGCAAGCCGACCCTGCCACCAACTTTCGCAGTAACCTCGACCAGCTCACTACAGAACTCTCTCCTGAAAGCACTCAAGCTCAAGTCCGGGAGCGTACAGCGTTGTCTAATTTATGACACAAACACCCATCAGGACGTAGGCATGCTGTACCGTTGTACTAGACATCTCAATCTAAACGCATCAATATCCGGAGAAGCTCGACCTGCGACTTGGTTTCCATTTCTCGCATTGTGTCGTTTTCAGATCAAATACGGCTGGCGCGTCGTCGGTTCACCTCTGGAGAGTTTTCTCGTGACCAATGCGCTCCCTAGAGTCAGCGCACACGGTTGGAATGGCTCAGTCCACATCTCGTCTGGCCCGACTGGCACCGCGTATCATGAAAAAAGAGCACCCTCCTATCGGTCATAATACCTGCTGGCGCTTTGGAACGTGTTGCTTTTGCAACCTAACCCCTTGTGTAT
>ML208276.1:7444-21537 GCA_004369065.1 Pluteus cervinus
TTTCATTTCATTTCACCATTACTGTACCTACATCCCAATCCCAATCCCAAAGGGAAGGAAGAACAGAGAAACATATCGACCACATCACATCACATCACACGACCGCAGGTTCTGCAGGAGAAAGAAAGGAACGACACAGAAAAAGAGCACACACACACACACACATGCAATGTCAAGAAACACACGGGAACGAGAATGGGAAACGAGAATGAATGGGGAGGGAACAAGACAAGATCAAGCTTGTACGTTCATGTGAACTAGGGATAGGAAAGCAGGGGGTGTAAAGATAGGTAAAATGTAAACGGGTTGCAGAAAGAAGAAAGGGAAAGAGAAACAACAACAAGAGCGCAATGAGATCAACGTCATCGCCGCCACCAGCCACCCGCCGCCAACACCACTCTCATTCGGGACCAACACTAAGACGACTTGCCCTCCATAGCCGATTCTACCAACTCCCCAACCCACTTTTCGAACCTCTCTTGATCCATATTCCCAAGGTCATCAAAGAATTCATTGTACGCCCTCGACCCTCTCGTTTTACCCTTCCCAAGTAACGACTTCCCACTACTCGTCGACCTCAAATAGTTCAAAGAAATTTGATAAGTAGGTGGTTTGTTGGGTGCTGCAGGTTCAGTCGTTGAGGATATAGTTATCCGTTCGGTAATTATCTAGATTTAGTTTTGAGTTTGGGTTAAGGGAAAGTTTTTGTTCGCGTTCAGGGAGGCGGACATTGTTGGAGATAACGGGGGAGAAGAGCGGGGTAAAATTAGAGTGAGTTGAGCGAATAGAGTTGGGATTGGGATGGTCAAGTGACCAAAAACCCCTTTGAGGGATAAAAGAGGACTGTGGGGTGACTTACCCGTTTTGAGAAGGTCTTGCGTCGGCCGACAAAGACGGTGTTTCCTTCGATGAGGTAGGAGTAGAGCGTTTGAAGAGTTGTAAGGAAGATGTATCTGTATGAGATGGCATAGAAATGAGCGGTGGCAGATGAATGGAAGAGAAAGGCGCACAGAATCAACCCAACCCATACTACTGGTTTGGCTTCTTCAAACTCGAACTTGTAACCATAGAAAGCAGTCCCTGCAGCCACAAAGACACTCGACCAGCCTAGAGCTAGTCTTATGTCCATGTGTAGATAGATTTGTTTGAACAAATCTGGGTGTGATAGGTACTGCGGATATGAGGGGCCCCACAGTGATGATATGATGAACCATAATGAAATGGACAGGGGCCACCGTAGGATGTGGCAAACCAACAAGTAAGGTCCGAGGAGAAGGCAAGAGAGGGGGTAATTCGTTAGCCCAGGATACGTTTTAGATGGCCATGAAGGCCAGAACACGTACGCGCTTAAGAGCATCATCACAAGCGTTCTTGAGTTCAGATGGGTTTGCGTTGTTGACTTTGACAGTATCCCGAGAGTCAACGATGACACTCAGAGGGCCTTTGGGGCGCTCTGGTGATCCAGGCGCGGATGACAACGCTGGTGATGATTCTCTTTGATTTGATGTCGAGGTGGTCGATAATGTCAGTGGTTGTGTGGGACCGTTATTTGATGATTTTCGTGCCATGATTTTTTGTTTTGTCGTACGTTCTTGTTCACGTTGGGGTGAATATTCAAGGAACTTTTGAGGTCGTGAAGAAGGGAGAGAGCGGAGAGGCGAGGGGAGGGGAAGAGGTGAAATACGGAGGGAGGAAAGAAAAGATTATTGGAGGACTGAAAAGACGCTGGCACGCGACGTGTCGTCCGCATCAGCCACGTGGTCCCCCCTTCAATGCAACCAGCGGCCAGCCATCTCGCCATTTTAGGCGCAGGGCTCTCCGGGCTCTCCTCCGCCTTTCATTTATCTCGCCGTTTTCCTACCGCTTTTGTCCACCTCGTCGACAAGAATCACGACCTCGGGGGTTGGGTCCACTCCCAGCGTGTCGAGTTGCCCAATTCGGACCAATCTGTTTTATTAGAATCAGGTCCAAGAACTCTTCGACCGAATGCTCAATCCATCTTGGAACTCGTAGGTTTACCATTTCTGATTCATTCATTACTGACATCGATAATCATCATACAGATTAATCTCTTGAACCTCCAAGATCAACTTATCACAACTTCGACCGCATCCCCCGCAGCGAAATCCCGGTTCCTCAAGCTTACACAAGGCGAACATGGTCTTGTGACAATACCTTCTTCACCATGGGCTGTCTTGCGATCATCATTGCGCTCGGTAATGCTCAACGCGGTGATGGGTGAACCATTCAAGAAGCCCAACAGACCTCAAGGCATCACAGACGAATCTTTCGATTCGTTCATGACACGGCGATTTGGTTCCGAATTCGCTCGTGTTTTTGGGAGTGCCTTGGTCCATGGCATATATGCTACCGACTCTCGCCAACTCAGCGTGAGAGCTGCGTTTCCGGTGTTGTGGGAAGCAGAAGACAGAGGGAACGGAAGTCTTTTACGAGGTCTTCTACGACCCAAGAAATCTTCATCGTCTCCCCCTCTTCAAGATGCCTACAAAGTAGGAACCGTTCAAGACTCAATGAAAGGCGTGTCCGTCTATTCATTCAAAAACGGAATTTCAACTCTCACTTCTGCACTTGAACAATCACTCTCATCAACTCCGAATGTTGTCATCCACCGGGGCACGAGTGTAGCCTCATTGACAAAATCCTCTACCTCGGATCAGACTTTCAGGGTATGTTGTTCAACACGTTCCTGATTGCTTGATACCTTCTCTGTCTTCTTTAAATCTAACCGGGAATCTAACCTAGGTATCTTTGTCTGATGGAACAACAATTCCAGCAACACACATCGTCTCCACAATCCCTCTCCCCGCCCTGAATTCCCTTCTTTCTAAAAATACGAACACCAACCTCCCGTCGATCCCCCACCTGACATATAACCCATATACGTCCGTTACCGTCGTTAACTTGGTATTCAACGCTCCCCTTTCCGCCATCCATCCCGCCGGCTTCGGATACCTCATCCCCCGCCCAAAAGATGGTTACCCCACACCAGATTCCAATCCATTAGGCATCCTAGGGACTGTATTCGACTCTAGTTCATTAAGCCCACAGGATTCGTCTACGGAACTTACAAAACTAACAGTCATGCTCGGCGGTCCTTATCCCAGTAATCCCTTCACACAACCCCTATCTACTTCATCAGCCACGTCTTCCTCTACTCCTTCAATAATCACCTCAATCCTCGCCCACTTACAATCATCATTCCATCCGTACACCTCCACCCCCCTTCCAAACCCGGTGTATTGGAAAATTAATCATAATCAGCATTGCATACCGACTTATTTGCCAGGTCATTTAGATCGAATGGAAGAGATGAAAGAGGTTTTGAAGGGTGAAGGATGGGAAGGTAGGATTGAGGTTATCGGTGCTGGCGTTGGTGGTGTGAGTGTAGGTGATTGTGTTGAAGCGGGCAGGAAAGTTGGGGACGGTTGGTTGTGATTAGGACCATTTCCTCATCTTTGTTTGTTATTGGCCCTTGGTTCAGCCTCTGCACTGTGCATAGTCATTCTTGGTAAAAATCCGAGCGGCTCGTTACGATGTTCATTCGATCCACGCGTCGAGCTTTCCTTGGACACTTCTACCAGGTGGGAAAAACGAGCCGTGGTCTTCATCTGCAATGGGGTGAATGTATATAACAGAAGCAGTATAAGTAGTGCGAAATAAGGTGATGAAGGATCAATGTTGGAAAATGGTGTTACATGGCACAGTACAGACGAACGATGATTGCTATAGAGATGAAGTACGGGTGACCTTCGGGCTATCATATGGACGTGAAGGGGAAGAGGTGGTCCGTACAAAAACAACATTTCGCCGGCGTTCCTAGGGAGATCCAATATCTGCCTGATCAGAAAGGGCGAGAATCGGCTGGTCTTTACTCCCGCCAGTGCTAGAATCTGGCGGGTCGACAGCCGCGGGTCGTTCGAGTGGACCTACCCACGCCGTTAAAATCTCTATGAGCTGGTATAAATCTGTATAGACCTTTGTCAATCCCGGGTTGAGGGCCTTCTCCTTCTTTCTCGGAAGTTCTGCAGGCTTGCGTACATAAGTTGTGGCAGGGATCTGTGCAGCAGCAGAAGGCAGAGACGCTGTGGCAGACGAGGGCGGCACTACAGCAGCAGTAGGTGAGGCTGCCAGTGTGGCAGGCGGAAGCGAGACTGCAGCAGAAGGCAATAGGACTGTGGTCTGAGCGGGCAATGGGGTTGCAGCAGAAGGCGGTGGGGCCACAGTAGAACGTGGTGTGGTTGTAGCAGGAGTTGCAGAAGGAAACAGAGTTGTGGCAGAAGGAGGTGGGGCTGCAGTAGAAGGTAGTAATGCTGTGGTAGAGGGCAGCGGGGTCGCAGCATAAGGCATAGGGATTGCAGCATAAGTGGCAGCAGGTCTCTGATGGTCTAACAAAACGCGTGCTCGCCGCGAAGCAATTTGAACGATTTGAATTAGAGGCCTCATATGGTCTGCATTCTCACTATCTAGCTGCTTCGGCTGCTGAGCCTGACCACTGGTGCATAAGATAAACGGCTGTAACCCAGCAGCAAGATCCTCTGGCAAAGTGTAGTAGGCCTTCTGTTCCTTGCACAAAACTTGGAAAATATGGCCAAGGACACTGAAGTATGCTCGATAATGGCGCTGGATGCTGTACTCCAGGAGGTCACCAATAATAGACCACATTTCTCTTGACGTCTCTGTGGGCAGTGCGCCTCGCTCGGATACGTGAACGAGACAACGCAGGAAGTCCGGAACAACGTCCTCGTCTATGAATTATCATCAGTGGAACGATAGATACTCTGACCGCGTGTCTGACCTTGTACTAGGGACCGCACGTTTAGGCGGAAACCTAGTGGGGAGCCAGGAAGATATACATCGCCACGGTCAAGGCCAGACATAAAGTCAGTTCTGGCTTTCATGTACGCGTCCTCCAGACTGGGGTGATGCTGAGCATGATACCATAGATACCACACTTTTGAGAGTTTGAAATCGTATGGGCCTAGGTCACGCAAGAAACACGACATCGTGCTGTCTGAGCCCGTCTTGTATTTATTATATAGTGTGCGAACAAGAGTTTTGGCGACACTAGAAGGCAGCTGGTCGAGCGCGTTAGCGCGCGCTCTGATAGCATTCGCGTCATCATGAAAATTTTCATCTAGCCAGGTGAGTTCACGAAGAAGGAGTTGGGACTCGTAGTTAGGGGGGGAGAGGTTTCCTTCGAATTTGACTTCGTGAATTGGGATTCGTAGTCAAGGGGGGGAGAGGTTTCCGTAACATTTAACTTCATCCAGGACTCGTTGAATGCTTCCCAATTGCGATCCCAATCTTGCATTTTCCCGCTGAAGATCGAGACGAGCGCCCAGCCAAGGAAGTAGATAATCCAGGATTGAGGAGACTGGTAGGGACATAGAGAAGCCATGACAGAAAATGGCGGTTTGAACCACCGTTGAAAGGCTGGGGCTAACATCGTCAGGATCATGAAGGAGAATAGGCAGGAGGAGACGGCAGCGACACCGCTGGCTACAATGCGGTCTAGTGACCACATCAGGAAGTTGAGTCCAATCACAAAAAGGATGAGTGCAACTTGGAGCATGAATAGCAAGGCCGCGCCTATTCCTGGAATGCGCCAGAGGAGGAACCCTTCATAGCGTTGGCGGCGTAATGCTGCAGCGTGTCTGCTCATCGTTGGTCTCCATGCTCGATAATGGCGGACCCATTGCATACATAATATCCCAATGCAGCTGACAGATAGGCTCATAGTGAGGCTCATGAACCAAAGGAAGTTGATCCAAACTGCGAGGTGATGAGGTATGGGAGGGGGAGTACTGGCGGTGTTGGGTTGTAGCCACTGGTAGGACACTACAGCAAATGCTGTCACGATGGCCGAAAATAATGCTGCCTGATTTTTGTCAAATAAGCCTGATAAAAAGGATTTAAAAAACCGTACGAAGAGAAGAATATTCTCGTGCTCCTCCTTCAGCCTATCGCACATTTCGTTGTCAAAGTCTTTGGCCAGTTTGATGCCGTCTTCCCAAGGATTATGTTCAGGTGGCTGCATCGGATGTGTCTTCAGAGGAAGGGGCTGTTCAAGATTGATGTCCTTGGTTCCCCGAGTACGTGCTCATATAAGTTTTGGAACTTCTATTCATAGCTACTTGACCAAACGAGCATTGTTCCCATGAATCATTTATTATTGGATTATTACCCGCGTATTCTGGTCGGGTTGGTGCCAGTCAGAGATGTAGGATATCTCTACACCCGGTTCCATCTTCTTGATGTGAGAGGGATGATTTGCCGCTAGCAGGTGGACCTCGGACTTGAGGAGGGGTTGATTAGAGATTTTGAGGGATAGGTGCAACATTTGAAGCAGTACCAGGACGAATCGTTCCTTGGTTAGCTTTTTGTATAGACCTTCTACCAGTTCTGTGCGGGGGTAATACTCTGGAGAGAGAGACGGTGTCATAATTTGAATAACATCGGGGAAACTTTTGAAACTGACTGATGATGCTGAGAGGAACCATTCCCCTAGACCGTTCCATTACAATGATATGAATTCCGTTGTTGCAAGAATTGACTTCCAGTCCGCGAACATCCCCTATAATTCAATTTTAGCTGAGGGCGGAGAGGACGAATAATGGACTAACCTGCTGACGCATATATGCAACACAACCAAAGGATGTCCGTCCCTGGTAGTAGAGGATGTCTAATGAAGATAGAGCTGTTGCTGGAAGCAAGCGATATATGTGGACGTCTCTCCAGTCACAACAAAAAGGCTTCCGATGGCGAAAGGTTGATACATACATAGATCTGTGATATGGTATAGCATAATCTATAAGTGGGTCGTAACACATAAAAAAGACACTTGAGTGTGTCAATAGCGGACAAAAGCAAAAGACATCAAAATCCACCTTCCAAAAACGTCCCAAATGAGGTTACCGTAAACCTCAAGTCCTTCATTCCGCTGGTTCTTGATGTTGAACAAACCCAACTCTCCCTGTCCCCTCCACATGTCCCAACCTAACATTTACACCTTGGCTATACTCCAGATAAACCTTCTTATCCTTTGAATAGGCAGGAAAATCCCCTGGAAGTCCACCTGCCCCAGCAGCAGCCATAACGTGTAAAATATTCCCAGCGTCAAAATAATCTTGTTCGTCCACCTCCAAGAATCTTCGCGTTTTGTATAAGGTTATAAGGATAATTAAGATGGAAGAGAGGGAGACAAATGTGGGAGCGAGGAGGACGCCGGGGACGGCGGAAGTATGTTGGTACCATCCAATGGTTTCGGTGTAATAAGTACCGTTGGTGGGGATTTGGAAGGAGGGTGGGATGGCGGATGTGTCTGTATCGTTAACGAAGAGGGAATTATTGGTTTCGGTGTAGGATGCGCGCAGGAGCTATGTGTTTATGTGTATGTGAGTAATCGAGAAGAAAGGAAGAAAGGGACGTACAGTTCCACCAAATTCTATTACGCCTCTTATAAAAGATTCCTGTAAGTCGAAAGATGGTCAGAACTTGAAGGGAAAAAAAGAGTAAAACCAGAACCACGAACCATTATCTCAACACTCACACCTTCCCCTTTGTTGCCAACATAACTCACATAGAACGAACTCAGAAGATCACCGATTGTATTACCAGTAAGTGTTTGGGCTGCACCCAAAGCTCTTAGCACTGTTGCTAAAGGCAATAATCCTGCATCGAATCCTGCTATAATTTTTCTTGGAGGGGAAATGGTGATGAAGTTTGGCCAGGAGTTGGTGTTGAAGAGTGATGAACCACCGTTGTAGTTGACATCTACGATGGTTATTTGGGGTTGAACGTTGCAGACCATGGTGCCTAAGAAGGAGTAGGTCCCTTGACCGACGACGATGACGTCTATGAAGGGGTGGGAGGATTGTTGAGATGGGAGATAATGAAGGTGAGGCGGGGCTGGCGCACCGTATCCTGTATCGGTGTTGATACAAAAATCCGTCAAAATAGCAGAAAGCTCTTGAGTGGTGTTATCCGGTATTCCTAAAATGACTGACAACGATATCGTCAGACGAGAATCCCAAAGAAAACACGAAGAAAAAGAACACTTACTCGGACCAACAACCCCGCAGCCAACCACCATACTCTCAAACGTCACTGTCGTATTAATAAAAGTTTGATTGACAGTGAAAAATTGAACCGAAGGGTTAGTCGTATCCGTCAGATTCCTTTGTTCGCAATGGATATCCGCTGTTAGACCTTGTTGCGTGACGGTATAGTTTGTGCTAAAACCCTTAGGACTGTGAATGTTTTGATCGAGGAATGTATGGACGGGAAGTTGTTGGCCTGTGTTGATCGCGCTGTCCAGAGCGAATATGTTGGCCGGAAGGATCCCGCCTATAATGCATATTTCATCGTCGTGAGTATACGGCGGGTGGCGGAGGGAAAGGCAGACGAACCTGTTGAATTGACGAAGGATAGTTGATTGTAGTTTAAGATACCCGGTAACCCAAAATGTGCACTCAACGCTGCCGCACCACTGGCGGCTACTATTGGCATAACGTTTGGGTAGATATCTACGAAGAACACGTCAACCACATCAAGAATGGTATGAGTGTCAATAACACACCGGTGATGAGCATCTCCTCCCCATACTCTTCGGTGACCATGTTGATGAAATCCTCATTACCTATATCCAATCCGTATCCTGTCATACCCGTCGGTATACCTATAAGTTGGGGCGTCAAAAGCGTCGCCCATCTTTACTTGAGTTAGCCAAGATGGAAAGTAAATGAAGGGTATGGAAGTAAATAACGTACCCAGCCGTCTGTGTACTCAAAGCAACAGCACAGATGGCGGCTGCCAAAGTCCAATAAGGTCTCACGAAATTAGTGATCGGTGATTTCCCCGCAACTCGAATGCAGGATGTTAAAGTGAAGAGGGAAACAGGCTGGGAGAGGGACATGGCTACTGCATATTTGATTGAATTAGCGTAGAGGCTATTCAATAGAACACGGTCATGAGCTGAAAGGTACAGTATACACAACGAGAAGGGAAAGGATCGACGTACAATGCGGTTATGATGGACAAGAAACTAGAGATGAGGGTGACGGTGTAAGTGACAGGTTGAGGATATACTCTTGCGGCTGAAGCTAAATCATCCGGTAGTGTGATTGGCCTTTGTCTTGTAACACCATAAAAAGTCCAGCCAAATGTCAATACGATGATTTGACCAGAGATGATGAGGATAGGCCATCGATATCTAGGCCGTAAGAACCAAAACCGAGGACTTGCGTGGCAAAGAACACGTCAGGTTTCCATTCAGCGAGTTGAACACGGTGCTTACCCAGGCGAACCACCCAATTGGATTCGTTCTTTAGGACCTTGATCATCCGAAGGAGTGTCGGCGCGTTCTTGAGAAATGTAGGTGGTCATCTCAACCCGCTAACACCAGAGCCAAACGACGAGACTTGGGCAGGACTTGGCTTGGGGAAACACCCTGAGGACTCGGGTTCTCGTTATGAGTTCTATATATCATAGTCCCCGGCTGCAGGGTGCAGGCACGACAACTGGAGGACCTTGATGAAACTGTGAACAGATCCGTTTGTGAGGGCTTGGCTGAAAAGCGTCCGAATCTGGGTCTGCGTCACCTCCACGGCACGCACGCACTTTCATGAAGCCCGGAAAAGTCGGATTGGCCCGCCGAAGGAGTCGAAAACTTGAAGTTGGATGCCATGATGGTGAGTTCTCGAATGCGTGGGCGATCGGAAGAAAATACTCACAGTGCCCGTTGGTGTCTATACTTACTGCACTTTAGGGTGCAAGGCCGTTGCAACTTTGCGTACTGTACTGCCTTCAGGTTCCACTGTCTCTTCCTTCGCAACCATCTCCACACATTCCGGGTCGTCCAAGTGGACGTGGTATCGGTGTTCAAGTTGAACATTTCGGCAATTGGCAGTGTAGCATCCACAGGTGATGAGTTTTCGCCATTTTGAGGCATACTGTAAGTGTGGAAGTGGCGTTGCATTGAGAAGTAACCAGGTCGTCCCAACAACCAGCATATACTAGTGCAAATGGGGGCTTCTTCCCTTCCAAGTCGGGTTCCGGTCCAAGTGCAGGAGGACTTTTCGATTGACACGCGCTGTACCATGACCGGCACCATTCACTTCCATGCCATAGCGTCAGGATACCACATCCTGAAGAAGATGCACTACGACTTACCCCGCTCTCCTTTTCAACATCTATATCTTGCGTAGCTGTGGATGCAGTAATCGTAGGATTTTTGGTTCCACGGCATAATGGCACTGGCAGGCCCCGACGATTCACCTTTTTCGAGCTCAGCTAAAATTCAATTGCGGCATAAATTTAGAGACTCCGAGTCGGACTCAAAGTTGGCAATTGCTGTCAACTTCTCACTCCTTCATCACCACCCCTCTCGTTTGGACACAATCATGTCAATGGCCGGACTCATGCTATGCTGCTATGTCTGGGGCGAACCTTCTAATTGCTTCTTCAACACCGAAATCAAGGACGAAGTGTACGTCGCAGACTTGAGGGAAACAATAAGACAGAAAAAGGGGTTCCCCGGCGATCGCAACCTTTCCTTGTTCAAAGTGTCGATACCAAAGATAGACATTCAACCAGGGTTTCGAGTACGAGGGACACCCAATGATATAAAAGGTTCGGTAATGTTGCATTCTCAGCGCAAACTGGAGGATATCTTCAATTGCAAGTCGGGTGGCTATCTGAATCCTAACGGAATTCATATTATCGTCATGGAAAGGTTTATGGGGATGGCTCCTCTAAGCTTTACAGGTCAGTTCAGACGTTCTTGTTGTGCATATTTTTGACAGTATTTCTACAGAGTATTATCCCCGCGCAGAACTCGTAGAAGCCCTATACAACAAGCTAAACAAGGAACGATTTATACAGGTATTGTCTCGATCTGTATTATGCCATTCTCAACAATGATTCTAGTTATTCTTGATAACAAACTTAGAACAGCTCCTTCATGAGGCACCGGAAAGGATATCGTTGATTCGTTGTTATTTCACGACTCCGCCACTCATCCGGCCCTTGAACACCTATTGTCTTTGCGTCAAATAGAACAGCAATGGCTGACTGAGGAGGTACTGTTCCACCTGAGTAGTACAGAGTTTGAGTGTATTGAATATTCGTTTGCTGACAAGGCAAGCGAAATTTCTTATTAATCTGATCTAGAATTAACTAGACCTCCTTTAACCTCGACTAGACTCTTCATGTTAATGCAGGATTATTGGTCGCCGTAGAGCTGTAGTTGTGTGGCATGGTAGCACCGTCAGGTTCGTGATTCGCCTTCCTCGACCTCAGCTAAAATTAGATTATAGGGGACGGTGTACATCTTGAGGTGGGCGATTTCTAAACCTAGACCCATTCTCATTCCACCATCCCCCTCTCAATCACGTCCATGGCTGGACTCACGCTACGCTGCTATGTCTGGGGTGAACCCCCGAATCGCTTCTTCGATGTTGAAGTCCAGGACGAGGTGTACGGCGCAGACTTGAGGGAAACCATACGAAAGGAAAAGGGGTTCCCCGCCGATCGCGTCCTTATCTTGTTCAAGGTGTCAATATCGCCTAGGAAGGTCCGACCAGGGCTTCGAGCACACGGGACACCCTGCGATATAGATGGCGCGAGGACACTGATTTCTCAGCACAAGTTGAAGGATATCTTCAAGTTGGACGACCCCTTGAACCCCGAGGAAATTCATGTCATCGCCATGCAATGGGTTATGGGAATGTTTCCTCTGACTTTTACCAGGTCAGTTTCAAACCTTTGCCGGTGTTGCGCGCAGTTTTGACACCGTCGACGCGTCTTTCTATAGAGTTTTACCCCCGCACAGAACTCGTAGAAGCCCTATACAACAAATTAGAGGAGGAACGATTTGTACAGGTGCTACTTTACTCGTTACTCTCCCTTACCCAATTGACCCTTCTCCAGGTTCGAGCTCCACCTGCTAGCGGCAAAAAAGCCCTCTCACAGCTCCTCGCAGCCTACATCGAAAAGGAAGAACCGGGAGCAGCCATCACCTACATCCCTGACTGGCACCAAGATCAGGTCGAAGGTTACGCCAACGGCTTCTATGATTGGCTGGAACTTCACCAGTGGGATTACCCCGGTGTAACCTCTGTCTTGTTCATCAACGCCGCCGAATCATCTTACTGGGACAAAAAGTTCTGGAACCAGTATATGACGAAATTTAATCAAAAATCACGCCCCCGTGTTATAATGTTTGCGTCTTATGGTAGCCCCGTCTCCGATCCCCAGAGCAATCCCACCCCACCGATGAGGATAAATGATATCAGTAGGGTTTCTTTACACCGTGTTGATGACGAACTTGGGAGAGTTGGGCTTCTTCTGACTCTCAAAGAGTTCGACGAATACATTCAGCATTCTCGACCTGGGCATACCTTCGACAAGTCGTTCCTCCAGCTGGTCTATCGCGTCACTGGCGGCTATATTGGAATGGTCAATATTTTACTCGATATGGTTCAAGGACACAAAGTTAGTTTTTGTCCTCAAAGCTATCATCGTCGTTGACGCGCATCATGATATTAACCTTTGTCAGTCGTACACGCATCCCGCGACCCAAGGAAAAGGGTACACCCTTGCCGATTTTACAGAGAGGATTTCAATTTCCGAATTTTTCAAAGCGCTTTTGGCCACCCTCGTCCTCAGTGGTACTTCCAAGCCGGCAAGATGTAGACGAAGAATACAAATATAGCGCCCTCCGAGTCGTTCTCGAAACGGCATCTATCCATGGGTTCGTAACTCTCGGAATGCTAACAACAGCCGATGCGAAGGACGCCCTGCAATTGTGCTTCGAGAGAGCTTGGTTACACGCGGATCTGCTTCACGGCGAAGTGCGGTACTCCTTCCCGTCGCCGCTGCATCGACGTTGTGTTCAGGCGCAATTTTGGGGCCTGGCTGATCAAGCGGACGCGCAGGTCGTAGAGGAAACTCTCCCTGAGTTCGCGTTCAACGTCCTCAAGCTCTTCCTCTTGAGGAATTTCCCTATTGAGCTAACGGTGATTGTTGCTAGCACAGGAATCCAGCGCGATCGAGACCCTGTTTATGGGGAGCTGTTTTACCGATACTGCTGTCTTCACGCCGGAGGTGCTGTCGTCACACCCCCCGAGTTCGGATCCACGACAGAAAGTAAGATCAACCTGTTCATTCCTCAAAAAAGATGGGGCGTGGAACTGTTATGCAATGGTGAACACCTCGATGAATACGTTTCGAGTTTTTCGACCTCTGGGGAGTATGGTGCTTGGATCGAGAGAGAGGGTGATTATATTATCCTCGATTTTTGTAATGAAGTACCTTCAAAGCCACATCCAGGTAAGCTAGCGTTAAGTCTATGTATTGAAATACTAATGGAGAATATAGGAGTTTCCAATCTATATCACATCGTTATCAACAAGGATTCCGTTGGTATTCTGGATAACGACCTCAGGCCGGCCGTCGACCATTTTTGCCCGAAGCATGGCTGATGTATTGTAACTTTACATGCTGCTGGTCCTTGAAAGTTTCTCGACTTTGCACCAATGATCGCAATAGCAATTTAGTCTTGGATCAAATAATAATTGAACGCTGACTTGTTCCTTGCTGACATGGCAAACGAGGTTTTTTCCTCTGAGTCGGCCGGGCGACCTATCTTGTGCCCTGAGGCTCCCATGAACGCTCTTATCTTGCAAGATTAGATTGTGCACTGCAACTTCGATTGACATTGACACGCTCTGACCCCACCTTTCCCCTCGTGTCATAACAGTGTCAGGGTACTTGCAACCACAATGGACCATGAATAGACTACCTTCGCCTCTCCTTTTCAACACATCGCGGCCGAGTCCTGCTTTCGGACATTCGTACGTTCGGAAGGGTTACGGCCGATTAGTATCATATCGCCTCCTAATTCCCTCCACCTCGTCGATATCACGAAGGTCTCATAATATTTCGACCACAGCGGTGTCTAGTCGTCCCGTCAGCGCCAGCTCTGCACATTCAACTTCAACTAACACGGGAATAACCATGTCTTCACCCATCTACGTCGCCATCATCGGCGTCGGCCTCGTCGGATCAGAATT
>ML208276.1:21547-68745 GCA_004369065.1 Pluteus cervinus
CAGGCCGGCCGTCGACCATTTTTGCCCGAAGCATGGCTGATGTATTGTAACTTTACATGCTGCTGGTCCTTGAAAGTTTCTCGACTTTGCACCAATGATCGCAATAGCAATTTAGTCTTGGATCAAATAATAATTGAACGCTGACTTGTTCCTTGCTGACATGGCAAACGAGGTTTTTTCCTCTGAGTCGGCCGGGCGACCTATCTTGTGCCCTGAGGCTCCCATGAACGCTCTTATCTTGCAAGATTAGATTGTGCACTGCAACTTCGATTGACATTGACACGCTCTGACCCCACCTTTCCCCTCGTGTCATAACAGTGTCAGGGTACTTGCAACCACAATGGACCATGAATAGACTACCTTCGCCTCTACTTTTCAACACATCGCGGCCGAGTCCTGCTTTCGGACATTCGTACGTTCGGAAGGGTTACGGCCGATTAGTATCATATCGCCTCCTAATTCCCTCCACCTCGTCGATATCACGAAGGTCTCATAATATTTCGACCACAGCGGTGTCTAGTCGTCCCGTCAGCGCCAGCTCTGCACATTCAACTTCAACTAACACGGGAATAACCATGTCTTCACCCATCTACGTCGCCATCATCGGCGTCGGCCTCGTCGGATCAGAATTCATCTCACAACTCCTCTCACTATCATCTCGTCTGGCTTCCTCTTCCTCGTCTCAACCTCAAATCAAGTTAATTTCCTTAACTTCAAGTACACGTACACTCTACACTGGTCCAGAAAGTCCTTTTGGTCTCAAAACACACGGGGATGGAAGATGGAAGCAGCTCTTGTCGTCCGGAACCTCCGAGAATGCAGACTTGGATGTGTTGACGGATCGGTTGACTCATCTTGTCGGGAATGGGCAGGGAAAAGTTGTATTGGTGGATAATACCTCTTCGGAAGATGTAGCCAAGAGATATCCTGGGTGGTTGAAAAAGGGGATAAACGTGATTACACCGAACAAGAAAGCATTTTCGGGGGAAAAGGAATTGTACGATGAGATCATCTCGTCGAGCAGTCAACTAGGGGGTTCAAATGCCAGGGCGCTCAACGAATCTACTGTTGGAGCTGGTCTACCCGTCATCTCGACTTTGAGGGAGTTGTTGTTGACTGGGGATAAGGTCTGTACTTTCGCTAATTCTGGTCTTCATACCATCGAGAAATTTGACTGGGTATATGCTTGCAGGTCTTGAAAATCGAAGGTGTATTCTCTGGCACAATGAGTTACATCTTCAACGAATTTTCAACTGGGAAACCAGATGGGCCCAGTTTTTCCTCAATCGTTCGAGTTGCAAGAGAGAAGGGGTATACAGTAAGTCCATTTTGCTTCAAAGTCATCACTCATCCGCATATATCTGGGCATACAGGAACCTCATCCAGCAGACGACCTGAATGGGTACGATGTGGCGCGAAAGTTGACAATTCTTTCTCGTACCATCTCGACCTATTCTACCTCTACCTCCAAACTTCCACCCCTCCAATCGTTCCTCTCTGTCCGTACAGCCTCTCTTATCCCACCAGCACTCGAAGGAATTTCAACAGGCGATGAATTTCTCTCTCGCCTCCCTGAATATGACGACAAGTTCTCAGAGATAAGGAAGAAAGCTAGCGAGGGAGGTAAAGTCCTAAGATTCGTTGGAATCGTGGATGTTGAGACAGGGGAAGTTAGAGCTGGGTTGGAGAAGTGAGCGTGTTTTGTTTTTGGTTCTGATATTTGGGGCCTATGCTAACGTCCGATGTGCAGGTACCCTATAGACCACCCATTTGCAACGTCGCTTGGAGGGTCGGACAACATTGTTATGTTCCACACGGAAAGGTACAATCCAAGACCACTCATTGTTCAAGGTGCTGGCGCGGGTGCCGCTGTCACGGCGATGGGTGTGTTGGGCGATTTATTGAAACTGAGTTAGCTTTATAGAGGTGGTAGGTGATGGCCAATCTGTAAACGTTTGAGCTGACGCACCAAAAACTCTTGTAAATGTTTAGGATGTCTAAGAAAATTCGAAAAGATGCGACCCATCTTGTTTCCAAATACCAGCATGTTGTCGCCATCTAGAGGCTCTGTGTATCATCATATACTGTGGTGAGAATGGGAGCAGAACCGTGCAAGGTGCATGATATAGTACGAGCCCAGTGATTGTGGATCATCTTCCCTCCGGCTCTCGGGTGATTTCCATCAACCAATAAGCTAGTCCTCGTATCGGAGCGAGGCGGCCACTTGTTCGCCTGACACTGCGTCGAACGTTCTATCCCTGAGGTGTTTTTATTTTTACGTGGAGAGCTGAACTACGATAACCCCGATAGGCATCGATATCTCGCAATGGCTCACCTGGTACTGTGGCCGACAGTCAAAGGCGCTGGTACGGAGACAGCAACCCTAAACCCATCGGGCCTTATACGATTTCCAGTCAGACAGACGCCCGGAGGAGATATTTTTCGCACTTGGTACATCTGCGGGTTGTCTCACTCGAAGAAGTTTGCAAAATGACTGGTTGCCGTGCAAGAGAACATGAAGTGGTTTCCCCATTCAGACCGAGATTATGGCTGACCTGTGATATATTCTATAGCCTACCCGCCGAACGGCTCGCTGTTACCTTATTCAAGTTATCGGAAACCCGAGGATGACGGAGCAAACTTTCAGGTCTTCTCCACAAGGCCGACATTTATGTCCTGACAGTGGCATCTGGGCGTCTCGGAACGATCGATACGGGACACACCTTTCCACCAGTTCAATTTGACTGTGGGGTGCCGAACCTCCTGACACTGGTGATCCCTCGAGTTTGCTCATAAGTACGACAGGGATACAACACGTGAAGGAAGTGAGGCAGATAACCTACCCACAAATGGAAGGACACTCTCACTACAAGCCTTCTTCTTACGCGTATATTATGGCCGGAAGCGCTCATTCCTGTGCCGATCGCCAACCCTTGTTGCAAAAGGGGTTTGTTTGTTGCCCAATAAGCGCCCAGTCTGACAATGGTATTGGACGATCGGTGCCAGTATCATCGGTCACTGCTATCTGCCGTGTTTTGGCGTTTATACTGCTACAGGATTGATCGTTCACATTGTCTGGTCTTTTGCTGCAAGGTGTTCAGCAGGCACAACACTATATAAGGCGGTAGAAGATGCCCTTGAAAATTATCGCTTGCGTTGGCGATGGCCTCCGATCCCAGCCCTCCACAGCGCCCACCCCTCACGCCTTTTTCTCAGCTCTCCCATCCGAAGGCGGGATCAGCTGAATACCAGGAAGATGCGGATACCACTAGTACTAGTAGCAAGCGAGGCTCTATCAAGAACTGGCTCATAAAACAAGCCGATAAACATAAAACCCCGCTATTCTACATTCCCCGCATAAGCGCGACCATCATACTCCTCCTGGCGCCTTGGATTTTATACGGTGTTGTTTCCCATCACGGACAACTGACATTAGGCCATTCAGCAGCAGATCAGATCGCCAGCAACTCTCGCATAGTAACTCATGTTGTTGTTACTCTCGCCGGGATTGTGGCCTCGGCGGTCACATATCTCTTTGGCGCCGCTCTGGTCTGTGTTGTACAGAAGTGGGCGAGTAGGCCCCCATCCACAGTGCCCACCAACTTGATGCGCCCGGTCAGGATCAGGTACCTAGGACAACTCGCTAATATTGGGAGGCTACGGCTCATCTTTGCGTACAACTCCTGGGAAGCCGTGGCAGTGTCCGCTCTTGCTGTTGTGCTCTACGCGGCTGGGAACCAGCTGCTTGCTGGTATTTCGGCGATGTTCACGCCACAGGTTGTCAGCCTGACCACGCCGTTGACGGGTTCTGAAATCGATTTCTCCGCAACCGATTCCACTTGCATCAATTGGTATACAAATGCATCGCAGAGCCTTACACAAGACTGTGGTTATACTGTCAGCATCGTTAAATTCTCAGCACTGGTTTTGATCTCATATTCGTTCAGGTTTTGAATGGTTTCATGTTCACCACATGCCTCGGCGAAAATCAACTTACCGAAGTGATCCAAGCTGGTCGTGACAACGCAGTGAGTAGCTATAGCAGTACGCCATAAAACCAGTGGGACTCACTCAGCCCGTTTCATCCAGGTATTGTTGAATTCTTCGGCGCCAAATACCTTCCCCCGTTTAAATGGTACCCGCTTCCTAGGGTCGTTCCCGGGTGTTCTTGTCACAGGTCCGAACGGAATGAATCCTTTCGGTCCAGTTTACTTGGATGATGTTCTGGCCCTTGCAGGGCCACCAGGGACGGTTTATAATTACACTCTCCCACTTCAAGGCATCTCTCTGGATGTCAACTGTGCCTATAAGGACGATACGATCGTTGGAGTCCAAGTTCTTCCACTCACAGATACTCAAGGAAATCCTGCGGCGGAACTGCTGGTTTGGAATTCGACGTGCCCTGCTGGCACTCTTCCGTTCCACAATTCTGAGGGCGACTATCAAACCTTTGCTACGGATAAATCCATGGGGATCTGGGCGTGCAAACAAAATCCTCCCAATAACAGGTCACTTAGTTATTCCATCTACCTTCACGGTGTCAACGACTACCGCCAAGCCGTTGGTAACATGACTTGTACAGTCGATGTTGCCCTCGCCGATTATGAAATCGAGTACCTCGGTGCCGAGAACTCCTTCAGGACAAATCAAGGACCGAATATCACTGACGGGTCTCCCAACGTGTTCACGAGTGTCTTCGACGACGTGATTTGGAGTGCTGTAGGTGTAGGGACAGATTCGCAGACAGCGAACGCAGGCAACCTCGTCACGGAGGCGGTGCTCGCCATTGGCGCTGAGTATTACGGTTTGGATCAGACCGCCCGCTCTGAAACCTACACCATGATACTTTCCAACATCCTTCAGGGTATGTTGAGTTACCAGGTAAGTCACCCTTGTACTGCGGATCCGAATTCTAACGAAAGTGGTTCAGTCTGGCTACCACCGCTTGGTTCTTAGTAGGGGACAAGACATACTCCCTCCAGACTGCTTCCGTACTATCGCTGGAAACGTACACTATCTCGGGATAGGCTGGGCCACCCATTCAGGGCAATTCGACAGTCCTTTCCTACTTGGATACACTGCTGTGCTACTACTCGCGCTGATCATGTATTGTCTCGCACTGTGCATGCCCGAACCTTGGGATTCTTGGGATCCTACAGATCCCACAGATGTGTGTGCGGCGGCATCCCGGGGAGAGCTGGTATTTACAAAGCTTAGGGGACAGGATGGTGAGGATGCCTACGTCACCCGTCCGCTGCGCGCAGCAGCCCCTTCAAACGTTTGAACTAATTTTGTACGATCATTATACTGTACAGTAGGACTTTGCGATGGGGATGGCGTGACCATCCACCTCCCGAAGACCATACATGATGCATCATGAATAGATGACCTCCCCTTTCCCCTTCAATATGCACTTCTTGCGACCAAGTCCTCTTTTCGGAAGTTCGTACATTCGGAAGGGTTACGGCCGACCATTATCACATCGCCTCCCAATTTCCTCCACCTCGATATCACCAAGATCTCCTGATATCTCGAGCTCGGTGGCTTACATACGTTTCGTTGGCCTCAGCCCTGTTTTCCCCGCGTCGACACGAGGAACAACCATGTCTTCATCCATCTATGTCGCCATCATCGGCATTGGTATTGTTGGATAGAAATCATCTCACAACTCCTCTCACTATCCTCTCAACCTCAAATCAAGTTAATCTCCTTAACTTCAAGTACACGTACACTCTACACTGGACCGGAAGGTTCTTTTGATCTCAAAACACACGGGGGTGGATGGAAGCAGCTCTTGTCGTCCGGAACCTCTGAGAATGCAGACTTGGATGTGCTAAAGGTACCCTATAGGCCACTCATTTGCAACGTCGCTTGGAGGGTCGGATAACATCGTCATGTTCCACACGGAAAGGTACAGTCCAAGACCACTCATTGTTCAAGGTGCTGGCGCGGGTGCCGCCGTCACGGGTGTGTTGGGCGATTTATTGAAACTAAGTTAGCTTTGTAGGGGTGGTGGGTGATGGCCAAGCTATAAGCATTTGAGCTGACGCACCCGGGCCCAAGGCTCTTGTAAACGTTTAGGTTGTCTGAGAAAATTCGAAAAGACACGACCCATCTTGTTTTAAATACCAACATACTGTCGCCATCTAGAGGCATTGTGTATCATCATATACTGTGGTGAGGATGGGAGTAGAACCGCGGGTTCGAAGCTTGAAGCTTGAAGGCCCTTCGATCCTATCCACGTCCCTAAATCATTTAACCTTGCGATGGTTTACCGCGGGGGATCCTCGATAGGTTAAGGATGACATTGACGCTTCGAAGTATCCTCCCCCAAGTTATCGAAAACCTCCGCAAGTTGTATATAACTATATGCAGGACATGAAGCTGATGGTATGCCAATCGTGTCGTGGAGGTCGTGAATATCCGGAATGACGATATGCACCTTGCATGGGTTCAAATATGATTTTTTGCGTCGATCTATCGCAGTCGGTAAATACTGTATGCCGCAACAAAATCAGGCGCTGACCTTTCCGTACTACGTTTCTCGAGCATAAGTAGTATCGGGCTAGGAAACAAAAAAAACGCCGTGCAAACCTACCAATGTGTATCGATACAAGGGGTCCCCCTACGCCCCAGAAGGTCCTGGTTGCTTCATCTCAGTTTGCTCCCCAAGCAGAGTCATGCTGGCCTCGCTCCGAGCCCAAGGCCAGAACAACCCCCACGCCTCCATCCCCACGAGCAATGCGTAGAAGGGGACCATAACAGCCAGATCCGTGATCTGGTCCGGTACGGGATATGCCGACCCCGTCCTCGCCAGCGACCCATGTGTGCCAAACCGCGCCAGCGCGACGACCTTGACCACCATCACGCACATGCTGAGCAGCCAGAATAGCAGACAGCCGGCGCTAGCCCCCGTCACGTAGCCCCAGAGCCCCCGAGTGCCCCGCATCAGGGCGGCGACGGCGCAGCCGACGTAGACGAAGGGAAGGAGTCCGACACCGAGCTGCGCGGCGTCCAGGCGGCCTATCTCGATGGATTGCATAGCGACGATGACGAAAATGTCGAAATAGTAAACCCCGTCCAGGTATCGGAGCATCCAGTGCCGCCGTGCAGGCCAAGCCCTCGGAGGGCGAACGGCCAGGGAGAGCGAAGAGGGGAGGAGGAGAGTGAAGATGGCCAACGCAAAGAGGAGGATCCAGGTAGGGAGTGGGACTAAAATGGTGTCGAAGAAGCATTGCGTTGGGAGTCCACCCGAGATGGTGGATGACGAACTCTGGTGGTCGTGTCAGTCAAAGTGTCCTCATTGTGCTGACTGCACTTACGAAACCCTCAGGGCGATTCTTGCACAACACCATGGCGATTGGTGAGAGCTCTCCGGTCTTTGACTTTGGATGTTTGCTGAGCACGTCGCTTGCCGCTGTCTGGAAAATTGCAAGTAGACGGGAGGCTAGCGCCGATGCGTGGCTATTTCGCCTAACTCCTTTTGTAGGTAATACGTAATATATTATATCTCTCAGCTTCGTGGTGATTACACTGCTCCTCGTACGGACCATCAGCTGTTGTGAAGAACGCGATACCTTCTCCGTCTCGGAAAAGAGACCAGCTTTCACTTTCGAAGCCCTTGAACCGCTGAAAGCGAGTCGTTCTTTGCCTTGTAGTCGTGTCTAACATAGATGACCCCTAACTCTTGACTTTGAAGCCCACGACGACCAGCCACTCTGTTGGCTCATCACTCGTTGGTAACAGATGAATGACGGAAATATGCAGCCATCGTTGATGGAAAGAGATGTGCCTCCTTGTAGCCACCGACGAGATACATGACGGACTGAAGGTAGCCTGTTAGTAACGAAGACGCACTGAGATGCGTAGAACTCACTTGGGGGGTTGGGACTGGTTGATAACGCAAGCGACAAATTCGACATTCTGAACTTAAGTTGCTAACTTTGATACCACCGTCAAGCCTGCATGTCGCCGAGGCGCTTTCATGAATACCCTTTCCGCATAAAACCAGACTATATAGGTTTGACTTCAAGCTTCAAGTGTCTCATCTTTCAACCACACCCCATCACTTTGACCCATCCTCTCCCTCAAATTACCTCACCCTGGCACTGGTAGCACTTGAGAGAATTCCAACACGCGACGGATCCCTCTTCTATTTCCTTGAATTCGATGACGAGTTCCGAGAGACCATTAATCGTGTACGTTTGAGAGGTGCGGCTGTCACAGCGCTGAGCATGCTGGTGTCGTTGAAGTTGCCTTAGATCTTTGGACCTAAGGCCTTAAAGGCAGTATTCGGCAATACAGCAGTGATCCGATTTAAATTTGCTGTACTCGAAACTACGTCGAATGTTCCTGCACACCCAAACTATGCATTCATTCGTCGCGCGGCCTCCCGAGACAAGAGGTAAAGAAAGCTGCCACGAGCATCAGGTGGCAAGGATTAAGATGTCTGGAAATTATACACCCTTCGAAGGTTTACAAATGAGATAGACTATTGTATAAGCAATGCCATATCATGCTCTGTGGACAGTGCTGTTGAGACGAGTATTTATTAAATGAGTGGTAATATGCTCACCCCAACCACACGGACCAATTTTAAGTCGAAATCGGCCACTTCAGCGAAGTTCATACTCAAATGGATCAGAAACTGTTTCAAAGGTCGCGATGCCTTTGTCTTCGGGAAGGGAAAAGATAAGGGCTTTGCATTTCAAGGCGAATTTGCCTTCCTTGAACTTTTTGAAGGACTTTTTTGTCGCGGTGCGGTCGTGCTTGTCATAGATGATGATGAAGCACATCGGTTCCCCTTTGATAATCACTGGGATGCAGTGCAAATCGCCGCCATTCTCCTTATTCCAGCTTGTGATGATCCAAGTAATCATCAGGTCGTCATCGATGTCGATGTCTTTAAAATGTCGCAATGCCCAGGCTTTTGTCGCTTCAGGAGTCAAGGCGTAGCCACCGACAAGATACATGATAACTTGAAGATAGCGCATTAGTAACACTAACCAGAGAGAGCTGGTATTCATGAAACTCACGTTAAAGGGCAGACGGTAGGAGGTTTTCAGATGTGGTTCTTGGATGAGGTTGTTGGCGAGGGTTTACTCCACGGTATCTTCTACCGTATTATACGAACAAACCACAGCCCCGGTTAGTGTTACGTAAGAAAATTCCACCAATTTCGAAAATCCTCGAAGGATTATACAGTATTTGCATTACTGTATATATTCTGCAAGATTTCATTGTGTTGAAACTTTGTTTAGCTACCAGAAGAACAACGCAGATGGTAGGCTGAGGGGCGTATATAATAAGCAAGTCAGAAAAAGTTTGAAGCAGTCTGCTATAGTCCGTTTTTGTTCTTTACACGTCTGTACGCTTGTTGATCCCGAACTATGTGAACTCGGATCCTTGTAAACTAAGGCAGGAAATGCCCACGCTCTCCATCAACTCGTAGGATCTACGTTTGCCAGCAAATATCAACGTCAACACCAGCATGTGTCTAATTCGCCTGCCCACAGAAATCATCCAGCAGATCGTCATAAACCTCGTTGATGACACTCGTGCACTGGTGGCGCTGTCACTATCCTCCAAGTCACTCTGTCCATCTGCTCAGCGACGCCTTTTCCAAAGGGTCAAACTTCATTCTCGCTGTTCTCGAAGGCTGGACTCCGTGTTATCGTCCAATCCAAGTCTAGCTTCCTATGTAAAACGTCTTATCATCATCCATTACATCCCAAACCCCAGGTGCAAAACACTGGCCGATGGGAGCTACAAATTGATACCTTCCCGGAAATGCGACGATGCCGCGATTATCAGTATCTTAGGGAAGCTCTCCTCTTCTCCAATACGCAGCATCACTCTATTCAGCACGGACTCGACAACTCCAATCGATTGGTTCACCCTAGAGAACGCTTTTCGCACTGTATTCTTAGGTATCATCGGTCAACCACTCCTCCGAGAATTAGCAATCCTCAATATCTTCAATATCCCCACCGATACCTTAAATCGTTGTGAAAATCTCGAACGGTTGTCGACGCAGTTACCTCTTTTTCAGAGGGCACTATCAGTTCCCGTTCCTACTTCAACCGGTGGTGCACTTCCCGTGGGTGGCGGTGTCTCTGCACAGGAAGACGCCCGGTCCGGCATGTTCCCGCCTGCCGCACAGGAGAGTCGAGGCCGCACCTCAACTCAATTGGTGCACTACCCTATCACTCTTAACCTCCACATATCAGTAGATGGTACACTGCAAGACCTAGAATCATTACGATCGTCAATCGGATTATTCAAAGTCGAACGATTCGCGTTAACGTTCTCGGTACCGATCACCTCCGTGCCTGTCCTCCAGCTGCTATCGCAACTGACGGCGATAGAGGAACTGTACCTCGGCTTCACTTGGATCGGTAGTAAGTCAGCGGTCAAACGGGGGATGCTTGTTCTTGAGGCTAACTTTTGTTCTGGGGTGTTCAGTCCCCAAGATAGACATTCAAACTTTAGCAAGTCGCCCACCGACCAGATACATATCGAAACTTCCTCCTGACTTCCTCTCTGACCTTGCAACCACACTCGACACAATCCCTGTACCCCATCCATCCTTAACGACTTTAGGTATCATTTTATACTCTTCATCTCCCGATGATGTCAATATTCCGATTGAAGAGCTGAAAAGCATTGTTGGTCCATTATCACGTTTGCATAACGCCCCTGGTAGTCTCCTCAAAACAATATCTCTTGTGATCGGAGGTCCTGATGGGTTTAAAGGATTTGAAAAGCTTGAGAAGAGTATTCGGTCTGTACTGTACTGGGACGGGTCTGATGAGGTTCTGCAAGTTCGCTTCAGGTCGAATCGAACACGAGATAATGATTGGTGGGAGATGGTAGATGATATGTAAGACGAGGTATACTACTTTGTAATTTCTATGACCCGACAGTACGATCGCTAGCCAAGGCGGATCTATCTATAGCCTGAGTATATATATCGTACGTGCCCTTGTCGTTTCGACGTCTGATCCTGCACCTCCGGTAAGCTATACCCCACGTCTTTTCGACAGCATTACCAATGATTATGACATCTATGTACTTACTCTATGAGCTCCTGCAGCTATTTAGAGGCTACCAGGCTTCAACTGCCCTGTCAGCGTATTCTCGAGATGATGTTGTTGACCTCCGTCTGTATGTCACCACGGATGGTTGTGGACACACCAGCGTAACGTACGCGTCATTCTCTTGTCCAAGATCTTGGAATGACATTACTTGGCCTTGGCCGCACCTTTAATCAGCTGTAACACGCAGCGCCGTTGCTTGACGTGGGGACTGGCGTTGTGGCACTGACGTCGATCTCATGGCCTGTGAATCCAAAAATGGGGTCACAGCATCTAGACATCTGTTTCAAGGAATCAAGAAATGATGAGAGAGTCGTGACACAGAGGTGATCATGATTAGAAGTTCGGGGAGGGCTCGCACGAGCCCCCTATGAGCCTAACAGCCGCCACGGCTTGAACAAGTGGGAAGAGAGGAATAAAGGCACTGCTATGATGGACGGAACATATGGTTATTCGTGTGTCAGCTCAAAGGAAGGTGGCAAGAATGGAGGGGCTTACGTGCACGACAACGCTTTAGATGTAAATTCGGGCGTTGCTTTGAGGTAAATGGTTTTGGCCAGCCTTAGTTTGGAAAAGGGGTCGCATACAAATCCACTTAACGCTATACTCGTCAAAAAAGCGCTACCAGGAGGCGATATCAACCCCTTTTTGGAAGGTTAAGTGGCGTACTGCGAGAATCGTACAGTATTCCCTCGACGATTGGGAAATAATACCTCTGAAGAGCAGCAATCGTGCTTCTGGGTACTTACACAGTAGTGCTCGAGGTCGCAGTTGCTCAGTCAAGCCCGGTGTCCGTGGCCATTCACGCGCATAACTTCAAAACAGCTTCGGGTCACCAATATGGTAACTTAGTAGACCATGCGCGTGATGACCAACGAATCACCATTATCCCGTTTCGAACTTGTCAGAGGGACACACACAAGCCGGAGCAATGACTATTAGGCAGGATGGAGCTCGAGAAGATGCCGCATATAGATTCTCGCAAAGCAGGCCTGGAGTTCCCCGTTTGTGTCCGTCTAGAGTCCGACTTTAGAATGATTAATTGCCATCGCATTAGTGTTCAAATCATGGTGACGCACTCACCAACGCAATTCGATGGTGAATAAGTTGTAGGCACCATATGGTGCAACTCGACCGAACTTACCAGTTACCACCCTGGTACTGTACGTAATGCTTGCAGGAATGGCAAGTCCTTTGTTTGGGGCCTCCGTCGTTGGCGGGATTTTGAACCTTCCGGGGGCAACAAGGCACTGCGGCTACCCGCGGTGCTACGAGACGACTTTCTTCGAGGTACTAAGTCTAATCGATTTTCAGGACATTTGCGATGAGTTTCTGGAGTGAGACGGTCGTGCCTTGACGTTGCCTTGAGGGCAGGACAGTGCCGGGCCCGGGTAAGCAACTGCCGATTATGCGCACTGACCAGGTTGATGTTTTGCGCCGTCCCTCACCATGCCATATCAGAACGCGCCACCCACTCATTTGCGGGTAAGGACAAACTTACATGGATTGCAGTAACAACTAACATCTTTGCGAAAGGCGACCATGGGATATTCCGTCCGTTCTCGTTAGGTCGATAACAGGCCGAAAACTCGAAAGAAATCCTCAATGGGCAGCTTATGGTGATTATCGACTCCCGACCCAACAGCGGAGATAGAGCAGGGTGACAAGATGACAATCCGACAATATTTTCATATGCATTGGCAAGTCCTCAGACCTCAGGCCTCGTGGCAGTGCGAAGATGACTAGATTTGGGTGATATACCTCTCAGAGTCCTTGACGGTGGGAGTGCATTTTCTGTCAGTCATCCCATCTATTTCGGATCCGTGATGGGCGTTGATAGCCTTTGTCTTTTCCCTAGAAACGAGACTTGCATGTCTAATCTTACACCTCACATTGCTCAAGGTTTTGAAACTCTTCCGATTATCATCCATGGCTTGGGGAAGATAGGAAAATGCCACGCTGCGCTATCCAGGTCAAGGGCACAGCATCTAACCCAATTCGTGCACTTCTCAGGTGAAAGCACTCTCAACTGCGACGTTGACTCGGTTTACGTGCCAAATCGAACGTATCACTGCAAATGTCTCTAGAACATTCGTGCGGCAGTTTCTTTTCGTCATGATAATTTTTTCATCAAGTCTGTGCAGGAATACTTCTTGGCTCCCTGGTCCCATGGGAATTAGTGACTTACACTGCATAGCGCTGGAATATCTGATTATCTAAAGGGCCCAGTTTGGTCTATATGCGCCCTACCGACGCTCCTACGCTCGCGGCTATGTTGCGCGTCTACGTTGTTTGCAGTGACGCGAATCTCCCATCCCCTCTGCCCTCCGCCTTTCGCTGCCGAATCCAAGAATTTCCTGGGGCAGTGTGTCTTCTGCGATATATTCCCCTCCCATTGATCAAACGAGGATGGTTCCAAATTTAATCAAAACAGCTCGGGGCGGCTACCCCCACAGATAGCCTTTCGAGATGGTCGGGGAATAACATCCCGAGCTTTCCGTTCCGTTTTGTGTTCTTCCGCCGTATTGTTACTTTGCTATCCGTCGTCGCAGTATATATAACGGGTCTGCGTCCACCATCCCATTCCTCGCATTCATCATCACCTCCCCAACCCGACCCACGAAACAATGGATTCCGTTTCACTTCACCCACTCCTCCAGTACTACCAGCACACTTACCGTTTCGGGCAAACGGCTGCCATCGTCTGGGACCTGCGCCATTCGCCCATCCCATTCGCACGACACGCAATAGAGACCCTTGATTTTCTTTCCCCTGCCGAACTGTCACAGCACGCGACATCACCTCCAATCACTCAACTCACTATCACCTGCGGAATCTTCGTTGGTGATTGGACAATCCAAATCCGCAATCAGGGCGGAGTTACACTCGAAGACGTCTTACAAGCCATCTTCGAGTGTTTACAAAAGCAGGTTCGCAAAGAAGAATGGGAGGGCATGTGCGCCAAACAGCAAGACGTTGCCAACATGATGTTTGATGTCCGCTGGAAATCTTCACTACAACCTTTGGACGTTCGTTCAAAAGGTGTTTTGAGGGTTGATTGCCTCCTGTACCACACCTTCTTCGCCGGCCTCTCGATGTCCTTGGAGGTAGATCGAACGTTCATATTGACCCTTCGCCGACTTCCCAAAAAATGACACGCCTATTCTTATCCACTTCAACCCACCTCCGACGTTTAACCCTCGGCCACCACCTCGCCTGCAACCCTCGATTCACATCGCTTCCGCGACCTCTTGCGCCGTTTGGAAACGAAAATTTAGCGTTTCCTATCCCCGTTCTACACATCACCATCTCCGCCCAGCTTCATTTTCCTATTCCTCAGTATCCCTAACAGCATCTGGCTGGCCCTGTTGCTGTCCTTGCAACCCGTCGGCCGACGTCCGATCTTGCTTACTGGTCGTCTTACCATCTTCGCGTCAATCTTCCGATGCTTGGCAATGATGAAACAAGGTCAATAAGCAACACGACAATTGTCTGCATGGGCATATCTGTAGAACGCTAGGGTGCAATACGCGGGATAACCAACGGTCATCAAAACGAGGAAGAATAGTAGACGACACAGCCGGAAAGAGGACAGTTACTATACAAGATGATCGCATACAGCAAAATATAGCAACACCAAACCCGACCAAGGTCACTGAACCCGATCGAATCAGAAAATATACTCCATCACCACCACCACTTGCCTCCGCTCAGGTCCGCCTCTCATGTCGGACAATAGACCCCAATCGCATATTCCAAAGTTTCTTCGATCCTCGACGCGTTTACTATTGACGGCCTGGTGTCGTCCGCCCTTATCCAGCTCGGGTTAACCCGGGATGGCATGGCCACAATCACAGAGACCCGGGAACACCGCACAGGTTCAGCTTCGTCCATTTCCAACTTGACTGGGTCCTGTCGGTCTGAGGTCCTTGCGTCTCTGTGGTTGTGTCGGACAAAATATCGGCTTAATGGGTTTGGTGGTATCGAATGGAGTTGGGATCGGGGGGTGGAAGTGTTTTGCCGAGATTGGACCAGGCCCGAGGGCAACCTAAAGCTCTGAAGAGATCGAAGTCGCATATGCTGAAAACCGCGAACATCCACGTCGCTAACACCACCAAAATTTCTTTGTTCTTGGGCCTGGCTGCTTTCTCCATTTAACGAATCCACGCCGAACGAGAGTGGCTGGGGCAGGGATGACGGTGTGTCAGTATGTGGTCAGGAACAAACCGGAGCGCAACAGATGGAGGAAAAGATAGTTGGAGATGTGGCAAAGAAAAAAAATGGACAAATGGACAAAAATCAGGAAACGTGAACCGGGGATTAACAAGGTTGGTGAACCCGTTATCCGATTGGAGATAACCCTAAAACTCTACGGATTATCTTTGAAGGACTTCCATAGGGACAGAGGACCCTTATTATTATTCGATATCAACTCATGGACATCGATAGATGGTAGAATAGCTTTGGCGCTATCTTTATTTTCTTTTTCTTTTGGACTTTGTAGGGTTGGGTAGACAGCACGAAGAGGACTTTTCCATTTTTCATCCAGGAAGCAGACGAAAGAAAAGTGCAGACTTGAAACCAGAAGAACGCAAAGGTGATGGAGAGGACAGGCCAACTCACCATAATATTATCCCACCGAATATCCTCATCCCTTACACTCGATGTTGTAATGCCTTCTTTCGAGTCTGCGCCCACCGCCACCACCGTGGTCCTTGACAATCCAGTTCGCTTCTCGGCCCAAAGATCCCACAACTTTGGCTTTTCACCAAACCAAGGTTCACCATACAACCCACCACGTCCAAGACCTCTTGTACCACGCGTCCCACTAGGACCAAATCCAGTAAGTTCATCGTCATCTCGAAGATGTGCTGCCCAACCCCTTCCGTACTGAATCCTTCGCCAACCAAACATGGCGATCATCGCCACGCTGAATAAGCCGATAGCCAAAAAGGCTAAGATGAGGGGTGGTGAGGTCGTTGGTGAGAAGAAATTGGCTCCGTTGCCATTAGAATTGCTACCAGTTGGGTTTGGTGAATCAGGGAGTGTCGGTAAAGTGGAAGACTGAGAGGTAGCGGATGGGATAGGTGTGGAAAGGAAGGTGTCAGAGGATGATGTCAACGTCTGGAATGCCATCTGGGGCTAGTGCCGTACACTTCCTCTTTGTGGCGTGGTTCGTACTTGGTTGGTCGTGTTAGATAAGATCGAGTCTTATAAACGTGTTGGCCAACTTCAAGGTATGGGGGGCACTCGGACACGAGGAGATAGTGTCGATATTGAGCGGCGAATACGAGGAGGAGGGTGAGGGTGACGAATGCTGAGTCCCACTCCGGAAATTAATGGGCTAAAATTTCGGTGGACTTGGGGTGGGGGTGGAGAGCGGATGAGAAGGGGATGAAGGAGAGAGGAAAGGAGGGAGAACGATGATACTCTTGGTGATGCCAATGAAAAGTCTACACAGGTCGTCCCACTCAGATCCAACTTGAGAGCCCAATCTTCATCAGGCTGCGAACGCCCGAGGTCATTGTGCGACTGTGGAACATTACTCCTCTGGAAAATCCATCCCACAGTGGCGATTGGGCACTTCCGGTGAGGTAGAACACCCCGAGAAGCTTGAGAGAATACCAAAATACCTTACTTTTTCACTTCGCTATACTCGAGCCTCTTGGTGATTCGTGAACCTAACGCGGGGCTTGTGAACTTTGTTCCCTTAAAGAGTAACCTTGTGTGAGAGTTGTCGACTGTTGTTGTGCCAATTTCTGGGGGTTGGCCACTCCAAGGTCCTCTAATAGTCAAGGCGCAGTCAGTCAAAGAAAAAGAGCAAAGAATAGCGTGGAGTAAATATAGAACTGGATTGGCGGAATGCGAAGCAGGACGAGTATCCTCTTACCGGGTCATCTGACCTCGATTCAGAGTCTTCATAGTTGACACTTACCAATCAAGTACTTGGAGGATGCAAAGGCGTAACTTCGGTACATAGCCTGACATTCAACGCCAATGAATGACGTGCCCGTTGTCGTATGCCCCTTACTCTGGGCAGATCCACCCACCCTACCGTCCACGTTCCTGTCACCGTTCACTTGTATTATATATCAAGCTCATTTCCTTGCTTGAAATAGTGATTTCAGAGAGCACTCACCGGGATAGCCAGCTTATCATCTGGACGGTGGGTATATCCGGAATTTATAGCACAGAGCGTACCATCCCGCGATTTTTGAGTCGATTTGATAGAGCGTTGAGCTATTCATATCAAGAAGCCCCGAAGCAGGTGAAGTACGGGTAAGAGAGGCCCCGAGTTACGTCTGAAGACCGATACCATATTCTTATATGGATGGAACCTTGGGCGTCATCTTGTAGATGAGGTGTATCAAAAAGTGTGGACGGCGTCTATCGGTGGGCCTTCTTCTGCTGGGTTCGATCAGATCCGCGCTGGAGACTTGACGTTCCCAGTCGCCCCATAAATCGCTTCTCCCAAGCCGGGATTCAGGCACGACCTAGCAACTTCGACCCATTGAAGCTTGTCTCCATCTAGGAGAAGTCGAACACTTACACGCCGGAATACAATAAGTATAGAGGCCTATAAAACAAGCCATCAGTACAATACCTGATAAGCAGTGATATCGCCGTTATCTGGAGTCACTTGAAGTAGCTAAAGAATTACCATTTGGGGAAATCTGCATATGGGTGTTCGTAGGTGGGTGAACTAGTTTAAGATCCGGTAGCAGGTCCATACGGGGAAGCGGGGTGTCATTTGATGAGGGCAATTATTATCTGATTCTGTGGTGAACAGCTGATATTGTGAGCGGAGCAGCGTGAATGAGAAGGTACTGTAAGTACCCCAGAATACTCGACAAATGAGTGGCAAGAGAATAAAGCCGAGTTCTGAGATAAGACATCCGATTTCGAGGATTTCGGTTGTACCTGAAATTTCGTGGAGCAGGTCAGCATCAAGTTCCAGAAACGTTGTAGATGCCCAGGATACCGAAGAAGAAAAATCCACCATGCAGAGAGACAGGTATGTCAAAGTATAATCGACCCTCTGGCAAAGGTCGTGCAGGGAAGGCCGATAGAAAACTTAAACTGGCCACGAGGAGAAGGACGTCATCCCTAAGCAAGACAGGATAATGGGGGACATCCCCTCAGAATTTACGACAAGATTTGCCAGTATATCTAGACAAAAGGGGGAAAACAAAATCAGAAACGAAGCTGATTGGAACGGGCGACAATTATGTTCACAAGATGAATATTTACCGACCCCAAGTTCAGGCCTAAGACAACCATGACGTCGTACCTTCGTTGACGTCCGAGCCTGGAGTACGAATTAATGTTCGAAGTGCGAAGTCCGCTTCGATCGTACCCTCCAGATTTATGTAAGTAACACGAGAAGTAAACGAACCAACTCACCCTCTGCAACCCAACCGCTTCCTCGAGCTCAGTTCCTAGAAACCGAAGAACCATCTACTGCCTCGTAAAAGTAAGCCCAAAGCCCAAATTGCGACAGCATACATACATTCACTAATTGATTACAAGTTGGAGGGTTCACAAAGCCGTTGCCGCCGCAAACGCCTTCACATATGCTTCGAAGTTCGAAACCCTACGTGTACCAATGTAGTCGTGAGACTTGTAGACAGTAGCAAGTTTCAAATTGGAAACTGCAGACCAAATCCGTACTGGTACCACCGTAATACCAGTGCCAGTGAGCTACCAGGTATCACGCGCACGGGTCTTCATTGAATTTTTTATAATAAGTAAGAAATAATCACACACAGGTCAACTTGAACATCAAGAACTCACCAATTTAAGGCCACGATTCCACCGGACGCAAGACGACACGACGTCATCTGTGCATATCGTAAGGCATTGCAATATGCTCAGCTGGTTTGAATTCATGGCCCGTCAATACAGTCGTAGGCTTACCTGCAAGCAAACCAAGCCACAACGATGTAATGCATAAGCTATCTCCCGGACCAGAAAGTACACATGTCGATCTTCGTTGTATGATTGATGAGTGACTTGGTGGCTGCAGGGGAGGAGTTGTGAAAGCCTGATAGGGTCCAAAAAATGACCTCGGTTAACTGTCATCTGTATGACGTCAACCATTTGCTGGTATCCGGTGCTCGTCCGTCCGCACCAGCCGTATCCATCGCATACAGTCGATGCTTTTACGAGTTACGATGACCAGGCCGACTGCAGCTGCCCTTGGCAGGACCACGCCTACTGTAGCACACCATCAGGCTCGTTTCGAATCTACTTACATACTTACCTCTGACCACTGTCAGGCGGATCTGCGGCGAACACCAATGCCAGGTCCAGAGCATGCATACGCGCACACATCATCGCACAAGGGTATGCTAGGATTAACATTATCGAAATTGTAGATGGAATCTCGCAGTTATAGGTACTTAACGCGTCCACTGAAATAATTGCTTGCAGAAAAGTAATAACATGATACAAAAGGTATACAGACCGATGGACAGAGATACTAAGGTAGGTAGGTAGAGAGATAATCGATAAGTTGCCAAGCCGTTATATGATTTTTTGTTCCTTCCAACCAGCTCCTATTGACGGCCCAGGCAATAACGAGACTTGGATGGATGATGGCACACCAATGGGTGCCAACGATCACGAGCCCTGCAGATCGAAAGGTGTCGATGAGTTGTTGATACGTAGATAGAGATAGTAGAGATGGTAACTGTATGTATATGCAGTATATATGCTATGTAATAAAACCTCCCCAAAACGAGACGAAAAAAAATGAAGCAAAACAAGAAGACAAAGGAGATGATGATGGAAATCGTAGATAGGCACGGAACTATAAAGAAGGAAATCGCCTTGACGAGTTATGATCCGGAACTTGAAAAGGGGGGGAGCGATGTTCGCTACTAGTATGGTAAATACTAGTATTAGCGAATGGAAGTGGATGGGACATGTGGACGGACGGACATGGCCATAGCCATGTTGGTGGTGCAAGGTACAAGGGGGGATGAGGGGGGAAGCGGAAGGAAGCGAGCGAGCGGGGATGTGCACTGTATATGTGGGGTGTATGATGGGATGAGCGGGGTTTATGTATGTAACAGATAACAGAGCAAGGCAAGGGGAGATGGAATGGATAATGCTAAGAGTGGATTGTAAGCGGAAATATAAAATGCAATATGTAGTATCTGTGTATGTAAAAAAAAGAATAGAAAAGGGAACAAGGAAAAGAGACGAGGAGGAAGATCCAGGAACTCGAACTCGGCCTTGCGTGAAATCCTACAAATCACGTCTTCGAATACCCACTTTACATCCTAACGGTTTCCTAAGGAATCCTTCCCTCGTTTCAAGCTAAACGCATTATAGATAGCAAGCGAGCGACGGCGGTGGCGGCGAGACGCGAAAGTGATGGCGAATGGCGAATAGCAAAGCGCAAAGCGCAAAGATAGAAAAAGGACCAGAATATGTCGTAAGCGCGCCAATCCTCTTTTCCAAATAGAAAATCCAAGAACAGAACGGGAAACTCACCGGATGATCAGGATGTTCTAGTACAAAATCGTATCGACGGAGTATAGAAGCGACAATGATTTGAAGTTCCATATACGCTAGATTACGACCGACACAAGCCCTGTTTGTTGTGCGTTTGATTGCATTCCATAAGTCCATAAAGAGGGTAACACGTGGTGGTTAAGGGGGAAGAGCGACAATTGGAATGGGAACGCAAGGACGGTCCGCAGATAAGCGAAGAGCGAATAGAGGCGGTATTGAGTTTTAGTAATGTTCAACAGCAAAAGGGATATTAGACGCTTACCTTGGACCAGTAGAGAATGGATTGAAAGTTTTTTGCATCATGGCCGCATCCCCTTCGAACCATCGTTCAGGTCGATACACTTCAGTATCTTCACCCCAAACACTTGGATCACGATGGATCGTGTAGCTCGGGACACTCAATACAGTTCCTTCGGGGAAGAATTGTCCTACAACCGTTAATCCACCTTCAGGTACAACACGAGGAAGGCCAAGTGCAGAAGTTGAATGAATTCGAAGTGCTTCATTGATGCATGCATCGAGGAAGGGTAGTCGTTTAACTTGATCGCTTGTTGCCACAAGAAGGTCCTCTGTCCCAAGTTGTTCATCGAGTTCTTTATGAAGCTTCGCTTGAACGTGTGGGTTATGTGCGAGGTGGTAAATGATGGCACACGTCGAACTGTTGGAGTGTATTAGTTATGGCAGTAGTAGAAGACTGGAAAATGTGAGACGTACTTGGAAGTGGTATCAGAACCTGCGATGAGAAGCGTCAAAGCCTCGGCAGTGAGTTCTTCTCGACTCATGGGGTTGCCATCACCATCACGTCCAGCCTGGAGTTTGCTCAATAAATCGACACGGTCCGTTTCCATCGCCAATCGTTTTGCAACGGCCATAATCGCGATACCAGCCAAGGATTGAACGTCCTTCGATCCATTCCTGTACCAGGGCAATTGACGAACAATGGGTCTCCACCAAGCGGGCAAGACACCCATGGACATGGAGAATTCGCCTCGGCCGTTCAGAATCTTTACGGCAGGAATCGCATCAACCTCATTCTCAACGTCCTTATTGCCGTACGATTTCATGACGTTTTCTTGGTTCCTAGGAACCAAAGCAGAGTCCTTCGCAGCTTCAATCATGCCAAAGGGTGCTCCGAATGCCAAATCCCCAACGATATCGAAACTGAGGTAATTGGCCCCTGTGTTGGTTGTGTCAGTTGTGTAACAAAACAAGGGAAAAGGGGGTATGGGAGTTGAAAGGGGTGAAGAGGTGGGCAACGATAGGCTGACAACTTACAGGGTAGGACATCAAGCCAGAGACGACCATTCTCACCGCGCCAACCACCTTCTCCGTCTGGGCCCGATTCACCCTTACGGGCACCATCGAAAAGTCGATCCCATTGCCCGAGGAATTGTGAGACGTAAAGACGGATTTGAGGCTCGAATTCGATGACATTTTTTTGAGAGAAGATGTGCGAGATGATTTTACGTTTGCGAGCGTGTTCATTACGATCGCGGGTGTTGAAGACGCCCTTGCGGATGGAGACGAAGGCGTCGTAGAACTGTGACTTGAGGGCACCATTGCCGTGGGCGTAGACGACTTGGAGGGCATCCGGCTCAGCTATGGAGACATGGTTGGGCGCGATGCGGACAATAGGTCCTAATGGGTCGATGGGTCAGCGTGATGAGAAGTAAACGCGGGATGTGTGGGACGTACCGTATTTTTGGTGCATAGCATGAACGACCTCGGAGCGGTGGCCATTGCGAGCCACCCAGCCGAGCCAGGCATCGGAGAACTTGGCGACGAACGGGCCGGGATAGAGCCTTATACCATTGGGGTCAAGGAGCCAGGGCACGAGATGGACGAGGACGAAGGCTGCAGGGAGGATGTAGAGCAGGGAGGAGGGGTCGAGTGAGGAGGCGATGGCAGACATGGTGGGGGAGGGAGGATGGCATTCCGTGCTTTTGAAGTGGTGTTTAAGTATGGTGATTACTGGGTCTTGCCTTTGGTGTGCTCGCAGGAATGAATCAGGTGTTTGCCGAGGTGGACACGATCGCATCGAGTAAAGGGTGCGAGCGTCACGTAAGTCAATGGGGAAACTCACCAATCGAGATACGCTGGATATGCGAGGGAGATCCGCCCAGCCAGTTCCCCTCCAAATTCAGCTCGTCAGCATGTTCCGGGAAATGCTTAACTTTATTGTCATGAGCCCGACCTGCCATTTCGGCCACCACCAGGGTCAGAGCCAGCTGGGGCCATGTGTTCCCCAGCTCATCTCAAGACGAACCAGCCCCGAGAATCGAACACGAACGACGGCACCGGACATGCACAAAGAAGGCCATCGTCCACAACCCAATCTTGCTCGTCACGTTGTTACGCACGCAAAGATTTTACAGTAAAAAATAATGCAGACATCAGCGGGGCTGCAATCTCTGATAACGAATCACAGACAGAGCCTGCAGGGATCGTGCGCAAGGGCATCGGCGACCATCCTCGCGTGCTCCAGCTTTTTCCCACCAGCTTATGAGCTGATTCCGATCGGCAGCCTTCCGCATCCGTCCAAGGACACATCGCAAGAGTCTGGCCCAGCCTTGGCGCAGACATGTTCAAATCCCACTAACTCCTCCGCTGCTTTTCCAGTGTTCGAGTTCGAGCAAGCCAGTGCTGCTTCGAATGCACCGCTCATCCCAGAACATGACAGCACTGCGAAATCCTCAGGGTGGGCTTCCACCGATCCTTGAGAAATGCGCATCGGACGGCATTGGAGACCCAGGGATTAGACTGGGCCGATCGACGCGAGTGTGGTCGTTACAAGTATAGCGCGATAATGTGCAGTTATCTTGTGCAAAATTAGATAGGTCCGGTTCGACTCTGCAGCAGGCCGCCAGCAACTGGAAATGGTGGGTCTGCGCTCGGCTAAGAATAGGACTGAGGAAAACCCGCCAGCGCACCGCGCTTGCGCTCCCAGTGCCTGTCCTTCTCTCCCACCACCCACGACTCCCTTTTCCGCAATCTGGTTCCCTCGCAGAGAATCTTTATACTTTTCTTTGCACGCACCAATGTTCTCAGCTTCCTTGGTTTCACTTTCGCTGCTGTGCGCTATTCACGGCGCACGCGCCCAATACAGCGCAACTTACCTGCCCTCCAATGCCCCAGCAACAACCGAAGAGGGCCAAACCGGCACTAATCAGTGCGGCACAGGCCTGAACCAGACGTCCGACTGTCAAAACGCCTACAGTACATACCCCTCTCCCTACCCGCTCTCCGCTAACATCCTTGACAGTCAACTCCCTCGATGACTGGTGTATCTGGTCTCCCCCCGACCCAGGCGCAGGTTCCGTGATTGGAAACACAGAGGTCTACCTCTCAACTCATTCACTTCTTCCCAATTCTCATTCTCGTCCCAATACAGAGAATCGAGGTTGCATGGTGTCTCAAGGCAAGTCTATTCCCTACACTCGTCTCCCAAATATGACAACTCACTAAATGGCTATCTCCACGTAGAATGGCACTGGAACCCGTCTAATTCCCGACGGTGCTATTACTGGAGCCCATTTTGTGGTCACTCCCGATTTTGTTCAGGTTACAGGTCAGTAAAAACAAAAAATCACACGCGACACACGCAACACAACACTCGTGTCGTGGTTGTGTGTGTAAATTTATCTGGTTTGCATCCCTCTCATCTACGTAATCTACAGGTGTCGGAAACTTGACCCTCTTGAATATTCCTGCTGGAGATGCTGGGGTAAGCAATCATCTTTCCTTTTGACACCTACCCTGCCCCCAAATTTTTCCCTCTCGCACTGCATTCTTGCAACGCGGGAGGAGGGAGGGAAGGATTGGTCCCTATCTTGAATTCAAAAGATCACTAACGGACACTTTGCCACGCGACTTGTTGGCATTTTGCGATGACAGGGAGAGGTGAGGCAATCCTTTTTTTTTTGCATGCACACATTGATTTGATAACTCATCGACATGTGTTCTTTTTTATAGCTTGATCCCCATGGTGCAGACGGAAATGGCGGGTCTCTTTTCCGTTGGTCATCTACATGTGTTGACTCTAAACTTCTTCCTTTCGATAGGCAATCCTATTGGTGGACTTGTGTTCTCGAGCGCGTTCGGACCATTGCAACAGATTCACGAATGGACTGTACGTATCTTCATTCAACACCGCGAAAGAAACGTGGCAACTAAAATGAAATCACTTTTGACAGAACTTTGTGTCCGATGGACAATTTTGCTTCAGGGCTTGTAATCCTGCGGGTTCTATGGCACCTGCCTGGTGTCAACACATCTACGATGTCATGGGTTGTGCATGGAATATGCCAGCTAACTATAATCCTGGTGTTTTCGAGCAGTGCAAAGGCGATTCTGGCGAGGTAAGTATCATTCTATTCGATGCCTGTTCGATTGAAGATCTGACTTCACCTTTCTCCGTCCATCCTCTTCTTTGAACCGTTCAACCGTTACTCTGTTCACCGCCATACCGCACCGGTCCCTCCCTCCCTCAACCATATTCACAATCGAAATTACACCCACCCACCGCCTTACCTCCCCCCTAACCAAATCCCCGATCATTTTTCGTCCTCCTTTTTCCTATCCCCGTTTCCTATTACTATCCTCGCATGGAACTCATTTCTCCTTGACTCCTATCCTCTCCTGTCGATCTTAATTCCCTTATTCAGCCTATGGGTGTATATGGCGGATCCACGTTCCAACAGGGTCAAGGTGCTACTCCGGCAGCCCACCCAGCACCCTCTTCATCCGATTGTACAACCATGACCTCTATCGGGAACGGTTTCCTCATATCTGGTACTAGTATTGGCACTGTAGGTCCGACTACCAGTTCGGCTGCTTCATCGGTGAGTGGACGTTTTTATGGTTTGGGTTTTGTCTATTTGGGTTTCGCTTTTATCCGTGGACCCGTGGATTGATACCGGGCTCTTTGTGATGTTCTGTTCGTGGTCGTGATCCCCGTTGGGTTTTGACTTTTTCTTTCTTTGTCGACGTCTGTCGCTTTATTTCATCCGAGTACGGTTTATTGTGGCCTTGAGGGCATCACCGCGACCAGGCTTGTGGATGGTACTTCTTTGGAACTTACTTCGGACTCCTCCGTTTGAGATCTATTCTTTCGAGGATCGATCTCAGTGTCGTGTGCCGTCTACTGCGCTTGCCATTGCCATCCTAACTCTCAAATTCCGTCCCACTCCAATTATCATCATGATCATATATCGTCTTCGCACACCAAACTTGACACTGACTTGTTCGCTTTTATCACAGGGATCAGCAGGCCATTCTGGTAGCAGCGGTGCTTCGGCGAGTCCTACTGGATCGGCGTCGGGTGCTTTAGCTATGTGGGGACCACAACAAGTTGCTTATGCTATTGGGTCGACCTTTATTGGCACCCTTTTGGGTGGAATGCTCGTCGTTCTCTAATTTGGACTATGACGAAGACGAAGCAGGCGCCTACAATCCGAACTATCTCGAGAAAGCCTAATATCTTGGATAATGGACTCTATCTTTCGGACAATTTCAAAGACAAAGACCTAATTTGCTGGATATTCTTTTGGGGTTAACCTAACATCTAATGGTTTTTTCTAACGGCGTTAATAATACATCACACGGACAACACCTCTGCTTTCTATTCTGCTTTCACATCCAACCCTCCCCACGTTCGAACTGCTTTATGACTTGTTATTTCTCTCATGGATCTTCTTAGATGTCTTTGTTATTGCGAACTACCACCCACGACAATTTTTTCATTATGTACTGTACAGGGATATTTTGTTCTATATTACTGTACGCTGCTCCATTTGCTTGCCACTCATATCGCATATGTACGACGCATATACAGACACGCATCATCCATTACTCCATTTCCTTCCCACTTCAATTCATCCCTACCTAGGATCCTCCTATACTGGTATATCTTTTCTGACGTCACGAGCTCAAACCAACAAAACCCCCTTTGCCATAATTCATAATTGTGTTTCGTGTTTTGGGTTTTGTGATTTTCCTTCCGAATCTCCTTCTGGTCAACTCACTCCCCTTTGCCCTTCCCGATTTACCCCTTCCTGCATGTCCTTTTTTTCTTTCTCTTCCCCGTCAAGAACAGCTCAACGTTAACATAAACACCTGATCGCAACGGATGGCTAGCTAGCTACCGCCGCCGCACTGCTAGGGTTTTGTTTTATTGCCACCGGACGTTTTTGTGTAATTCGTGGTTTGCTGCAGCTTTGTGGTTGGAATAAGGGCCAACCGACCCATGATATCAGGCTCTCCTCGACCTCACGATCATCTTACTTACAACCTATTCGCTTCCTTTCTTCTTCCACCACTGACTTTTTTTTCATGTTCGCAATGGATTTTACCGCAAAATATGAAGTTTTCAAATTTGTTCACGTCGTGATTATGTTCAGGTACCCAACTCTGTACGGGTGCATACCCATCATCGCCGTTTATGATAACATGGTTTCAAGTTTTGAATATGATTTCGCTCTATATCGAGGTACAATTATATGCTGGTCGCAAGGCACAATACAACAATGTACTTACACGGTATGTACTATACTTATGGGCAAAGTACACATTGCAGCCTACAACCTTCAATTTCAACTCAAATCACGTCCATCTCCGAATCCATCATCAAATTTGGTGTTAACTTCCAGGTAATTTCCCAACAAATTGACAGGAACCAACCTTGCACCGAACACGATCGATTCGCGATCGATCGTTGAAATTCATGCCCGTGTGTTGCACAATCGCAGCTTGCCAGGTCGAACTTTGAGTTTACTTAGGCGCTAATTGCATCACTTGCAATTGGACGAACCTGAATGTTCGAACACCATTTTGGCGTGCATGTCCGAAAGGTATAGCTCTCGTTGTACAGCAACGTATTTTTTTTAACGGCCATGCATGACCGCGAGATCCTTGAGTTATAGCGTTTCATGTGCCTTCACGTAAATCGCCCTCGGGCCCCCGTGCAGTACATCACTTACAGTATTTGAAATTCATATACAATGAGTCAACGAGGCTGATAGCAATATGCAGTACAACAATCAGATACACCCACCCAACGGCTTTTCTTTCTTGCAAACGAGAAAGGGAAGGAGAAAGAATCATCTCTCCACCATTTGCTTACAGCACAAGTTACAACGGCAAAATGTTGGGAACGGGTCCGGCAGGGACAACCCTCGTAGGGTTGATCTACGAAATCATATTCAGAAAATCATGGCGCGCAAAAAAAGAGTCAGAAAGAAACACCAGCAACGGAAAGGGTTAGAATATCTCAAAGAAAGGACCACCTAGACAGGGCCTAGGACTTCATCCTGCGAACCTAGTCCGTATAACGCGGGTGGCGCACGGGTAAAGGTATAGCGATGTAGATAGAGCGAGATCTCTCCAAGCATAGAATAGGGGACGGAAATGGAAACAACAATGATAGAACTGAGAAGATCTGGGAAAAGGGTGCGCATACCATCGGGTGAGACCAATAATAGTGCGTCTTGATGTGGTCAAAATTAGTGGACGACTTGAAAGCATCGTTATTCCAGTATAACTTTTGCGTGTATCTAGAAACGGGAGCGGAAAGGCGCGCGGAAAAAGGTAGATCAGTAAACAAAATCAAGAGCTTCATAAGCTGGAACCTGGGATTGGGTAGATTTCCTCTTCGCCCACCGAAATTCGAGAAAGTGAGGTGGACCAGGCATTTGAGTTGGTGTGGAAAAGGCCGAATATGAAGCGCGAAAAAAGAAATGTTTTCTCACTTGTGGGTGAGGGGATATCCGTCGCGGATTGTACGGAGGTTGCACTTGAAGTGACCGACGTAAACCGGGTCAAACCGAATCTGGAGTGGTGTTTTTGTGTTAGAGCTTTGAATCTTATCATAAATATTTCCTCAAACAGGCGGAGCAAGGGCTCTCGCATTAGCGGGTGTGCCTCCAGGTTTCCCATACAAACGCCTATATGAACGCGCCGGTCTGCGTTCTCAACGAAGATAAGAACAGAAAAGATGGGAGAGAACCGGAAGGATAACTCGGGGAAATAGAGATAGACCCAAGGTCATTGAATGGAGAACTTACCAAGGTTACCCAGAGTCTCACATCCGCTTCAGTGAGGCGGTCGCCGACGAGGTATTCCTTCCCATTCAAAATCTCCTCAACACGATCAAGAGCTTCGAATACTTCGTGCACGGCCTTGCTGTAGGCATCTTGAGTGGTCGCGAATCCAGAACGATAGACACCATCTAGCGAGTTGATTGCAAACCGGTTTTAGGGCAGATCCCGAGGTTCAAATTGTAACAGTTAGTTCATTTTGGTACCACTCAAAGGAATAAAGCGTGCCAAAAAAGATTGGCCCGCGGACTGACTGTTTATGTTTGGATAGATCCATTCATTGACAGCATCGATCTCAGCACGAAGTTCGGATGGATAAAGATCCACTTTGACCTTCTCTTCGGGCAAGAGATGATTAAATGCCGTGTTGAACATACGAATTATTTCCGAGCTTTCATTGTTCACGATGGTGTGGAGCTTTTTATCCCACAGAACGGGGACGGTGAATCTGCAGGCAAACGGAAACGTATGGGTCAAATGATCCGTACACATGGAAGGTGGGACATGAGAGGAAAACGCGGCCATCAAAGCCCTTCATGCAGGCCATGGTACTGGATGGCGGCTGCACCGCGGAAAACAGGAAGTACGTACCGACCACCGTAGTTAGGTTCTACCTTGAGATACAAGTCACGAACATGGCTCGACTGATTGAAGGGGTCTTCATCTGCATCCGGATAGGGGTCAGCAGATGCGAATGGCCACCCGCGTTCACCCATGCGAGGGGATACCACAGAGACGGCTAGATGTTCACCAAGCACCGGTCAGTACCTCACAAAGATGTGTAATGACCATACTGAGTGCTCTCACAAATGATGTTCTCAAGTCCCTTTAGCTTCCGGACAATCAAAGTCCGGGTCGCCCATGCTATAGGAAGAAATCAGCGATACATATACAGAAGCAGAATTTCAAAAACGTTTCCCGAGGCCGAGCACCTCGGTATCAATGGTTGAGCAGAAGGGAAGTGTTACGAACGGCATGCATAGGAAACATAGAGATGGTAGCGATCTGTGGGTTGATCGGTTAGTTCTCTGAATAGACGATGACATGGAATAGAGGGCCACCAAGGAAGACGATACACACCTGCTTCTGGTTCGTGTTTCCCCCCTTTCTCCACGACATTGCGATACGAAGATGGAGCTCGTTTGAAAGACCCATCATCCTCCGTCTTCATCTTGGCTATATCTGCATTACTCGCTGCATCCTTTGGAGTGGAGGTGCTCATTGTATGATTATATCTCTCCGATAGATGTGATGGCGTTGGTTTGTGCAGTGGCCGTCGTTGTCTGACAAATGGCGGCGAACTGGGTAAGGTGACACCAAGGAGTGGGAAAGATTCACCAAATCCGGAATGTGACCATCCACACGCGAACGCGGAGAGTCGTAAATGGCGAACGCGCACCAGTAGGCGGTTTGCAGTAGCGTCGCCTCTAAGAAGTGTCGATATTCTGTACATAGAAGATGCAGAAGCCATCCAAAAAGATTTCTTGGCGGCCGCAAACCCGAAAAATGGGGAGGGGGATGTAGTCGACGTCGAACATCGAAAGGCTGAGAGGTTTGGCGCAGACTGCAATGCCAAACAGACACACGTGGTTCAGCAAGTTCGGCGGCAATAAGGACCTCCTGCTCTTCCAATTACTCATGATCGTCTCCTGGACATGTCTTCATGACATTGTCATTCTTTGTTCGACAGTTTTTTCGACGTGTCAAAAACGGATCCTTTAGGTTCGCTCGTCCAAGTCTCTTTCCTACCGCCATGTCTCCTAGCCTGGGAGCTCCGTGGACGTAAGTGGCCTGGGCGGAGTTCGTGGACGGTGAACTCTGTTTTTGCTACCTATGTGGACGCAAGGGCTATCTATACTCCCTGTCGGAGAAACACGCGTGGGTTTTGGGCAATTCCTGGGAACGAGCCCATGGCATCGTCAAGCGCTGGCCCAACGAATCCGAACTTGTCCCTCCTTCTCTGAAACAGTTCTATCCCTCCCCCCTGGTCTTAGTCGACGGCAGGGTATCTCTAGAGTATAGCCGCCTAACTTTCATCCTTGCCTGAATTTTTTTGCGACTCCCGGCGCCCTGCAACCCAAACTGCGATGGTTCTCCAAAGTCCACTTCATAATCCACCAAACGACTCGTTTCAGGATTATTTTCCGGCGATCAAGTAACGAGAGCGTGGTCGAAACCTACGCCATCCGTCTTGCGGGATTACCACTTCAAGTTGGGCTTTCTCCATCTGTCCAGGCATTCCCTGCGGCGAGCCGACGGGGAGGGCTCCTGCGGGTGCCTACGAGGTAGAAAAAATACAAACCGACCTCGGGCTCATCCGCTTCCATGGGCTAACTTCAACCCACTGGTCACGATTGCGCGAATACATCTCATAGAGGTCTCTCAGCGACATTCTTTCAATCCCTCGGTGGGGACGGGCCGCACGTTTCAAGCAGCAACCCTTGGGTGCGAGGCGTCGCGAGCCCACCCTTCAGGAAAATGACGACATCTCTTAACATTGCTTTTGTTGTCATCACTTAATGGGCAAAGACAACTTGCGGCCCCGGAAGTGTATTACAGATCATTATCACGCGTCTTGTGACCAAAACTCGACAATTTGCTTCCGTTATCCTTTATGCAGGGGCAGGGGCTACAGGTTTCCCTTTAGGTTCACGAAGGCTCCTCTTGATCGCCCTACTATAAGGTCATCCATTATTGGTGCCTACTGTCCTCGTTGCCTTATGCTCGAACAAACGCACAAGCAACTCAGGCAACTCATGCTATAACCTATCAACTTCTCGACAGGTTCGTCTATTTCCTACGTTTTATGATAACGACATACGTCCCAGCACGATTTTACATGTGCGGTCATTTACCCACGCTTCATACCCCAGGTCGAATCATTACGCTCCAGAATGCAAGGGGCTCGAAGAACCTGGCAGAAGATGTGCAATGTTGCCGTCATTATTTTACCGAACGCCCTGCGCCCAGTCGATTCGTGTTCACGTGGTGGTCTGAGGAGTTCGGTATGACCCTGCACTTATCTGCTACAAGATATTCCGGACGAACCAGGTTTGACGGCCTTTACTCTGCTGACTTACCAGTTATATCATTAGATCGGATTTGCATTGATACTGTAAATGTGCATATGCAAAATGATTGTCAACTTCAGACAAGCATACGGCGATTAGGCTAACGATCGCCTAAAGCACTGTTTTCACCAGGCCCAAATCTTATCGTTTGCGGGTTGAGGTCCATCCGAAAGGTCACAGAAAATCTCTCGGTTCATGGATCATCCTCTGTATTGACTGCATAGATTCCGAGTCACAGTCTTATTTCTTTCAAGGAAGTTATAGCCTCTCTCTCAGCGCACCTCGGGCAGGGTTCAGTGGTATGAGCTGAACCTTTTTCAGATTCTTGGTATCTGCCACCGAGGAATACGACTGGTGCAGAACAGCACGCAACGAGAAGAATTTCGTAATTCATATGGTATACACGATGCTTTCACAGGAAACCTAAGGTGATTGCGTACGAGTAGAAGGAAAGCTACCTGAGAATGGAATCACACCGATAAACCCATCGTGAACCTGTAGTGTGAACAAGTTTGTACCCCAAAACTCCTTCCACAAAGGCAATGACAATGGTTGGATTTATGGCAGCGTAACCTCGGAAAGTGATATGAGGTTCGATTGTTAGTGCGTCCTTTACGCCATAGAAGAACCCCGATTCAATAAGCTCGACTTTGTAAATCGTCCTCTACAAAATTGAAAAGTCAGCGAAGGAAAATAACCTTCCGAAGGCAGAAAGCGCACCCTGAGGCTGTCATTAGTGTTTGGCTTACCCCATTTATTTAGGTAGCTCGACATGAGCTCCAAGCTACCTTGGTGGCTGGATTGTACTAGGAAGGGGTTCGAACCCGCGTCAATGATCAGGATATACGGCGTGGTCAACGTGAATAAATCGGGCGGCCGAGCCAAACTTCCAACACCTGCCAGACGGCCTGTTGGAACTACACTGGGGTGGCCGCTACTTGGGGCCTGTGAAGGGACGAACTGGGGTGGTGGCGGTGCTTGACTGTCCGCCACGGACACTGTAGACCAGCCTTCATCTCGGCTCGGCGTGCCGTCTGGCGCGTTGAACATTTTTTCGAAATCACTGTCAAGACCTGATACTACTGATGCAGGAATCGTGGGATCGCCTTTAGGAATTCCGAGGTAGAAGTCCTGAGTAGAGGTACGCCAGGATGTGTGTGGTCGTTCATGAGGAGGACCTGATGGCTGTTGGAGGGTTAAGTTGCGATTAAACTTTAAGGCGAACTGTAATGGGGCAAACGCAGCGAAGTTTATCGTACCTCGATCTGTAGATGAAGGTTGGCCCCCTTGGAAGCTGAAGCTAAAGTTGATAATAACTCCTCTGTCCATTCCGGGGATTCTTCATTATCGAGCCTCAAAAGAAGGCGCTCGTACCACGAGAGAGTATATCGGACAATAGTGGGAATAAAAGTGGCCTTTTCTGGGAAGCTATCTTTTAGCTGTTCCCACAAGGAAGGCCAATCTGCTTGAGGGATGACCTTGTGTCCGAGGGTCCCCGTAAGTTGCTCCGCAGCGTTTTGGACGGATGATTTTGGGGGGTCCCATTGATCTCGAATATCTACGCGGATCTTCAATGGGCTGTTCAGCGAGAGGAATTTTATGAGCCAGAAACGTCGTGGGTGTGAAAAAAAGCCCATACACTGTCTCCATGTCGTATTGGAGCCCCTTGTGACGGAAAAGGTAGTGTTTTGAGTGAACGGCGAGTCGCGGCTGGATGGGCACGTAGACAGCCTTATGATGATACTTATGACTCTAAAAAGTGTGCGTATCGTCGTTCAAGCAGTGCCTTGGCAGGATTTCAAACGTAGAGTTTGTCGAGAGTGGCAGGTCTAACTCTGGATCGAGTATAGCACTGCACTGGGGGTAGTGGGAGGCCACGACAAGGTTGACGTATAAGTAGTGGTCATCGTTCAGCATAGTCAATCGAGTACATACCAATCTGATATGGGGTGATTTCTGGTGGCCTGGTGCACGGATACTTATTTGTATCTAATGCTGGAGCCTACCCTCGATCGCCGTTATCGATATCACGGCGTGTTGTCATGCAATGTGTCCAGGTGAGCGGCGGGTGCCATTCTCTGGACCCTTTTTACTCGTTGAGTGGTGCTCGATGTGGGTAGAATCAGGACAAGAATCAGAGTTGTTGCTTATTTGCAATTTAGCTCGCAAAGTTCCTTTCAAGTTGGGCCAACCAGCTTGTTGCCTTCAGTGTCTCGTTCCTTGCCCTTGTACCCTCACAAGTTCAGGGTCTGAAAATACTGGGCCTTGCGTTCCCTGCCACGTTCGTAGTGTGGTATCCTACCACACGACGGCGCCTTCACGATGACGATTTTGGGACCAAGAAGACCTTCTGATGTTCTGCGAGCTGATATTTGTTGTTACCGCCCGGACTAGCCTGCAAATTGCAGCTGCTTAGGGCACAAACAGGTGCGCATCGATTATCAGGGACGGAAGACGACATTCAATTGATATATGATCTAGGTTCAGAACATTCTTATCGATTTCTGGGGTGCCTTTGGACTTAAGGACGAGGGGCCAGGGAGAACATCTTCTTCCAAGTCACCACCATGGCCAAGTCAAAGTTTACACCCAAACCACCCATTGAGAAGTTGTCTCTTGCAGTTCGCAAAGACAGTGAGTACTTGTATTTATCGCCTTTATCTCGTCTGATACATAGGTGTAGTACGAGACAAGTTCGAATCACGGAAAGAAGAGTTCCAGACCACCATCGCAGAGAAAGTTGGTGGTCCATTCGTGATCAACTTCAACGTGAACGAGGCTTGGGCCTATGTCAATCCTTCCACTGCCAGTACTGAAGCGGGTGACATTTTTGCTCGGTAGGATCTTTTTTCATCCCATCTCGAATTCGCACTCTGATCGGCTGCAGCTATGTCGAAGGTTTCATCGCTGGCTTGAACAACTACCTGGATAAGTTCGGAGATGACGGTAAAAAGCACTTCAACGAAGCCGTTTCTCAATCCGAGGTCACCTTGGCCGTTAACCCACAAGGTGACGAGGTGCGTTCTATCCTCTAGTGGGATAGCAAAAAGAGACTAATGCACCGCACCTTGCAGGCGCCTGCTATCACCGCAGAAATCAAAGATGGTGTCTTCGTCATTTTGTTCTCTCACACATACTTCGGATACTACCAGAGCTCCCTCTCGGATCACCTTCTGAAAGCCATTGAAAACGCGCCCCGCCAAGGCTACTCACTTGTCGTGAAGCATTCGATCGAAAATGATTACGAAGAGAACATTGAAGAACTCAGGGGGGAGATTGCAGATTTGTTGGGTCTGAAAATGAACGACCTGATTCTGGATCCCAACTTCGAAGAAAACTATGCGACATTGGAGGCCTACAAGAAGGATAAAACGTGGCAGGAGAGCTTTGGTCAGGCGTCATTCAAGTACTTCAGGTAAGTCCTGCGGGTGTTTGGCGTCATTCTTTGATTGTTTTGTGCTTTTAGTGATGGTTTGAAGGCAACCCTTGAATCAAAGGGCTTCAAGAACGACGAGCTCCTGCAGGAAGGATTTGCTGAGGTCGTGACTACTAAGACCATTAAAATTCGTATCGTCACCAAACTTGAAACGACAAAGAATAAGAAATCAACGAATGAACCCATCTTAGAAAATGGCGTTCTCTACCTAGAGGTACGACTCTCCTCTTTTCATCTCTCACTATGCTAATTTTATCTTTAGACTACGGCCGAATATTGGGGCTATTATTGCTCGAGTGCGGCGGAAGGGCTCCTTGAAATTTTGTAATGATGATCACATAAAAGTGGATTAGATGAGATTGTAATACAAGTTTGCTTCTCAGTTGTTCCTACTTGGCGTATCCTGGCGTTGTTTTTCTCATTTTCGCTTCCCTATGGCGTTTTTATCTGCATTGGGCAGGTGACTGCTCGAGGCAGGATACGCATTCCGCCAAAGGCAAGTCCCTCTCGTAAGATGGCCAAGCAGTATAACGGGCGCCAGCCCTCGATACACACTACTTGGCCTTCACGTCGGTATAGTACCCAGTGAAGTCGACAAACCTGCGTATCGGACCACCTTTCAACACATCGCAATCTTCCTTTCGAGGAAAAGAAGTGGTATCATTATAGTTGCTACAATAGGTAAAATAAGGATAAAGAGAGTGGGTGTCTGTTCTTGCTCAGGCTGTGAGGAAGAAAGAAATGTTGGATGTTTAGCTACAGTTTTCGTAGTCGAACGCTGGGCATCCAATAGTGGAGCCATATCCTGCGGAGGAAGATTCGGTGAGCCACGTTCGAGACTGTATTTGCGGAAACCAACGTACTTGATCCGTCAACATTAAGTATAGCGAGCAAGGCCTGTGCAACTCCACCGAGACCTTCTCCGGCCAAAAGACCAGCCTACGAAGGACATGCCGATGAGTGATAGAGAAGCGACATTGAAAATGAATGTTCGCTCACAGAAATGGAGAACATGTACATGTCATAGGTGCCAGGGCTATGCTTCAGCCAGATCCAGTTGAAAATGGAACCCACACCCCTAAGAGGTAGACGTCAGCTCGATAACCCTCCCAGGGAGTAGCTGCTTCCTTCTTACATGGCGATCGAATAGTACGTCTGTGGTACAACGAACCCGAGACCGATTGCATTCTTTACCACAGTTAGCATAGAGACAATTTTGATCATCAGGTAATACTTACCCAGTTGGGGATCCAGTGCCAGTATTTCTTGGGAATCAAGTAGTTCTGTTCGTTTCGTTAGAAAATCGTAAATCAAAAAGGCGAAAATAATGGACATACGCGAACAAGCAAAGTGAGAACACTGATGAGCGAAAGGACGATGGCAGTGTAGCCGGATGATTTGGGGATAGCTTATGCGTCGTCAGGATGAGGTATTGGCCTTGCAGCGGCCGACTCACGAAGTTTGGGGCTGGTGACTGCAACTGCGACCGCGGCCCATGCGGAAACCGAAGGTGCACTGTAAGTACACTCACCTATGATGTGATATGTGAATATCCAAGTAATTATATAAGTCAAGATGAAGACCGACCGCTCGCGGGAGGATTGCTAAAATTGCAAAGGGTGAGCGATTGCCTCAATGCTTTGCAAACGATACTCACATAATGCATGGTGCAGCCTTGGTGAAGAGGATGAACAGCCCTGATGTCAGGAACACAGCGACAACGGCACCACACAATTGTGCGATGAACTGGTTCCTGGGTTTGGCTCGCAACAAGTAACCGGTTTTCAGATCTCCAGTCATATCTGCGGCCTGTGCGGCAGAGCCAGCAGCAATGACACCAGCGGACAAATTGAGCATACGGGCGGGATTCTGGGCCATGCCGTGTGAAACACCACCAAAGACTAATTGTGAAGCCTAATTAAAGGTTTAGTCACATCCTAGTCGAGGAGATAAAGATGCTTACCTTCGCGACAGTCGAAACGGGGTTGACGTCAGTGGTTCCAGTAGATTGCACACCGATGAACGAGAAAATGAAACCGAGGAGAAGAGAGAGGATCGCCTCGCCGACGTTCATGGAGAATTGAGTGGCCAGAATTGCGCAACACATAATCGTACTGGCCAAAAGACCAAGGGTCCACCATGAAGTTGGAATACGGTCGGCAAGGGGTGTCTACAAAAGCCGTTTAGTCAGGATTCAGCGTCTGTACAATCGCAGCTCCTTACTTGGTCTTCGTCGTCAGGATGAATGTCGGTCGGGGTACGGAACCAGCCTATGGGGTTGAGATCACCCTTAGCGTACATGGCTGCATATGGTAGATGAGTGCAGAGTTCAGAGTCAAACCGGACCAGGGCTCACCACCAACGATAGGGACCAAGCTCAGGAAAACATCGGCAAAGGAATACAACAACATAATCATGACACCAGGCCAGAGGAGCCAGTATCGGGGAGAAGGGTCGGTGATGTAGCGATCAGGATCCTTGAAGGAAAGTGACTGGTAAGAAACCAGGGGGAAATCGTCGCTAATGGAAACTCCAGAAGCCAAGCCTCTCTTCACGAGTTCGGGAGCAACTGTTTGCTGGTCAGGCTCGTTTCGGGTAGACGACAGACCATAACTCACTAATACCCCAGGCAAGAACTGAGCCGGCAACTATAGCAGATAAGGGAGGCAATTAGGAAAGTCGCGAAGTGGCGTATTGCCCTACAACTTACGGAAACTCCAACTGGCATTCAAACCACTAAGCATACCGGCACCGAAGAAAGCGGGGGTGACTATTGATCATAGTTAATAAAGTGCACGAAAGCTAGCAAGCGTGGGCTTACGCTCAATAATCCAGCCGTAGTTTTCGAATTGGATCATGCGGTCCCATCCAAGACGGTAAAAGATCCAACCGACGTGCCATTGATACATCTAAGTAGATTGAATACTGACACAAATTGGAGCAACCAAACCTGACTTACAAGACCTGGAAGATAACCGGAAGCGACCTTGAATGAAAAGGTAGCAGCGAAGGAACCCAGTAATGCAAGTGACTTCTTCTTTGCAATAGCAGCTCCGGCTTTCCCAACGTGCAATGAACGGATAGTGTAAGCCTAATCATAAGTTGAGTTCCCACGTAAAAGGAGAAGACATACACAGAGCTAGAACTTACGGTAGCCGCGGGTGTGGGGAAAGTCAACTTTTGGTGAACGATGTAATACTTCCTAAGCGGAATGACAAAGAACACGCCGAAGAAGCCAGCGCAAGTCGTGAGGGCAATCAATTTCCCGATGTCCTTTGTGGGGTCATCCGAGAGCAGCCCGAGGCGATACATGGCAGGGATAGCGCTGACAAAAAGGATACCAAGACCACCGGCAGCTAAGTGGAGATTCAGGCACTTAGCTCAACGAAGACTTGGGAACACATACCAGTCGCAGAACTCTGTACCGTACAATTCTCCTTGGGACCGAATGAGCCACCAAGGGTACGACCGATAAGACCTGTTTCAGGTAGCACTCTGGCCAATGGTTTCAAGATGGCGAAACCAAAGATAGCCTTAGCATTCGTTGAGCAACCATGCAAAATGTTTATCGCAAGTACATACCCCAAAGAGCTGAGGGCCGAAAGTGAAACCAGTCTTGAGACCAAGATAGATGTTTGAAGCACCGACTATATCGAGGTGAGCAGGTGTTCGTGGAGAACATTAATGCAATTGCTCACCAACGGCACCAAGGCAGCATCCAACGAAGACAGCTCTGAGGGGGGCTAAGCCACAATGAAAATAACCAGAATTGAGTGCCTTACCGGAAAGTGAGCTGATGCGTTTCTTCTTCTTCTCCAGGAAGGATTGGGAATGGCCTAGAGCTAATAATAATTGTTAGTATTGCTTCCAGAGTGTAAGTGAGAGAACATACACATCATGGTCGTCATAGCCGCCAACCAAGTCTTCTTCCTCGTTCAACTCATATTTGTCGATCCTCTCTTCGAGAGGTTTGCCGTTGGAAATTTCTGCGATCTCGGACATGGTTGTCCTGCGAGAAGCTGCGGGGGTCGCAGAGGGGAGGGGTAGTACAGAAGGCGGTTGTCATTTTGCAAAGACGATACCTTTTTCTACCCGCTTGCACGGGGACAACGGGGTCACGTAGTCGATGTTCCATGCGACACCAAATCAACCGCCGTATGCTGTATCATCTTGGGACCCAATATGGATATCGTGATCAAACCCCAGTTAGGCGAGTTTGGTGACGGTGTTACAAACACGGAGTAGCGCAGTTAATCGTCCAGATTTTCAAGTCAGCTTCAAGGCTTTTGACGCAGATAAGGATTAAAGACTGCATGGCTTGAAACCTCTCGGTGGAAACATACCGCTTCCAGCGGTCGGCGCACTGCAACGCCACGCTTCTGCCCCTGTAACTTCGTTCAATAAGGTCGACGCCCAGTTGAAGAACGACCAGAGAGCCTACGAAGCCTTGAAATGTGCACAACATGATGGACAATGGAGACCATATGTTCGGTATATTGGGCTACCTCACGATAGATCTTCAATTCTCAACCCGTCCGACTATCACAAGCGAGTTTCGGTTGGCAGTCCGGACTTGACGGTTGTTATACGAGGTCACCATGCGGTTACTGCACACTTGTGTCGGGTAGAATAGCCGCCAAGCAAGAATGGTGCCTTAGCGGGGTCATATAGTGTTACATAGAGAACACTTCGGGTCTGGTGATGGGTGTTAACTGAGCTTAAAAAGCCTGACGACAGGCGAGTCTTAAGCCTTCAATTCAACGAAAATATAGCACCTATGAATACCCCATGGATTTTGTTCAAGAATTGCAATGGAAGCTCACCATGGCCAAACTCGTGATCGACCGGTAATCCGAAACAAGAACCCTCGACTATTGGGGGAAAGGTAACGCTGGGCCAGGTCGATGTCGTGTGACGCCAGCAGTACCAGTGATCTTCGTTATATATCCGATAACGAGGCAGATAACGACGTGAAGGAAGGTCTAACCGAGGGCTGCAGCTGATTTGATGAAAAATCCCACTTGGCAAAGCGGCGTTGTTGTGGCACCCGACCAGCACGCGACGAAAGGAGGAAAGAAAAAATGAGGCCTGGGATTCAGATATACATGTGCATGACAGAATATACGTCCCTCAGAGTATCAGCCGCTTCTAGTTCACATTCTTCGCCTTATGTTCCTGCCATGCCCATAACACCTACGTGGTCCCGAATCTTCGCGATCTCGCTCGCCGTTAATGAGCCTTTACTTGCACGCAAGAAGTCCTCGAAAGCGATCAAGGCGTCGGCATCAGTCGAAAATTCCGACCTAAGACCATGTCAGTACAAAAGCGACAGAAGAATATATGCATATATGCACCTTAGGAAGCCATGAAGACGTTCCCAAAACTCGGGCTTTGCCACCGTCTCATGATACGTGGTTAACGTCTCTGTTGCAACCGAGTCCGGTACAGTGCCGGGGTCAAGAGTGAGGATTATATCCTTCTCTGGACCAGGCGTTTCTCCAGAAGGGGATGGTGATAGTACTACCGAAGGAATACGTTGGTGGCGGTGGGCGGGTTTAGAACTGGCGTTGAGTGTGAGTTTTTCTGGTGCCATTGTCTTTGGTTTCGTTGGGTCCCAATCGTATCCAGGCTTGACCATCAAGTTGATAGTATCACCCTCCTTGACGTTGTACTCCTTGAGGAGCTTGTTGTCAGCAAGAGCTTTGCCTTTGAGTAATAGTCGCTGTACGTCCGCAGCTGGTGCGGTGGGCTCTGCTGCTAGTTGCGCCTTGATAGACAATATAGTATCAGTGGGCTGCACTGATAGAGTATATGATGCAGGAGGTTTGGATGACTTGAAAAGAACAGAGACGGTGGCTGTGGCAACGTTAACAGGGTCGTCAGGTGTTCGCGTTCAGCCAATCCTGAAGGAACCACGACGCGAGATTAACCTGCTTACCCGATGACGAAACAACTGCCTCAGCTATTTTTCGGGCTGGAGGTGGAGGGATTTCAACCTGCAGAGGCGCTATTCACTACGTGTGCTCGTCCACGAGGAAAGGGCAACAAACAGAGAGAACCGGGACTTTCTTGAGAGAATTCTCTGGGGGCTGTCGATAATCATCGGCATATGTGATGGGTTGCGTCGATAACGTGTTCAAAAACGTTTTCACGAATGCCTGTTCAGCCTGGTCTGCCATCTCCTGAAGATCGGTATCAACACGCGCTGGCGATGAGGTCGAAGGGCCTACACATCGCTGACGTCCCACAACGAAAATCACAGTCACATCATCGTCACATATTCGTCACAAGTTGTCACACGTCCTGTCCCGAACTTTTCCAGCACTCACTTCCGTTAACAATGGCGGTAAGTTGGGTCTTATTCCGGGGTGGTGTCGACTCACAACATCTTTTAGTCAGGTTTTGCTTTCAGTGGTGGTACGTTAACACCCAACTTGTGTCCCAAATGACTTCACATTCGCCCAGGTCGTCCCCGATGCTTTGCGTACTGGCAGGAATTCTCTAAAGTACTTCATTCAACGCTATCCAGTGACACTCGAACTTGACACTCCTTCTAGTGCTATGCACAAACGGATAACCCAATAGAATGTCGACCACAATCGGAGGACTACCTCGAATGTCTTCACCACCCCAAAGAGGTGAGTTGTCCGTAGGGTCTTTCGATAAACAGTGGTGACGCGTGGAAAATACCTCAAGGTCGCACGGGCCAAAATTGTCCAGAAGGAATTCATTCGACAGGCCGAAGCTAGTGCTAAAGAAGGGCGAAAGACTGCAGATATCCTCGCAGACGGTGCCATTGTCGGAGTCGGGCTTATATCACGGAGTAAAGAGTGACAATGCGTGGCTAGTGTATAGACCCCGTAAATGCACGGTTTGGTTTCATTCACCTCCTGCTTTGCATCTTCTCGAATGCGTTGATTGTTGGTTCAAGTTCATGGTGCTTACGCCCGACCTATAAAAGTGCCTGCGTATTACCGCTGGTAGCCTTCTCACGTATGCCAACGAGGCGATGGGTCTGGACATGTCGGACGAGCACTCCAGCTTCGAACTATTCGAGGGGAAGCCGGAAATCTACGACTGGAGCTCCTCTTCTTTCTCCCCAATTATTATGGAGTCCTTTCGAACTGTCAAACCATTCTTCTGTGCATTTGATCGTTCTCCTTCAGGTGAATACACCACTTCATCTTCCCAACGTCTTAGATTTTTAACAGCTTTCCGTTAAAGATTTGTGATTGCAGTGTGAAACCTGCTTACATAGGGTTACCTGAGCACATGGAACTTGGTGCTTTCACCGTCCTTTAGTCGAATCCTTCATGCCAATCTAGCTTGGCAGTGGGATTTCAATGATGAGCCAGGCCTGTCTTCGAAGACCTGTCCCTTTCGCGATGCCCGGCGTGTGTTCTCCTCACTCCAAACGATGCGAAGTTCGAAATCACGGGGATACAGCGTTGTTTGAATCATTTGTGATCTTCATTGAAGGGATTCGACTTTTCAGGCACAGCAGTGCGCATATACGCACTTTTTCCGAGATGCTCTACCGGTCTTTAAGCTCAGCCTTCATCATCTTCGCGACAGGACATAACCAGTCACCAGCCGCCTTTCTTGCGATGGTTCTGACCTGTTTCATGGCTAACATTATGTTCTTTCCATCAATAGACGTGTTATGTTATTTTCGTGATCGCTGACATCTCGAGGTAAGCAATATTCAGTCATCGCGTTCTATTCTGTATTGTCATCGTCCTGGCAGATTTAGACCCCTCTTCTAAACAAGAAATTAAGACTGCGTTAGTGCCATTACGATTACTTCCAGCGCCAGCACGACGTCAGCTATCGATAACGGTTTGGCGTGCCACCAACAGGTTCATCGTACTGTGCGTTTATAAGCTAAAGCTCTCTCCTGGACAATGACTAGTTTTAACCTTTAGTTTAGAATGAAGATGCATAACGACGGGCTTGAAGCAAGTATCTCGATCGAGCCAAATTTCCCCACCGATGCCGCGTTGAGTTTGGAAGCTTAAACGCAATGCTACAATATTCCCAAAAGTTCATAAACCTTGTACAAAGCACACAGTGCCAGGAAAATGCAATTATATCAATACAAGCCCAAAAGCAGTGCTAATCCGCAATAACCAAATTAGAAGAGAAGAGTGTTGAACAACAACTGCGAAGCGTTTAGCGAAGAATCATACACCCATTACGAGCCCAGCTGTCCGTCGTCATCAAGAACGTCATAGCCCCTTATCCCAAGGTAGCTGCACGATCCCGAGCTGGTATTCCACCGGAGGGGGGTCTTCTTGTCTGTCGTTAGGGTATCTATGCATGGAAGGCATAGCTATCATCATAGAGACCTGAAGTGTTTGTGGCACCGGTGGTTGTTCCACCATGACCACTGTGGGCTTCCCCGGGTCTGAATCAGTCTGTCGTGGAGACGACAGCCACGGATGATAGGAGAATGAAGGTAAGAAACGGTGTCGATGCGAAGTCCTGGAGTTAGAAGGGTTCAATGTCGTGTCGGAGGGAGCTACTGCGAGTTGTGAAATCGTTGTCATGGAAAGTGGCTACGATAACGCGAAAAGGGAGCAATGAGTTCATGTGCACGAGGACAGGCAAGCGAATTAGTACGACATACCATCATAGTGCCCCAATCATCACCACCTTTGGTGAATGACGGTTCCCAAAAGTCTGGTTCTGGTTGTGTAACTCTGGACTGCGGCGTGAATCCATCTCCCCAAGGATCATCTGCGCTGGCCATGAGCCCTCTCCGTCGAGATCTACGTCTGGAGCCAATACCACATCCAACAAAGAGGAGTAATAGTGCGACAAATGTGATGAGAAAGCCAAAGAAGTAATTTGCACCGCGTTGCATGCTTGAGTTACCACCATTGCTGTTGTCTGGAGACGTGGTTTGGGATGGGAAGAGTGAGGATGTGGACGACATGGACGGTGATGTTGGAGGGGGAGAGAGGAGGGAAAGGCTTTTGAGCCGTCGTTCCAGATGACTACCCCGGACGTGAAATGAGAAGGATGTGCTTACTATGCAAGTGGTGCAGACACGCGACAAGAACACGGCATGCACGAAACTGACGTCAGCAATCCCACGTTCTTTCTGTTTCGATCGTCCACCAGGAACAAAGCCCAAAAATCCCAAAAATTTGCCTTATTTCCACCGCCGTGCAGAGTCATTTCCGTCTCGAGAATCGTCCTACAGCAAGCCCAGCCAAGACTTGTACAAAACATCTTGGAACTTGCAGCGAGTCCGATTCGGGCATGCACGGAGTCTGCTCGGAAGACCATCACCTTGATCGTACCCATGACTGGCATGTCAAGATATGAATAGATCGAAATAACAATAGCACTGCCATCTATCTAACTGTCAATCAGACATATTACCCACTTCTACTGTCACAGAAAAGAGGCCGATAGCGTCGATATCCGTGACAAGTGTGAGCACTTTGGCGGAAACCGCAGGCAAACTAACAAATTTCGACTCTCGATTGACACCGATTGACCAACGATTGACTCTAAGGGCCTTGCTGTAGAGGCCCTTCAAAGCGACAATCGGTTATCGCTGCACCGCTCGCCAGCGCGAAAATATGGCTTCGAAGAGCCTGAGTTCGGGTAGCTCGACGCCTATTCAAGAAGGTCGGACCCGAAAGAGGGAAGCTCGTCCTCGGGGGAAAGCCGGCGGGGGAGATGCGAATTGGGTCATTTGGGGGGATGGAGTTGATCGGGGCCAGCGCAATAACGGACTTGATTGGAAGACATGAGGCGTAGCTACTGGAGAAGGGCTGAAGGCGAGGCCCATTCGTGCTCGACCGCCGGGAAGACCGGACGAGAGCTCGATTCGGTCAGGCTGCGGTTTGGTTGGGAAGGGCAATATGTCGAGAAAGCTGTCCTCTTCAAAGTATCAGGTACGAGGTAAGTAGCCACGAAAATCGTTTGTCAAAGAGTCCATCTTTGCAGGCGGACGCTATCCAACTGCGTAGGCGGATATGCAATATTATGCATGACAGGAAATGCCTGAGGGGACGTTTCATGTGCGGTATGGCTCCCAACGGCTTTGCTGGATGAAGCGGCGGTTGGCGAGTACGAGATATGAATATATGAACTCTGCGAACTTGAGGTTCCAACCCTTTGAGAAACGATGCACTGTCATCGATGCCATTCGCGCGTGCCACGGCGCAGCGCCCATATCCGAGGAGCAAGCGGCCTGATCGGACTGGGAAGTGCTGGTCTTTACTCGGAGAAACGCCTGGCGGATGTGAGAGACAGGTGGAAGTTCAGACTTGAAAAAGCTTGCGTCGCATCGTAGACGAAGGGCTTTGCAGCGCGCACCGGCGGATGGTCTTGCTTTGTCGTTTCGGGGCTAAATGCCTCGAATGGCGATTGACTCAACCGCCGTCAAGTGTGCCTCCAGAGCTGGGTTGCGGCTAGGAAAACGCTTCCTCGAGTTTCAATTTCGCGCTTGGACCTGGAGTAAGAGACTTAAAATTTAGCAACGGGACTAGTATTGACAAACCGGTATCCATTTTTGAGGCCTTAAGGCTCGGATTGGGTTACAGTACTGGGTTAACAGTGTCAGGCTGACAGGCGACTTGAATGTTGAGGGTGAATGTTGTGAGTCTGAGCCTGTCTAAAGACCGCTTTGACCGTATTTACGTTCGCACAAGGGCAACTTGCTGCCACCTCGAGCCTGTCTGCTCGAGAACTGTAATAGACTGGTGCAAGCAGGCTCCCTAAGCCACCCTCTCGTATTGTGCGAGTGGGAAGTAAATCCTATATATGTACAGACCCTTTTGTTTTGTTTTTGATGAAATTACTATAAGAGGAGTGTTTGTCTCCCCATCGCACAATAGAGAGGCTGGTACAACTTGTATCTCCGAGCTCCCCGAGCTCGCTTAAAATCTTCCCAGGTCCTCAAAAACTCGTTCAAAACCTCGAGGAATTCAATGTGGACGTGTGTTTATTCTCCAAGGGTCCAATCCTTTTCGGGGTGGGCAATGTCACGACTCTGCATCACGTCAATCACACCAGGCAAGCCAGCATCCACACCTCAGTTCGAGCTCACAGGCCCTTTGGTATTTGACAATTAGGAACAAGGTGAAGGTGAGTGATTCCGTGCATTGGGCTGTTGAAATTTCACCTTCCAGACAACTGGGAGCCGTGGCGAGGGCTATCGCTATCTGATATACTATCATACTATGCAGATGACATCACGAAAATGGCACAGATGTTTTTTGATGTTGCGTGCTCCTTGTACCATTTCGCAGTCTTGCGAGATGGCTTTCCCGCAAAAGTGATCACACACGCGCTCTTTGTGCAAGATGTCCAACACCAGTTTCCGATTTGTTTCTCGAGGACAATGTAAGCCGTAAGCAAATCAAAAGGTGACCCAATGACGTTGCAAGAGACATGATGATGTCACAGCCCAAAGCTCCAAGCCGTCCACCAGAACACTAGCTTCGAGTGCTTGTTCGAGTGAGTGCAGGTCAGATCATGGCACCTTGTACGACCAGTTTCTGGTTTTGTTGGTTTCACGAGGACCACATCTGGCTACATCTGGCTTCCTGCTGGTACAGCTAACTGCGCCGGCCGCCGCGTGCTTTCGGTGAAAAGCCGTTCCATGACAAGGATTGGCTTGTTGCGGCCCTTTCTGGGCTGATGCCTTGGAACATAGAATGTATAAGCCTACGGAATCTCGAGAATTTGTGTTAACTTCCGAGGGAAATTAAGCATTCACTGTGTATCTAAGCAATGGCCGACAAAGAGAACTCAAAATACAGTATCACTCAAAGGTAGAAAATTTAAAACTGAGGGAACACAAATGGCTGAGACTACGACAAACTGATATACCCCAAGGTCTACACACATTGGCAGTTGTGGGCCGTGACATTGCCCACCCCGAAAAGGATTGGACCCTTGGAGAATAAACACACGTCCACATTGAATTCCTCGAGGTTTCGAACGAGTTTTTGAGGAC